>CM021102.1:640668661-640708358 GCA_007115665.2 Sequoiadendron giganteum
TTACCATTAAGAATAGTAACATTCTTTAATCGATGGTGAAAGCAATGTTTTGGGCCATGCTGAGTTTATAGAAGATCAAATGGCTTGTAAACATCCATAAAGGAGGATTATTTGGCTTGAGTATCGTCTACAAACATAAAAGAATAATGTGAATTTTAGTGAAATAAACACATGCCTTTGATAGACAACAAATACATCAGGAAATTTAAAGACTTGTACAATATATAAGAAATGATATGCAATGCAGTTGTGATAGAATGTAGCAATTAAAAAAATGTTGACATACCTTGTGCATGAAATGGGGTGTAGTATGAACACCAAAAAAGGAGGTTTTCTCTCCACTCTACCATATTGGCTCATGGAGCCTCATGGGCCCTCATCAAACCCCCGAGAAAAAATAGTAATTGTCCGCCAGTTTGATCAATGGTGAAAACAATGCTATTGCACCTGAAAGAATTAGTTGTCTTCAAATCAATGTTATAGATTTTTTAATAAATTGGTATGCAGCTGCGAAATAAGAGATGGGGTAAAAGATATATAGCCTTACATTGTATACATTTAGAATGCAGGCAAAGGCCATACACCATGCAAACATGCAATGGTAAAGTTGTTCAACATTTTGGAGATCATTGCACCTTGTATATAAATTGAATGTAGTTGCAATCTAAAATGGTTTAACACAAATATATGCACAGACAAGGAAAATGCAAAATTTAGCAAGGTGTACACATTTCATTGGTAATCAATATTTAAGTTACGAAATGTGAATATTTCTATAATGTGGAAGAGGAAAATATGCAATGCGACGATTACATGTTTCATACGAAAAATGATACGCAAGCCAATTTAGAAATGGTGCAAATTATATATGCATGGAAATGACGAGGGAAAGAGAAGCAGTACAGTTATCATTAAGAACACCAACATTTCATGATGGAACCAATGAAGACAATTGTTGGAGATGATCCTCTTGTTTAATTCATAGTGTAGTGTAAATTTTGGTATCTATCTTGCAACATCTACCAAAAAAGAAAGGTGGATCGATACCACTCTAATGTATGGTGAAATCAATGTTCCTTATTACAATTAATATATAGTTTATCATTCAAGAAAGTATTTTGGGAGGCCAAAAGAAATAATAACACAGATACATATCTGCACATAGGGAAAATAAATTAAAATGAAACACAACAAAAGGAAGCCTGCTCTGCACCCTACCATATTGAGCACGTGGACCATCGTAGGTTGTTACACATATATATCCATAAGTAATCTTCAAAGATATGAATCTTGTCTCCATTTAATTTCAGAAATAAATAGATGTGCACATAGAAAATATAAAATGAAGCATAAAAAAATGACACTTTCTCTTGATCATACATATATATTAGTGGATATTTTGTTCTCCAAGCAGGTATATAAGCATTGTATACATTGGATGCATTTGTAGGGGGATGTTACTTGGATATATATAGACACAGAAACAATGTGTGGAAATTTATGTATGTGGAGTTACATATAAACAACAGGTAGATGATGGGCAATGAAAGGTTATCTAAAAACTAAAAAGGGACAATCACCATTACAATAAACAAGGATGTGAGGACCAAATATTCAGTTTTGACATTATTCACAGTGAGCAGGCAAAAATATAAATCACTTGTTTTTTGTTTTTTCGGATGGGGGAATGGTTGCTAAAGCAATAAAAAATTATTCTTGATGAGATGATTGATCGAAGCAATGAACAATGGATTCCCCACGTGTGCAGATATGTATGTATGTCATTGTAGATGCTATTAACATTGACACATACTTATCCCTATATTTATTTTGTTGGGACATTCTTGCAATGACAAGCTGTATTTTAACTATTATATGGAACATTGATGAAACCATTGATCATAGTGATGAACAATGCAATGTGCATATTTGGATGCATATCATAGTAGATGCAAATAAAATTGATACATATTGGCACATTTTTGGAATGATAACCTGAATTGCCAGCATTGTATAGAATAGCAATATCACTAGTGTTGATAGTGGTGGATAATGTATTTCCCCTATGTATGTTATAGAAGATACAAACAACATTGATATATGCTAATCCCTATGTTTATTTTATGCGATATTCTTGGAATGGTGCACTGTAGTTTTAAGTGCTATATAGAAGATCCATGCTTGCAAGAAATTGGGAAAGAATTATCACAACTGACACTTTTGTAGTGCTTTTGCAACCATCAACCCATTCAAAGAATAAAAAATAACATGAAAGAACATTCACAAAAATTCCACAATAGACAACTCCACTTGAAGCTCAATAGAAGCCTGGTCTCAGCACAAGCAAGTGCTATGTTTCCCAAGGTTTGAAATGGCAGGTGCTATAGATGACTTGCTTCATTGTTGTGGGAGAATATAGATTGCGGGATAATGGAAGGTAGTCTAGATTGAACTTTGGTCTAGATTTTCATTAGCCTTTCCCAGTTTGGGAGCCTTTCGGTGGTCAGGGAGAAGCTAACACATTTTTAAATTTTTCTTTTGATTAAAAGAACTTTCTACGTCGATGGAGAGGACAAATGAAATGGCATCAACATTAATTGTTGCATGGTTTCCATGTAGTGGTGATGGTTGTAAGTGGTGCATTCCTTTTAAATCCTTGCAAAACATACCGAATAATTGTGCAGACCACAAATGAAATAAAAAATCACAAAGGATTTTTTGGTTATTCACCTTTTCCCATTTGCTTCAAACATACCTCTTCCCACTAGCTTTGCTACAAGAAGTGAGCAAAGAAATATTGAAGGAAACACCTTTTCTTTTCCTTTTTCAACCATTGCTCCATCCAAAAAACATAGAATAACCTCAAATTACCTTCATAGAAGGTGGAAAATGTGTGATTGGACTTGCACCATCACAAAAGCTTACTCTCATTACTCATGGCTTTGATAGTAGGTATAGCAACACAACAAGGCCCAACAATGGCTTATTGAAAATTTCAGAGATATTTGCTATGTTTCTCAAGGTCTTCAATATATGTGGCTACATGTAATTTGACACATGTTGTGGATCATTCCCCCCCTTTTTTATTGCAAAAATAACTTGAAAGTGAAAAGTGTGAGACAATTAATTCATAGAAGAACATGTACCACATGTTTCAGTTGATATAAGCAATTTGAATAAATGCACAATGCATATTTTGAAAATAAAAAATGCAACTGTCAATTGAAACATATGTACCTATTCTTTTCTTAGGTGTCACAATTTTTTTGAATGAATAGAGGCATGTGACCATGTAAAGGAAAGTAGCAATTAATTCTTGTGGAGAATTTTAAGTATAGACATAGGAAAATAAAAAAACAGCTACCTTCTAAAAAGAATAAACACAGGAGGAAGTATATATGAATGTTCTCTATATCTGACCAAGCACATAAATACATACCTACAAAAAATGAATGTTGGGTGCAACATGGGAAATATGACAAAAAATGATCTTTGCATGTTCCCCATGTGGGTGACTGTTCACACCAATATTGTTTCATTTATGGCTTTCGTTTTGTGGTGATGGTTGCATTTCTCTAGGTCAGGCTATATTGCATCATTTATCACCACCATTTTATGTCTATGGTTGCAAAAGAGATAATATTGTGTGTTGTGTGTGGAATTTTTTCATTTGGCTTGATGTTGAAAAAAATATTGTTTAATTTATGGTTCATTTTTTGTGGGGGAGGTTTTGAATCATTTCATTATGAATGGTGATATCAATGTTTCTTATTAGGCCTAATATAAACCCTATTATTTTAAGAATTCCCTTTTGAGAAGGAAAGAAATAAAAACTACCTTCTGAAAACAATAATGATAGGGAGCAATATATGATATCTACATCTAATCTGACATGCATAATATCTACACACGAGAAAAGGCAAATAAAATAAAATAGCTCATACTTTTTTGTGGTAACATATTTCAGAGCAACAAATTTGTATATATGCATTGAACATGTCCAGTGGATAGAAATGTGAGAGGGAAACAAAATGTACATCGATATATGTATGCAGAGGTAGATGCAAATATATATGGATTGTTGATTGCTTCCTAGCAGCTTTGGAATTGACAAGGCTGACGAAAATTTCATCCAAAGTTCACATAAATAGCCTATTGGCTAGCAGTCTCCATATAGGGTCAATCGTTGGAAAGCAATCAATATTATTTGATTTATGGTTTATATATACACACGATGGTTGCAAAGCAATAAAAGAGAGCAATAACAACATTTTTTCATATATGCTTTCCATATACTGCCTATGGACACAATAATATTTAGAGTTCTAAAGATAGCAAAGCAATTAAATAGTTTGTGTTATCCTCCACAAGGCATTGTTGATTGTTGTTCTGTAGGTTTAGTTGCTATGAAAATTGTGAGCTACTACTTGAGATGTTGAAATTTACATCCTCCACATAGTTATGTATAACCCTTCATGATTATCAAACTCACTTTTTGAAATCCATTGGTTTATGGCTATATTGTTTGCTTTTTGATAAGGTTGTGTTCAAAAATAGAATTCCCTAGGATGTTGTTCAAACCATTGTTATTTCATTTCAGGTGTGAGTGTTTATGTTTGTATATTCATTAGGTACATGTAGCTTTCAGGTGATATTTTTTTATTTATGGTTCACATTTTGTGTCTCGAGTATTTATGGATGTCCGCTGCATGTAATTTTGAGTACATATGGATGTTGTGTACATGTAATTTCACATACATACATATCTAGACATGTGAAAAGCAAAATGAAATCCTACAACAGATGACAAAAAGCTATAGAACATATAAAAATTGATAGTGCCAAACCTAATCAAAACCATTGCCACAAAAGGTGAAGCATAAATTAAACAATATTGGTTGTAACAAACAATATAGTCTTTTGTAGAGTACAATAAAAAATCTGTATATATGTGCATCTATCTTCAGATATATATATATTTATATATATATTGGTGTAGCTTTTGTTTCCGGCATCGGGAAAAAGGTGGCAGATTGTTTTTAAAAAAGAATATGGTGCACTGAAAGAGAAGGCCAGTGAAATGGCGTCAGCATCACACAAAAGAAGCCATAAATGAAAAATATAGCTTAAGGTAGAGAGTCGCAACAATCTCCACAAAATGAAAGCCTTTGCAGGGATAGTTTTGTATGGGTGTTTTTAGTGGGATTTTTTGTGTAATCAAATACATCATAGATACATATATCTATATATAACTCTATCAAGATATTGTATGCACTCAAAACATTCAAAACAAGATTAGAAAAATATAAATCAAATGACAAAATTTTCATTACATTTTGTATCTTAACCCTCTGCAACAACTTTTTTTAATAAGCTAGACCGAAGAAAAATCACAAAATAGTTGCAGAGGGAATAGAGAATAGTTATCATTAAACGTAACACGGAAATATTATAACAAAAAAAATAAAATTATGCAACTGGAAGAAAGTGAAAAATAACCATATGTCATGTGCTTTTATGAATACAAAGGTAGGAGAGCATTTAATAGTCATGCATTCAAGGGAGTGAACACTATAGTAAGAACAATTATGGAGGGAGAAGAATATATCTACACATATATGTATCAAAATGTTGTATGGATTGAGAAATTTCAATTGCATGCATATATATTTATGTACATGCATACATACATATATACATATATATAAGAATAGTTGTAAATATTGATACATGTGTTAGGTAGGATGACATAACTATATAACCAAACAACATAAAATAAAATTAGGAACATACACTTAAATCGGAACCAAAGTCTAAGCAACATAAAAAATATAGAAAAAAATAAGGGTATCTTTTTTTGTTAAAAATTATAAGTTAAACTTCATTTTTTTAATATATTACCAGTTAAATGAGGAACAAGACAATGATAGGAGAAAGGAAAGGTGTTTTGATATGACAAGCAGTGTAAAGGAAGAGAAGGAAACAAATGTCCAATCAAGAGAAACTATAGCAAATATTCAAAGTCACAATTAGGCATGGTTGTTTGGTATTCAAGGAATTACAACAAATATCTCTAGAGACTCTTGAAGGGTAGTAGATATTGTGGACAAATCTGATAGCAACAACTTGCACTCAGCTTCAAAGTTAATTCTTGCAACTTTGACTATTGTTGTTTTCATCCTTGTTTCTGAATTATAGGTATGAGTTTTAATAAGAATAGTGAAAATAAATGAGTTGTATGTGACATGATTGATAAAAAATTCGGTAGTCATTGTAGTAGAAGACTCATTTTACAACATGTAAAGCTCTTTTGCTGACATCAACAATAAGCTTGTTGCAGCCTCATCAAAAGTAGTAGCCTAAATCTCGCCAGTATGGTCTTCCATCTTTAGCTGTAATAAATATCAAAAGACACAATCAACTATTGTTGTCTGGCATTTAGTGCATATTCTTCACACTTTTTCTTGCATTGTCTACCATTGGCTTGCAACGGACATGCAACGTTACAAAATGCATCAATTTTTATATATTTTATTGTTTCCTTCAAAGTCGTAAGTAAAGTTTCTGGCAAGCCAAGGCAGTGATCCAAGATATATTGAATGGTGACTCTTCCATTTTCCAAAGAAATATTTCGAGGGACCTTCCGAGTGGGATCAACAATAGGTGGTTCAATATGTCCTCTTTGGGCAAAGGGTTGTGCTTCTAGGATGTCAAAATTTATGTATAGAAGAGTCACTGCGGTTGTGTTTAGTACCATTCCATTGAAATACCTAGATCATGCGCATTTTTAATAGCAAGGATGACAACTAAAGGATGGTTGTACAATCTTTCCAGCTCATCACCCTTTGCTTCCCAATTTGAGCCCCACAGATTAAGATCAATGCAAAAGGATGATAAATCATTAAGTTTATTATAATTTCTATGAATTGTTTCAAACTAATCCTTTCTTTGTATAGTCGATACCTTTCCCACATGTACCACTATCCCAATAATATCAATTAAATTGTTATTTCTACAATATGTAATTTCATTAATTAGGATGAATTTAAATACTTTCTCTGGCATAAAGGCCTCGTCGTCACAATATTTCAACATTGAGTTTTGATCAAAAATGATTTCCATGTGGTTTTTAAACTTATTAAATTTTCTATCTGCTTGTCTTACTAACCCCTTTGACACACAATAAGTACAACCCACCTCAACCCTATCATAATGCAATTTTTCTATGTCATTAAAACAAGTGATTCATATTTTTGTTCCCTCACTGTCAATAATGTCAAAGCTAAATACTTAGCCCTCGTGTCCCTATTTGCAGTAATGATGCATGTCCCTTTTCATTCTTACCCGGCCTTTTATTGTCCATTTGGTTTGGTAAAAATTGAGCCCTTTAACAAGATTGATATTTGTAGGAGTATTTTTCTATCTTGGGGATGTATTTATCGCAAATGTTGAGGCTCGTTTGGATGGGGAGGGCAAGCCACAACCAAATATTTGTTCTTCTTGGTCTCTAAATAGATATCTAGGTTTTCCAATTAGGTGGCAATTTGAAATTTTGACATATAAGGACAATATCGCAATCACCCTAGAATCAAGAAAACATTAAATTCTTTTAAAGACAATCTCCACTAATAAGAAAGCATAAAACAAGTACAAGTAGTGCAGAAAAATTTCTAACCTTGATTCCTGTAGCTTCCTACACAAATAGTTGGTCAAGCACAAGATGGAACCTATTTTTAATCCCTCTATAAACAAAAGGTTATTTTATTTTGCAAGAAAAGTACCTATTTGTATGTGGGTTTCATCAGAGAGGACAACTTTGTAGCGGTCAACTGGGATTTGATCGCCTCCTTTTTTTTGAAAAGACATTAGTTGGAGAACTAGAGATGAAATAGCATCTCCAACATCAATAGATCATATTGCATGTGTTGTCAAGGCTGGATGCACATTTGTATCCTACAAAATAGTTTCACTCAGGCAAGCAGAAGCAATGAGATATTGATGGTTGTGACACAAGTCTAGAAGCTAACAACAATGTCAAGACATTTGAAAAATACAACATTTTCCCCTCTAACACATAGGTGACTCCCAAATGCTAGAAAATCAAAAGGAAAAGAAAATATAAAGATTTTTGAATATAAATTAGTTAGAATATATATCACAACAACTGTTAATTCAAATCAAGTATATTCACAGTCTATTGGATGCACACGGAAAAGTATCAAATTAATTTTCAGTAGCAAAAGCAAAACAAGGAATAGATTTACAAGACTCCTACTTGAGGATTGTTCATCAGCCTACGTACATCCAAAGTCCACCGACATTGTCGGGGTTTCTCTTTTAATAGATGAGAGCTACAATGCTGACGGTTGACTACAAGCTCTATGACCTCAAAACACAACATGATCTCTCAATTGTTTTTCACAAACATCAACAATATGACAACAAAGGATTAATTAAAAAAAAGGGTTGAATGATTTATACAACACAATATACAATTTATTATTGCATGTTTTTATTTCATCTTTTTAATCTTTTATTTTTTTTTATATAGACATCAACAATATGAGGAAAATAAATAAATAAGCAAGAAGGCTTCAATGTTGTATACAATGTAGTTAATATACAGTATATCATTTGCACAATGCCTTGTAAAGGTCCAAAGAAATAACATTTATTTTCACAAAGCAATAAACTTTAGGAAGAGTGTGTAGGTACATTTTTTACATCTGCTTTGACATACATACATATCTATACATAGGAAAATTTAATATTTTTTGTATATGGTTTGAGTTCTTTGCAAATGGCTACAACGTAATAAAACAGTCTGTGTTATTTTCCATAACACATTGTTAATTATTGTTCTCCAGCTTTGGCTATATCATTTCGTTTTCAATAGATAATAAAATAGTAAATTCTATAAAGCTTATGTTGTTATCCAAAAGGCATTCTTGACTATCATTGCCACTCATTTTATTTTCCCCATGTATATAAATCTATATATGTGATATTATATGCAAAAAACATTATTATAAAAAACTTAAAATACAGCTTATGATTCCAAGTATGTGTCAACAGAATAAGCATAGGCATCACTATGTATCAATGTTCTTTGCATCCACTATGACATAAATATATTCCTGGACATAGGGGAAATACACTCTCCATCAGTACAATCAAATGCTTGTATAGTTTTCGATAGGGCATTGTTGGTTTCCGTTGTGTGGATTTACCATCTACGACAACTGTGACCAAGGAGAGAAAGCTTCTATGAAGGTCCAAGTTCAATCATGCATTGTCAAGCCACTATCCACCTGGTAGGAGGTTTCTTTTGGGCTTTCATTCATGGGGTTGTAGTTGGAAAAGCAATCCAAAAGTGCCAGTTGTGATAATTTATTGCCCATTTTTTTCTGGATGCTTAAGAAAGCAACCAATAAAGACAAAGCAAGCGGGAAGAAGTACAATTGAAGCAAGCAAGAAGAGGTGCAATTTGAAAAAACCCTTTGTATTTCAAGTTGTTCTCATATATACTTGTAGACATGGTTGTATACATGTATATATGTACATATACATATACAGAAGCATGTATGCATGCAACTCAATGTTGTTAGTTTAGAGTAATAAGTTATTTTACTTAATTAATTTAATCATATTGGTTAATTAATTAAGTCACTTATTCCTTTAGGTTGCTTAAGCTAAACTTAGACACATTAATAATTATTTATTAATTATTAAGTGTGCACACTAGGGTTTCCTAATTTTAGGTTTTGTTGATCTCCTCACAAGGATTGATCACATTGTAATTATCAGATCATTCAATAATTATTTCTGGTTTATGCTTGCACATACTTTTGCTCTGAGGGTTTACATAACATCCATTATTGTTTGTTCTGAATATCTGTTGCATGTGATAGGTGATTTCTTGTAGGTGATTCTTGGGGACTGTGAGGTTGAGATTTATCAACTTCTACATGGTATCAGAGCTCCAGACCTATGGCTTCCTATTTGTGATTTGAAGATATTCTCTCATAGTGTTTTTTTCTATGCAAGTGTTTCAAGCCAGGTTGATTTTTTGTGCATCTGGGGGTAGGCAATTTTTTTGTGCATTTTTGGGCCAAACGGATGTTGCCATCGTGTTCAGAGCGCCCAAAAACCCCTAAATTGACTATCAAATCGTCAAAATTGGACACAGTGATTCCGAGAGGCAATTTTTTTTCATTTTTGGGTCGTACAACACGCAATCTGAGAAAAAAAATTAAAAATCACAGAGTTAATGGGTGCTGCCATCAGTTAACTGCTAGCAGTTAGCCTAACCATCAAACTTGATCCTCAAACCTTTTTGGAGCAGTTTTGGTATTTTCGCCATAACTTTTGCATACGAACTCCTTTTTTCAAAAATGAAATATCGTCAGAAAGCTGATTTGATGCTCTTCGCAGTAGTTGAGGTTAGAATTTTTGATTTTTCTGTTTTGGTGTCTTTTTCGCCTGTAAAATCTAGAAGTTTCTGTTTTCACTTCGGGAGGCATATCTTTTGCGTTTGGACTCAGTTTTGTGAAAACAAATAGGCGTCGGAAAGGTGGTTCAGTGCTCTAAACAGATCTTAGACATTTTTTTCCAAATTTTTTTACAAAGTATCTGATTTTACTGTTTGATCACAGCCTTTAGTTTTTTAATTATTTTCTTGGGAAGTGTGCTATCAGACTTTTTTTTGAGATCAACGATCATTGTTTTTCTATTTGAGAGTATATATTGTTGTTTTCTATGATGGATACACATAAAATTTCACCCCTTACTCCATTCAACTATTTTGGTTGGAAAAAACAAATGGAGATTCACTTGAAACACAAAGGGTTGTACAGGTAACAATGGGCATAGAAATTGAACCTACAGGTGCTGCTGAAAAGAGAAAGTGGTTTAATAGATGTGATGAAGCTTATGGTACATTATTTCTATCTCTTTCTTCTGACCTTCTTTTTCACATTGAGTCTTACACTACACCCCATGAGGTTTGGACTACTTTGCAGTCTTTGTTTGGGAAGTAGGATACTATGAGAGGGTTTCAATTAGAGAATGAGCTTATTGGCTTAAATCCTAGGGATTTTGACAACATCCAAGATTTTTTCACCAAACTCGAGTCTCTTAGATTGTAGTTGTCACAGTGTGGTGTTCAGAAGGAAGACTCTCAATTGATATTGTCCATTCTTTCTAAGCTTGGACCCGATTATTCAAATTTTTTTCCTACCTTTTATGCTACTAGGGATGCACTTGGTACTAGATTTACTATGCCTTCTTTTGATGATTTTGCATCTTCTCTCACTCGAGAGCAGGCCAAGTTGGCAAATATGGGAAAGTTGAAGCCCTCTTAATCACAGGCACTTATTGCATCATAGGAGCCCAAAGATCAAAAGGATTCTACAGGAAAAGGAAAAAAATAGATTGAAAAGGATTCCAAATCTTATGAGCAGCAGAAGGAGTCCTCAGATTCATCATCCTCTTCTAAGGGGAAATAATTTTAGAAGGAGAAGGGCCCATGTGCATATTGCAAGAGAGAAGGACATGCAGAACATAATTGCTATAAGAAGGACATTGATGAGCTGAAGAATATTCTTTAGAAACATCAGATTGATTTTCCTTCTAGGATGTCTGCATCATCTCTTTCCCCTCCTCCTTCTTCTTCTTCAGTATAGCATGATAGGGGCACAACTGGTTTACATACTTCATCAGATATGAAGGGACATACTCTTTGTGCTTCTTTGAGTCTTGGATCAAGGAGATGGCTTCTAGATTCAGGAGCATCTCATCATATGGCTTCTACATAGTCGATGTTCACTTCCTTTGATTCTCACACTATGTCTCCTATTTTGATGGGAAACAATACCTACATGAGTGTTACAGGGAAGGGGTCTATTAGTTTTGGGGACAACACTTTTCAGGATGTCTTGTGTATTCCTCACTTGATGAACAACCTTCTTTCTATATATTAGATCACACATGGAGGCAATGGGAGGTCTATGGAGTTCGTGTAATGCCCCGCCACGAGACACTAAAGGAAGTTGCAACACAACGCGGAAGCGTACAATTTTTTTTAAAAAAAAATGCATTAATAACAAAGCAGGTGCACAACACCTCACAACAACCTCTAAGGTAACATGACAAGATTACATTAATTACCAAAACATCCACACCACTTACACATAAAGCATTATTAAAATATTAACCATAAATTTAATTTCACAAACTAACAAGCATTAAAGATACAAACACATAGAATAACATAAAATAGGTTCCAGATTACAATTACTTAAAAGTAGATGACAATACTCATTCCTGGAATGAGGTAGGTCAAACCTAACTATTACAATTACAAGATTTCACCTCGAATACAAATGAGGAGTTTAGTAATAACAAGAGTTAAACTGAAGTAGATAGAAAGATTAAAATAAAATTGAAACCACTGCGAACTCTCCACCGGAAAACTTTGCAATGCGATCTGCAAATCAAAAGGGGACCCAACGGTGTAGGTCGCACATTCCTCCCAACCAAGTGGTACCCGAAGGCCCACCCCCCATGCTAGGAGACAATAACAAGGATACAAGGACAATCCCTACAACCTCTAGTCATAGGCTGACTCAACTCTAAACAAAACTACCACAAGTACAACACTAACTCAAGACTACATTGAAATAAGAGTTTAACAATATGACACTCTAGTAACCTATACATACAACTAACCTAGGAGAAATGTCACTCAAGGTACATGAGTAACCCATCAGATCTTTCCAGATCTCGGCCCCCATTGAGCTTCACCCTCCTATGGTTATCATGTGATTCAACACCACCCCAAACTAAGGAGGTACAAAATATCCAACAAAACCATTCAAAGAAGAACAAACCATTCCTCGTTCATAGAAACCGGGGGACTCACTAAAATCAACAAACCTTACTACCGTAAAGAACTACAAAAGACAAGACCATGAAATAACAACTCTCAAAGTTAACATACTCCAATAGGAAGACTTACAATAACTTATCTAATTCCACTTTTCAATTACCCCTAATTACCACAGAAGATATCTCAACCACATCATAAAGGCATAATAGTTTAATGTTTACAATATTCTAGGTTAATCACCACCTTGCATATAGTCAACGAACTAACTTATATCAATTCACACCACTCAATTACCTCAATTTAACTAATTAATTATAAAGATACTTTCAAACAAAGATAAACATCACACTAACCTTTTCCCTTATTTCTTCAATTTATAATATTAAAACCTTGGTTCCTACTAACATATTATAAATATTTTTTTAAATGCCTATTCCCGCAAACACACTTAATTAAACATTTGTTTCCTTTAATTGCAATTAAACGAACCACATAGGCAATCAACATGATAATTAAATCTAAGATTTGGATTTACTAAATCCTTTCACATTCAGTGATACGAAAGAATAATAAGACAAATTACCCACTTTTCTCCAATTTAATAAAAAACTTTATAAAGACGAAGGATAAAATTCAACTAATTAACTAACCGACACTTCAAATATCTCAATTAAACATAGACAACTATAAGAACATCATTCCATTTATTAATCTACTTCCCTCAGTTTTATACTCAATAAAATATCTTTTTTTTTTTAAAGCGAATTACATCATTTTCTTTTTCAAAAACTCATTAGATTAAATTCACCTAATACGTGCATTTACATGCATCTAATCCAATGCCTATTTAAACAAAAACAATTTCCTCATTTCAAACAATATGTTATTTTAGAATTGACTCAACTTATACACGAACATGCACCTTTTAAACAGAAGAAACTAATTTAGTTATCTAATTTTCAATTCCATGATTATATTTATAAGAAATGAATATTTATTTTCTCAATTGAAATTATTTCACTTAACATTATTCTAATTGTACATTTAATAATTAAAATATTATTTATACATATTAAATCCTTTACTATTAATTAATTCTTTAAAATCCCAAATTATAAACATAATTATAAAATATATAAATAATATATATATATATTATATACACAATTTATATATATATACAATAAATATTAAACCCCCATGCATAAAATAAAACCTGAAGTCCTAAAGAAACTGGCAATGAAAACCATTTGTTCCAGGGCCGAATGGAGGTTACAAGGGATGCCGCAGGTATGCTTGGGGCAGCTGTGCTTAAGCACAACCGAACGCCCATCTACTAGGGCGCGGCCAAGGAAGGGTGGAGAGGGCATGCGCTAACTAAGGGACAGCGCTCCCTCCACAATACTGTGGAGGGCGCTGCTTCTTAGGCAGTCGCATCCTCCCAGTAAGAGGCGCTGTGGGGGTTTCAAAGCCCTCATCCAAACAAACACACATAGAATAAATTTCATACCCTACCAATTACAATCCACCATACCGCGACATCTTTTTTTTCAATGAATTTTTTTTTTTAAATTAAACAAATTTATATATATATGTCAGGTATATATATATGTGAATGTATATATAATCAATTATATATATTCATATATATGTATATACAATGTATATAAATATATTAAATAATTTTAATCAATAGTTTAAATTGGGGAAAATAATTTCTGAAGAAAATATTTGGACACACAATTTTTTGAGAAAAAATTATACAATATCAACAGAAGTTTTTTTTTTTTTTTTCAAATTTGAGAGAGGGATTTCAATTCAAAAAAATTTTTTTAAAAAAAAGTTGCAAAGACTTCTCCATAAAAAATTTAAAAAGACTTCTACAGACAAATTAAACAAATTTCTAGAAGATTTCAAAAATCTATTTCCTCTAAATTTACACAGAGGTTTTGCAAATTTTGGAAACAATTAAAGCTTCTACAACTAACTTTTGTACAAACAAATTTTCACAAACAATAAAATAAATAACATAAATTGAAATAACCTGTTTTCTAAAGCTTGAAAAAGATGAATATTGAAGCAAAGCCTCTCCTTCAGAGATCAATTCTAAAGCTTTTCCCAACATCATCTCTTCCAAGAAGATGTAAAAATACAGAAACCCCCAAAATTCTTGAAAACCACTTGAGATTTCTCAAGTTTTCAACCAAAAACCTCTTTTAAGAAAAAAATATCTTGTTTCTCCAAAAATCTCTCGTGTAGAGAACTTCTCCTTCCTTCTTTTCTTTTTTTTCAATTAAATTCCTCCTCCAAAAATAATATCTCAACTATGAGTAAATCATGCATTCCTCTCACACACATGTCACATTCAAAATATCTTCTCAACAATCAGATATTTTTTTCCAAACCATTTGCATGTTGAAAATAATTTCTAATTTCAATTTAATTCCAAATACTAATTTAATTTCAACATAAATTTAGTAACTTCTAATTCAAATTTAAATTCCAAAATGAATTAATTTCCATTTATTTTAATAATTCCAAATGCTAATTTAAACTCAAATACTAATTTAATTCCACATTGAAATTAATTAATTCTAATTGAAATTTACCATTTCCAATTAAATTAAATTTCCCTTTTCTTTTAATTTTCTCAACAACATATTTAAATTTTAATTATTTAATAAATAAATTCAACCCATAGGATTAAATTTAATTAATTAAATAAATAAAATTTAATTAATCAACTTAAATAAAAACTTCTATCATAATGTACAATTTAAATTTAAAAAAATATCAACATAACTTGAAACATAAACTCTAAGTATTTATTTCCATACTCAAGAGCCCTTCCGAATTAAATAAAATTAAAACAAGCACCAAAACACAACTGACTCAATTGATGACACACTATGGCTAGGGTGTAGACCTGACACAGGTAACCTAGCTACTATCTCCCAATCATCATACCGTTGGGTCAACACGCTCAAACCTATGAAGCCAAGTGGAGTCGATGTCATGTACCTGCAAACCTGTATCCAAGGTATCAATAGCACATGCATATAAAATCATTATAAAACACATCGTGAAGAGGAAATCACATAATTGCAGGGCGCTCGCAAGCGAGTGATGCGATCATGTCCCCTTCACCAATACAGTATCACCAAACTGACACTTCCTTCATTAATAAATTCATAAGCAATAATCATGTCATAATAAACCAACATTATTTTAATCAAAGCATGTTAGGTATAACATCAAGGAAATTATATCTCATAACACATAATTTGTATTGCTCAATAAGAAATGATAAAATAATAAAGCATCATAATCTAACATAATAGCAAAACAGAGGGGTATTACATTCTCTCCCCCCTAGGGTTAGGCTTACTCCTGGAAGCCTGCAAAAACTCCCAGTATGAAATTTCACCAAACACACATAATCCATGGTTCCAACACTGAACCATTACATACACCAACATAAAAGTAACAATATTCAGAGTTATAATCCTCAAATCCAAATACATTATCAAACTAAACAATCACATAGTCTCAAAACACATATCCTAATATAACAAGAATCAAAACAAAAGAATCAACACTGAAGACACTTCCTCGGCCCCTTGTACCACAAGATTTTCATGAGCTCCTAAAAATACTACTTGTCCACTTCTATTAATCTCCACATCTATACTCTGATGCTCTATCTAACGATGATCAACTGCTGTACTCGTCCCATAATTCCTTCCTGCATCATTCCTTGTTGGCTCAGTAACTGCTGATCTCTGACTGATTCCAAGTGTGTTCCTCTGAGAACATTGTCTCGCTAAGTGACCCTATTGACCACAATTGTAACATCCCGTAACTCTACCTGTTGCACCTTGAGTGTTTTGAGCTGTCTGAATAGGATGATGGAGTAGGGCTCGTATCCAACTCCGAATCCTCCTATGTGTAAGATGATCACCCCGGAACCCAAAGATTACTGGGTGCACTGCACCAAAAGGAACACCTACCATCCAGTTTCCAAAAAAAAACTGAACCTTCATAAGAATGATTGTTGGGCGGAGAACATGCCCTCAAAACATTCAACACAAGTGTTGCCAAAGCGGAAATATTTCTTCTAGGGTTCCTTTCCCTTTCTCTATAAACCTGATGACCACCACCTTGACTAGAGCGAAGACGTGTGAGAATCTCCCCAATTGTAGAACATATCAGTGGACCCAAGTGATCCCCACCATCATTCTCGTGGAAACTCCGAAAAGTAGAGTTTTGACGATTGACGCTACGTTTACCTCTTCTAGGCATCCTATACACACAACCCACAAAAGGAGTCACAAACAAAGGTGAAATTAACTTACAGAATTCATAGATAAACCACCATACCCATGATTAAACATGCATAATACATATACATACCAACAAACAACGTTGGAAATCACAACATAAGGTTACACAAAGGTCCATCAGGACACCGGAAAGCAGCATACCAATCCATGATAGAAGAATCCATGAATCAAGAACATATAACCATCTCATATATATCAACATCACAATCGGTGGTTTGATGGTGTTAGGCCACACGAAAGGTGAGACCATCCAAACAAGGCCACACTGACCCATCTCTTGTTGTATAAGGGGATTAGCCTCCAAGAGATAGTCATCACACATAGGTGAGTAGTGGGTTCTAGCTGTGTAACAGCCTCACATACCCCCATCCTCTACATTTCCTGCGTCTACTTCCTCGTACACACTCACCAAGTCTGCCTCATACGTCCTTGGAGAGGAATCACAATACGACACATAGTCGACATTGAAAACAACAAAGATAACTAGCTTAGCCACCAAGTTCATAAAGAAGATCAAATTAAATTTCAATTTCAACAATAAGGCAATAATGCGCATAATTTCAACACTAAATCAAATATATAACCACTAGGGTTATAAGAAATAAGATCACAAGTTGTGGCTAAAACTTCACAGTCAAATATAACAAGGTGTCAGCCCTCACAATCAACTGAAAAATCATCAATAACTCAAAGGAAGTTCACAATCTTTGAAATTGTACTATACAACACTATGTGACTAAATACTAGCCACCAACGAGGAAGGAGGAAACAACGTCTGGCTAGAATGATAATAGCCCTCATGTGATGCAGAATGAGCACGCTATCCACATGACTAGAGTGTATCCACGACTAAGGAAAACGTCGTCACTCTACCTGGTCATACGCCAGCCGGAGAAGGCACGTACTAGTCGTATGCCACGTGGCAGTGCATTTGCGAGTCCATGAAAATAGGCACGCGTAGAACACACCCCACACGCGATACCTCATGGAGAAGACACACGTAGGAACTCACTATAGCTAGAGGTATACATGGCTAGGATCTACCCATATGCTACCCGACTAACATGGTCAAGGCAACCATGAGGATCCCTCTACAAGTGTTCGAGGCCCCATAACGCTCATCGCACAAGTAGGCTAACAAAGAAAATCTCATAATGCGCCTTCATGTGTTTCAGCACATGGCATCGTGTAACACGGCATCATCACCATTACTATGTCAGAACATGAGTAGGGTGTGGCATCATATCTCTTGCATCATGTCAGAACACATGCAGATAGGGTACATATACATAATGCAATACGATATATCACTATGGGGCTATCAATCTTCACCTCTCATACAGACGAGGTTAACTCGCTAATGCCAGATCATCGCCTCTATGGACATCTAGGCATAAATAACAAACCATGCTGTTGTACTCAAGTCTGTGGGGATTAGGCTAACACTTATGGATCAAGTATCCTGATCCAACATAAGGGAAAGTAGTGGGTATGATTCCTCAGGATTGGTTGAGCTAAGACGCTCTACGTCGCAATATGCATACGTTGCACACTCCACCCAAGAAAACTTGTGACTACTACTATCCCTTCATGGATTGAGGATCTAGAGAACCAAAAGAAAAAGAGATACTTTTGGTTACTCCTATATATGAGATTCAACCTCACATGGGTTGGCCCTCAATCAGGTTACAAACATGCAAACACACATAATGGTAAGGTTAATCCCACACCAAAATGTGATAGTCCTCCATTGATGGGTACCAAGTAACACAATCACATGGATACACAAAGCAAGTAGGGGTTTCCACAACATTGAAACAAGATACAGTTACTGGTTTATTACATTTACAAGGGGATACAACTACATACATAACCCCACGAGAATACCAATTTCATAAACCCTGGGATACGTATCTGAACTTTCCAACCATAACCTTATATCAGGTTACTTACATGCTACACTCTTTCTCAGAGGACATCATGCTACGTAAAAGCCATGAGCATGTGATCACTTAACACACCACTAAAAAATTGACAAGGAAAACATAGTGGACACAAATGTACCGAGAGGATCCAATGTATGAACCTGGGGGGCTCTGATACCATGTGTAATGCCCCGCCATGAGACCCTAAAGGAAGTTGCAACACAAAGTGGAAGCGTACAATTTTTTATTTTTTTTAAATGCATTAATAACAAAGTAGGTGCACAACACCTCGCAACAACCTCTAAGGTAACATGACAAGATTACATTAATTACCAAAACATCCACACCACTTACACATAAAGCATTATTAAAATATTAACCATACATTTAATTTCACAAACTAACAAGCATTAAAGATACAAACACATAGAATAACATAAAAATAGGTTCTAGATTACAATAACTTAAAAGTAGATTACAATACTCATTCCCGAAATGAGGTAGGTCAAACCTAACTATTAAAATTACAAGATTTCACCTCGAATACAAATGAGGAGTTTAATAATAACAAGAGTTACTTGGGAAACATAGTGAATGCCTGCAAGATTTTTAATAGGGCATTGTTGGGTCTCTTTCTATTGCTAGACCTGTTAGCTTCTGTGAGGGTGCAAGTTCTATTCAGCATTGTCCAACCTCTGTGAAGGTGGGCAGAGGTTATTCTGTGAGGGTGCCCTTTTTTTTACGAAAGTTAGCAGGAAGAGGTGGATATCAAAAAATACCCTTTGTGATATTGTTGCATTTGTGGTTCATGATTTGTGTCAAGCTATATTGTTTGATTTTGGGTAAGGTAGTGTTTATTGTTTCAAATTTTGATAGGTTGTTGTTGAGAAAACACTTGTTATTTTGTTCCTTAAGCTAACTATACCACTTGTCCTACTCCTTTTCACTTCAATGTATTTATAATTCTCATTATTCCTAATTTTCCTTCCTCCTAGCCCCCCAACATAATGCAGCTAGAATCACTTCTGCCAAGATAGGCAGTGTTTTACTTCTACACTGATTACTAATACTACTCGAGATGTTGAAATTTGCATCCTTCACATAGTTATGTACAACCCTTCATGATTATCGGACTCATTTTTTTAAATCCATTATTTTATGGCTATATTATTTTCTTTTTGATAAGGTTGTGTTCAAAAAAAGAATTCCCTAGGATGTTTTTCAAACCATTTTCATTTGATTTAAGGTGTGAGTGTTTATTTTTGTATATTCATTAGGTAGATGTAGCTTTCAAGTGATATTGTTTTATTTATGGTCCACATTTTTTATCCCGGACACATTGTTGATTGTTGTTGAATAGCTGCAAAAATATTATTTCATTTATGATTTACATGTAGTGGAAATGGGTGGAAAGCAATAAAAGGTTTCTATTGAGAAAATACACATTTATCATTGACATTTTGTGTCTATGGTTTTGCATGGGTTTGTTACTGTGATTTTTTTATTTTTGCAATAGAATAAATTTAACAGACTCATATAGGCAGATATATATATATACACATGTACATATGTATTTATATATAACCTACTATATCTAAATAGATGTGTATACCATATTTTTTGCTTCCTGCATAACTCTTGTCCTTCAAATTTGTGAACAAACCAAACATCTAGTCTGAATCTCTTGTGATTTGAATGAGCGAGAGGGCTATGAATTTAAATTTTTTGTTGCTTGTAGTATATAACCAAAGCTAGAGAACATTGGTCAACAATGCCTTTTGGAGAACACCACAAACTAGATAGCTTTGCGACCATAACCACAATCAGAAGCTTCAAATGAAACAATAATGGTTTTAACAACAACTTAGAAAATCCTTTATTGAACAACAGCTTATTGGAAATGACCATATACATACATACACAGGAACAAATACATATAAATATTCAAATAGCGAACACCAATTGTGTAGATATAACACTATGTAGTAATCCAACCTAAGAAGAAGGAAACAACCATATTGATATAAAAAAACTTGACATATTTATACATAGAATAAAGATCTTAAGGTTCAATCAAGAATAGACACATATAACAAAATATATATATCTATATGTACACATGTATCTATTTACTTATATATAGATTGCTATATCTAAATAGATGTGTATAGCATATTTTTTCCTCACTACATAACTTCTCGCCTTCGAATGTATGAAGAGAGCAAACATCCAAACTGAATTTTCTCTCAATTTACTCATCGAGAAGGCTAAAATTTCAAATATTTTATTTCTTGTAATATATTGTCTGATCTAAAGCAAGACATTATTATAGTCAACAAAAGGTTTGAATTTGTTGTCCTCTCATCTAGTCAATTGAGGGGAAATGCAGTATGGATATTTTCTCTCTTAAATGCTATTTGGAATCAACATCAATTGTTGTATGGTTTTTGTGTGCTAGAGATGGTTGTAATAAGAGCCCAACAAGCAACAATGCCCTTTGGATAATATAATAAAATATTTTTGAAATTTTCAAGAAATGGTCTTTGCAATATGCACCTCTCCCTGCACCTCTTCTTGCTTCTTTCAAATACATCTCTTCCCGCTTACTTTATCTCCACTCCCTTCTTCCTCCACTGCTTGCAAAAAGTGGGCAAATAATTATTACAACTAATAGTTTTGTAATGCCCTACAAAAATTGGACAAAAAATTATCACAACCAACACTTTTGTATTGCTTTTGCAACCATTTCCCCATGCAAAAAAACACAGAATACCCTCCAACCACCTTCATAGATACTCTACAACTGATAGTCGCACTTGCACCTTCACAAAAGCTTTCCCTACAATAGACTGATTCAAAACCTTCACAATAAAACACAAACAATAAATGAATCAATATTGGTTTGAACAACTACCCAAATGAAAAAGCTGAAAAAAACACAAGAGCTTAACTATTTTGCAACCATTCACACAAAACTGAATCCATAAACAAAACAATATAGCCTAATCTAGAGAGTTGCAAAAATCACCATAAAATGAAACCCATAAATCAAAGAATATTGGTATCAATAGTCACCTAGATGGGAAAACCCACATTACACAAAAAAACCCACTGAAAACACCCATGCAAAACCATCCATGCAAAATCCAAGCCATAAATCAAACAATTTTTGTTTCAACAAACTATACAGTCTTTTTTTAGTAGACCCTAATTGAAAAAAAAACAATATAGACTAAGCTAGAGAAAAAAACAATGAACACTGCCTTCCACCCTTCGCGACTACACAAAAACCATAAACGAAACAATATAACCTAAAAAAACAACAATCAACAATGCCCTTTGCAAAATAACATAATCTTTTTTCCAAATACTCGACAAACGGTTTTACCAATACTTATGCACCTCTTCCCGCACGTCTTCATGCTTGCTTCAAATGCACCTCTTCTGGCTTGCTTTCTCTTTGCTCCCTTCTTTCCCCATGACCTGCAAAAAATGGACAAAGAATTATCAGAATTGACACTTTTGCATTGCTTTTGCAACAATTTCCCCATGGAAAAAACATAGAATAACCTCCAACCACCTCCACACAAACTCTAGAACCGATGGTGGCACTTGCACCTTCATAGAAGCTTTCCCTCCTCACTTACAACTATCCTCAAGAACAAGGTGAACCTAGATAACAACACCCAAGAATGCATTATTGAGAATTGTGCAGACATTTGCTTTGTTTCCCAAGGATTTTAATGGGCAGGTGTTACTTGCAACCATCACCACTACACCGAAACAAGTTACAATAGTAAATGAAACAAAAGAAACTATGCTCTCCACTCTACCATATTGGATAATGGACCGTCATAGTTTGTTACACAGATATATCCATAGGTGGACTCCAAACAAATGAATGTTTTTTGCATCTAATCTCAAAAACAAACACAATAAAATGAGGCTTGCTATCGACCCTATCATATTGTGTTGTGGATCATGATAAGCTCTCACCAAAGTCTTGAGCAAGAACATACATCATCCACCCCTCTAATCAATAGTGAAAGCAATGTTTCTTATTACACTTACTATATAGTATATCATTTTAATAGCTCCTTTTTTTAGGCTGAAAGAAATAATACCTAAAAAGGTGTATTTAATGCATGCAATACATGTATAAGCAGCTGCAAAAAAAATTTGGTCTGATATATATATATATATATATATATATCTCAAGCTAGATGTACATATATACACATAGTTAATTGTGCTATACAAAAGACTATGTGATTTGTTGAAATGAATATTGTTTGATTTATGCTTCGCCTTTTGTGGAAATGGTTTTGGATGGGTTTTCTAGTGTGAATTTTTGTGTTGTGGAGGTTTTTCTATCTAATGTAGTCTTTCATTTCTCTTTTCTTGTGTGCACATATGTACGTATATAAAATAATATGTGGACAATATTTATATATACTTGGCTTTAAGGTATGCATAATAACAAACATTTTCCCACACACAATGTGTTGAAAAGCTCTTTGAAGTTATGTGGAGAAGAAGTTTTACAAAGATGGTGGCATTAATGTTTGATAGAATGCTCAAAATATGGCTTATTCTTACAACAATGTTTCAATATGTATCTATGTTTTTTGCAACTACTATGACATACATCCAAATCTGGACATGTCATTGCTCATCAATGTTCCATTTGCAACCATTCACAACATACACAAACCAACAATGGCCTATTGAAATTAACATAACGTAGATCCATTTGTTGTTGGAGGATAGTTTCTATTTTTGCATCAGCCCATAACTTGAAAAGTAATACAAAATATCACAATACTTGGCCATCAAACCAGACAAGATGGCTATATTGATATCAAAAACTATACATATCCAAATTTATATAAATGCACTATGTGAAAGATACATGTACATAATGAATATACATACATACACACTAGCACCTTAAATGCAACAATAATGGTTTCAATAGTATGCTAGTGAATTATTTTTTTCCAACAAGACCTTACTAGAAAGGAAACAATATAGTCATAAAACACCAACTTAAAGGAGAATAGCATAAGTCAAGAGGTGAAGCTGATTGAATATGGAAACAAAAATTTAAAGGTAGCTAGTAAGACTCAGCAATGGTCTATGGCAAACAATCCATATACATACATTGAAACAAAGACAAAAAAAGTGCTTGCAAACTCCAACTTAGAGAGGAACAATGCAACCAATGAACAAATAGGCAATATAAAACAAAATGTAAACTGTATAGAATTAATTGTTTTACATTTTTGCAACCATATCTACATAATGGAATCCATAAATGAAACAATATTCATTTTCACACCTCTTGCCGCTAGCCTCCTTGTAAAAAATGGGCACCCTCGTAGAATAACCTCCACTCACCTTCACAGAAGCTAGACAATACTTGATCCAACTTTCAACCTTACAAAAGCTTACCGTCCTCACTCACGTGTCTAATAGTAGGTATAAAAACATAACAAGAGCCAACAATTCCTTGTTGGAAATTTTGTAGATATTTATTGTGTTCCCTGAGGTTTAAAATGATGAGTGTTTTTATAACCATCACTAGTACAAGGAAATCATAAAGCAATTGTGCCATGCAGAAAACAAAAAAATAGGCTCTAACCATCTTCATAGAAATTCTAGAGCAAATAATTGCACTTGCATCTATGCAGAAGCTTTCCCTTCTCGTTTACACCTTTGATAGAAGGTAAAGCCACATAACCACATGCAACTATGGCTTATTGAAAATTGTGTGGACATCCACTATGTTTTCCAAGGATTTAAATGGAAGCTGTTAAGTTTATAACCATTACCACTACACGAAAAGTATACAACAATCAAAATCTAACAGTGACAAACCTATTGAAAAACTTTGGCATAGAAATTGAATCATAATTGGAAGTGTATTGGTTTGAATAGTAATTTCAATAGGAAAAACCCACACAAACACAACAATTCATAGTAACAATCGAACAAAAAACAAAAAATATGGTCTTCTAGACTTCATGACCATACTGATTCAATAAATGAAAAAACTGTGCCCTAAGCTAGAGAACTACAATCAAGAATGGTCTTTCCAAAATAACTTAAACTATTTTTGAAACTATGTTGCTTTCAATAGTGACCTAGATGGAAAAAACCACAAAACAAAACAATCCACAGGAGCAATCCAGTGCAAAAACAAACAATATTTCCTTCCTACTATTGTGGCTGCACAGACAGGATAAACAAAACAATAGACCCTAAGTGAGAGAAAATAAATAAATAACGGCCTATGGAAAATAACATGAAATGTTTTAAAAATACTTTAGAAAGGGTTTTTCCAATATGCACCTCCACCAGCACCTCTACCTGCTTACTTCAAATGTACCTCTTCCTTCTTTAAAAAACAAATACAATAGTCTTGGTATTGGCACTATTAATCAAAGTGATGGACAATGTATGGGCCACATAGACAAATATGTATATATGTCATAGCAAATGCAAACAACATTGATTCCATGGGACATTGGTGATTATTGTTATCTAGGATAGGGTGTGTTATTTAATTCTTGGAAAGAGGTTGTTGAATAGGCTATATTGTTTGATTTTCACTATTGCATTGTGAACCAAATATGGAACAATATAGCCAGAGTTGAAGTGATACAATAGTTTATTATATTTTCCTTACTTTGGAGAGTTTTTTAGCTCACGTTATATGTGACAAGAAATTCTCATGGGGATGAGTTTATATGAATCTTGTGTACATTCTATTTTTCATACATATATGTCTACATAGAGAAAAAGAACAATACAATGCAAAAAAAGGAAGAGATACTTTATTATTTGTTGTATGGTTTCTATCTACTAAAAATTCCCGCAAAGTAACCAAATCGTTCATCGTCTTCTCAATACATCATTCTTGATTGTATTTGAGTGGTTTGTGCTGACAATAGACAACCAAAGATACATATAGACATAGATGCATATCTTGAAAGATACAGGTAGAAAATGCATGTACATACAAACACACTCATAGATACAAATGTATTGCAGAGACATTTATGTACACAGAACTGTATAAAGATATTGTATGCACTAATTGTAGAAGTTGATAAATCTCAACCTCACAGTCCCCAAGAATCACTTGTAAACAATCACCTATCACATGCAACAGCTATTCAGAACAAACAATAATGGATGTTTTGTAAACCCTCAGAGAAAAAGTATGTGCAAGCATAAACCATAAATAATTGTTGAATGATCTGATAATTACAATGTGATCAATCCTTATGAGGAGATCAAGAAAACCTAAAATTAGGAAACCCTAGTGTGCACACTTAATAATTAATAAATAATTATTAATGTGTCTAAGTTTAGCTTAAGCAACCTAAAGGAATAAGTGACTTAATTAATTAACCAATATGATTAAATTAATTAAGTATAATAACTTATTACTCTAACACCCCCCCTTAAGATGAACTTAGGAAGTAGCTAGAACACTAGAAAAAAGATGCATGAAAGCAAAGATGGCTCCCAGTAACAAAGGCTTGATCAGGTACCCAAGTACAAATGCAATGCAAACTAAACTAACCGGGGTAAAGGAGAAAACCCAGTGGGAACAAAACTCCTCCCCAAAATAGAATGCAAAGAGCAACTAAGTGATGAAAGATGGAGGACTCCATAAGACCCCCCAAGGACACCATCCATCACAAAGATACATGAAAGAACTCCCCCAAAAGAGAGGAAAAAAGAGACCACAGATCCCCCCCAGAATGAAGTAGCCCCAAAAGAACTAAAGAAACTACATCTCCTGAAAGAAGTGAGAGGGAAGAGGCCGAATGAAAGCAATCTCTGAAGGTGAAGTAGGTGTAGCCTATGATGTCTCCATAGAAGCAGGTGTGAAGAAGTCAAAGTGGGTGAAGACTGAATAGGAACCTCCAAAGATGGATGATCAACTGGATCCTGTTGCACTGAAACAAAAGAAACCACATCTGTAGTCATAGAAGTATCAACAACTGCAATAGTAGGTGGAGGAGATGGAATGGATGGCTCAAGAGCAGGATCTGAAGTGAGAACTCCAATGTTCAAGTAGCCAAATGTCTCCTCTGAATGATGATTCACACTAGAAGTGTGATGAACAATTGTAGGAACAGAAGCACCATCAATAGAAAAATCTGCAAAGGAATACAATTGAGATGAGTGATCCACCACCCCAGTAGCAATAATTGCTCTAATCTCCAAGTCTCTAATGATAACTGAATCAGGTGTGAACTGCAATACCCCTCTGTTTTGCTATTATGTTAGATTATGATGCTTTGTTATTTTATCATTTCTTATTGAGCAATACAAATTATGTGTGCTATGAGATGTAATTTCCTTGATGTTATACTTAACATGCTTTGATTAAAATAATGTTGGTTTATTATGACATGATTATTGCTTATGAATTTATTAATGAAGGAAGTGTCAGTTTGGTGATACTGTATTGGTGAAGGGGACATGATCGCATCACTGGCTTACAAGCGCCCTGCGATTATGTGATTTCCTCTTCATGGTGTGTTTTATAATGATTTTATATGCATGTGTTATTGATGCCTTGGATACAAGTTTGCAAGTACATGACATCGACTCCACCTGGCTTCACAGGTTTGAGCGTATCGACCCAACGGTATGATGATTGGGAGATAGTAGCTAGGTTACCCATGTCAGGTCTACACCCTAGCCATAGTGTGTCATCAGTTGAGTCAGTTGTGTTTTGGTGTTTATTTTAATTTTATTTAATTCGGAAGGGCTCTTGAGTATGGAAATAAATACTTAGAGTTTATGTTTTAAGTTATGTTGATATTTATTTAAATTTAAATTGTACATTGTGATAGAAGCTTTTATTTAAGTTGAATAATTAAATTTGATTTATTTAATTAATTAAATTTAATCCTATGGGTTGAATTTATTTATTAAATAATTAAAATTTAAATATGTTGTTGAGAAAATTAAAAGAAAAGGGAAATTTAATTTAATTGGAAATGGTAAATTTCAATTAGAATTAATTAATTTCAATGTGGAAAAAAATTAGTATTTGAGTTTAAATTAGCATTTGGAATTTAAATTTGAATTAAAAGTTACTAAATTTATGTTGAAATTTAATTAGTATTTGGAATTAAATTGAAATTAGAAATTATTTTCAACATGCAAATGGTTTGGAAAAAAATATTTGATTGTTGAGAAGATATTTTGAATGTGACATGTGTGTGAGAGGAATGCATGATTTACTCATAGTTGAGATATTATTTTTGGAGGAGGAATTTAATTGAAAAAAAAAGAAAAGAAGGAAGGAGAAGTTCTCTATATGAGAGATTTTTGGAGAAAAAAGATATTTTTTTCTTAAAAGAGGTTTTTGGTTGAAAAATTGAGAAATCTCAAAGTGGTTTTCAAGAATTTTGGGGGTTTCTGTATTTTTACATCTTCTTGGAAGAGGTGATGTTGGGAAAAGCTTTGGAATTGATCTTTGAAGGAGAGGCTTTGCTTCAATATTCATCTTTTTCAAGCTTCAGAAAACAGGTTATTTCAATTTATGTTATTTATTTTATTGTTTGTGAAAAATTGTCTACACAAAAGTTAGTTGTAGAAGCTTTAATTGTTTTCAAAATTTGCAAAACCTCTGTGTAAATTTAGAGGAAATAAATTTTTGAGATCTTCTAGAAATTTGTTTAATTTGTCTGTAGAAGTCTTGTTAAATTTATTATGGAGAAGTCTTTGCAACTTTTTATTGAAATTTTTTTTTTTTGAATTGAAATCCCTCTCTCACATTTGAAAAAAAAACGTTTGTTGATATTGTATAAATTTTTCTCAAAAAATTGTCTGTCCAAATATTTTCTTGAAAATTATTTTCTTCATAAATTATTTTCCCCAATTTAAACTATTGATTAAAATTCTTTAATATATTTATATACATTATATATACATATATATGAATATATATAATTGATTATATATACATTCACATATATATATATACCTGACATATATATATAAATTTGTTTAATTTAAAAAAAAAAAATCATTGAAAAAAAAGATGTCGCTGTACGGCGGATTGTAATTGGTAGGGTATAAAATTTATTTTCTGTGTGTTTGTTTGGGTGAGGGCTTTGAAACCCCCACCGCGCCTCTTACTGGTAGGATGCGACTGCCTAAGAGGCAGTGCCCTCCATAGTATTGTGGAAGGAGCGCTGTCCCTTAGTCAGCGCATGCCCTCTCCACCCTTCCTTGGTCGCACCCTGGTAGATGGGGGTTCGGCTATGCTTAAGCACAGCCACCCCAAGCATACCTGTGGCATCCCTTGTAACCTGCGTTCATCCCTGGAACAAATGGTTTTTGCCATCAATTTCTTTGGGATTTCAGGTTTTATTTTATGCATGGGGGTTTAATATTTATTGTATATATATAAATTGTGTATATAAAATATATATATATATATATTATTTATATATTTTATAATTATGTTTATAATTTGGGATTTTAAAGAATTAATTAATAGTAAAGGATTTAATATGTATATATAAGATTTTAATTATTAAATGTACGATTAGAATAATGTTAAGTGAAATAATTTCAATTGAGAAAATAAATATTCATTTCTTATAAATATAATCATGGAATTGAAAATTAGATAACTAAATTAGTTTCTTCTGTTTAAAAGGTGCATGTTCGTGTATAAGTTGAGTCAATTCTAAAATAACATATTGTTTGAAATGAGGAAATTGTTTTCGTTTAAATAGGCATTGGATTAGATGCATGTAAATGCACGTACTAGGTGAATTTAATCTAATGAGTTTTTGAAAAAGAAAATGATGTAATTCGTTTTTAAAAAAAAAAGATATTTTATTGAGTATAAAACTGAGGGAAGTAGATTAATAAATGGAATGATGTTCTTATAGTTGTCTAAGTTTAATTGAGATATTTGAAGTGTCGGTTAGTTAATTAGTTGAATTTTATCCTTCGTCTTTATAAAGTTTTTTATTAAATTGGAGAAAAGTGGGTAATTTGTCTTATTATTCTTTTGTATCACTGAATGTGAAAGGATCTAGTAAATCCAAATCTTAGATTTAATTATCATGTTGATTGCCTGTGTGGTTCATTTAATTGCAATTAAAGGAAACAGATGTTTAATTAAGTGTGTTTGTAGGGATAGGCATTTAAAAAATATTTATAATATGTTAGTAGGAACCAAGGTTTTAATATTATAAATTGAAGAAATAAGGTAAAAGGTTAGTGTGATTTTTATCTTTGTTTGAAAGTATCTTTATAATTAATTAGTTAAATTGCGGTAATTGAGTGGTGTGAATTGATATAAGTTAGTTCGTTGACTATATGCAAGGTGGTGATTAACCTAGAATATTGTAAACATTAAACTATTATGCCTTTATGATGTGGTTGAGATATCTTCTGTGGTAATTAGGGGTAATTGAAAAGTGGAATTAGATAAGTTATTGTAATTCTTCCTATTGGAGTATGTTAACTTTGAGAGTTGTTATTTCATGGTCTTGACTTTGTAGTTCTTTACGGTAGTAAGGTTTGTTGATTTTAGTGAGTCCCTCGGTTTCTATGAACGGGGAATGGTTTGTTCTTCTTTGAATGGTTTTGTTGGATATTTTGTACCTCCTTAGTTTGAGGTGGTGTTGAATCACATGATAACTGTAGGAGGGTGAAGCTCAATGGGGGTCGAGATCTGGAAAGATCTGACGGGTAACTCATGTACCTTGAGTGACATTTCTCCTAGGTTAGTTTTATGTATAGGTTACTAGAGTGTCATACTGTTAAACTCTTATTTCAATGTAGTCTTGAGTTAGTGTTGTACTTGTGGTAGTTTTGTTTAGAGTTGAGTCACCCTGTGACTACAGGTTGTAGGGATTGTCCTTGTATCCTTGTTACTGTCTCCTAGCATGGGGGGTGGGCCTTCGGGTACAACTTTGTTGGGAGGAACATGCGACCTACACCATTGGGTCCCCTTTTGATTTGTAGATCGCGTTGCGAAGTTTTCCAGTGGAGAGTTCACAGTGGTTTCAGTTTTATTTTAATCTTTCTATCTACTTCAGTTGGAGCACCAAGTGTTATTACAACCATCACCAGTACACAGAAAGCATACAACAATAAATGTTAATGTGAACCGATGCTTAATTTTGGTGACCTTCTCTATCCATGTGACACAAAACCTACCTACCTACCCCCAAGAAATCCACCACCTTTTTTCATGTCCATCGGAAGGCTCAAAAATTGAGGAAGATGAAGAATATTATGACTGTTATTTAATCACATATGACACCTTTTTCACGGCCGATAGAACACTCAAAAAATTGGGGAGGCTAACAAAAATTCTGACCTAAGTTGACACAAATAGCCTATTGGCTGATAGCGACAAAATGAACCCATAAAGAGATAGCCACAAAAAATTAACAATAAGAAACCCATGCAAAAATATACTATTTTCTCAACAAAACCTTATCAAAAACTGAAATAATACAACCTTTTCAACAACACCTCCAAAATGAAACAATATAGCCTAAGCTAGACAACAATAATGAGCGATGCCTTATGGGGACCAATATAAATTGTTTTATGCCAACTATTTTAAATCTAGACAACAACAATAAAAAGTGCCCTATCGAAATGAACATAAACTGTATAATATTAACAATTTTGTTGCATTGCAACCATATCAACAAAATAAGAAATTTGTTGTAAACACCAACATAGATGCAAAAACCCACAAAACACAGGAAATCACAGTTACAAAGCCATGCAAAAGTATAGTCTTTTCCTCAACACCACCTTATCACAACGTGGAACAATATAGCTTTTGAACAATAGCTTACCAAAAACAAAATAGTGTACCCTAAGCCAAACAACAACACTCAACAATATCTTATCTAAATCAATATAAATCATATAGTGTTAACTATATTAAATCTAGACAACAAAAATCAGCAATCCCTTATGGAATTCAACATAAACTATATAAAATTAAGTATATTAAAGCTACACAACAACAATCAACAATGCCTTATGGAAATCAACATAAATTGTACACGGTTGACTATTTTATTCTGTTGCAACCAAAGGGAAAAAACGTAGTGCATAAATCACATTATATTAGTCTCAAATGCGGTCCACATAGAGGAACCCATAAAACAAAAAAAGCAGTCACAAACCAATGCAAAAATATAGTTCTTACTCAACAACATGCTATCAAAAACAAAACAATAAGACCTTCTAACAAGCACGTAATCGTAAATGAAATAATATAGCACAAGCTAGATGGCAGCAATCAACAACACACAAAACCCATGCAAAATGATACCACAAAATGCCAACATTTTTATTATGTTGCAAACATAGCCAGAAAAAGGGAGCGATACAAAGAGAGAAACAAAAATTCACAGTAACAAACCCACCCAAAAAACTACTTTTTCTCAACAAAACCCTACCCAAAATTGAAATAATAAAGCCTTTTCAACAACACCCTTTCGAAAACCAAAAAGATTCACAGTAACAAACCCAACCAAGAAAATACATTTTTCTCAACAAAACCCTATCCAAAATTGAAACAATATAGTATTTTCAACAACATCTTATCGAAAATGGAAAATATAGCCTAAGCTAGACAACAATAATCACCAATGCCTAATGAAATCAAGCATAAAGTCTCTAACATTACTATTTTACTCAGTTGCAACCATAACCACCAAATAGAAGCAATCAATCAAACAAAAACCACAACCACAAAACCCATGCAAAATGATATCCATAAAATGCCAACCATAATCGAAACAATATTTCTTTTAACAAACAATATAGTCCTTTTTGAATAGCGCCTTATCAAAAATTGGAACAATATAGCATTCTCAACAACATTCTATAAAAAATGAGACAATATAGCCCAAGGTAGACAACAATAATCGACAAAAACTGCATAACGTTAAAATTTTTAGTTTAAACCAAACACACCCATAGAAACGGAAGCCATCAACAAAACCTTACCAATTATTGAAACAATATATAGGCTTTTCAACAACACCTTATACAAAATTCATAGTAATAAACCCATTTAAAAATATACTCTTCTCTCAACAAAACCTTATTGAAAATTCAAAGAATATAGCCTTTTTCAACAACACCTTATCAAAATTGAAACAATATAGCCTAACCTACAGAACAATAATCAACAATGTTTAATGGAATCAAACATAAACTATAACACATTAACTATTTTATTTTGTTCCAACCATAACCATAAAATAGAAGCCATAAATCAAAGAATATTAGTTTGAAACGACCCAGATACAAAAATCCATAAAACCATATCCACAAAACCCATGTGAAATGATAGCCACAAAATTCCAACCATAAATTAAACAACACTACTTTTAAAAAACTATATACTCTTTTCTCAAGAGCGCCTTATCGAGAATTGAAAAAATATAGCCTAAGCCAAAGAACAATAATAAAGAATACCCAATGGAACCAAAGATAAACTGTATAACATTAACTATTTTATTATGTTGCAGCCATAATCACAGAGCCAAAGCCATAGAGAGAAACCCACAAAAATATTAACAGTAACAAACCCATGCAAAAATATACTCATTTCTCAAAAGAACTTTATTGTAAATTGAAATAATATTATCTTTTCAACAACACCTTTTCGAAAATGAAACAATATAGCCTAAGCCAAAGAACAATAATCAACAATGCCCAATATTCAACAATGCCCAACTGTATATAAGGTTAACTATTTTATTTCGTTGTAACCACGACCACAAAAAAAAAAGCCATAAATCAAACAATATTGATTTGAACAATGACAAAATGTATAACATTAAGTATTTTATTACGTTGCAACCATAACCACAGAACGAAAGCCATAGAGAGAAACCCACAAAAAATAAACAACAACAAACCTATGCAAAAATATACTATTTTCTCACGAGAACCTTATTGAAAATTGAAATAATATTGCCTTTTCAACAATACCTTTTTGAAAATGAAACAATATAGCCTAAGCTAGAGAACAATAATCAACAATGCCCAACTATATAATTTTAACTATTTTATTCCGTTGCAACCATGACCACAAAATAGAAGCCATAAATCAAACAATATTGGTTTGAACACTGACCAAGATGCAAAAACCCATAAAACACAAAAAATTGTAGTTAAAAACCCATGCAAAACCATAGCCACAAAACACGAACCATAAACCAAACAATATTCATTTTTACAAACAATATAGCATTTTCTCAATATTGTCCTACCAAAATTTGAAACAATCAACAACACCTCCTCGGGAACCAAACAACATAGCATGCCACAAACCACAAACCACAAATGAAACAATATCGCAAAGGGTTAGGGTATGTGTAGGATCATGATGGGCCAAAAAGTGGCGATAGGTAAGTGATATGATGGCCCATGTGGTTGATAACTTTTTTCTACCCAAAACTGATTAAACGAAAAAGGTTTTTAAAGGAGATTCTCAACTTTCTACCAATATAAATTATGTTTTACTTTGAATTTAATAAATAACTATTATTCATTTTTTATTTGAATTATGACTAAAGTCCTGATTGATAGGTTGATTGAAAAACATCTATAGCTTTCAAATGGTATCATATTTTTTGAATCCAAAACATGTGTCACATTCTATACTTCACATACTATAGGATTAAAAAAAAAAATTGAATTTCATGAAGTTTTGACAAAGTTAAGGAGGCAAGACATACAAGTTTTTATCTTTTTTGAAATTTGTAATTAAAAGTTCATAATTAATTATTTACTTAAAAAAATTATAAAAAAATAATGCATCACATCGGGACATGATTCCTCTACTTATATCTAAAATTTTATAAAAAAATATTATCATTTTATTGTGGTTAGGGTGGTCAGATAGACACCTACTTATTTTTTGCCTAAAATTTAAGTACTACTGCATTGAAATTTCAAATTTTCACCAAATGGATTTTTATTTAAAATAAACCTAGTAGTTTAGAAACTAGATTCAATTTGCTACATATTCTATTCTTACATATTTTTGAAATAATATAGATATTTTATTCAAATTTTTATGTCAAGTTGCCTAACTCTGATTTTCTGAATTTTCATCGCCACTTAAGAGCCAGTTTTTTCCATGATGATCCTGAACATACCCATTATTTCGATATGCACCTCTTCCCACTTCATTCAAATGGACCACAAATGAAACAATATTGCAAAGGGTTATTTTGATATGCACCTCTTCTCGCTAGGTCTCCCTACAATGCCTTGTTTCTCAAACCTTGCAAAAAATTGCATAACGTTAACAAATATATTCTGTTGCAAAAAATCAAAAATTCATAGTAACAAACCCATGCAAAATCATAAACACAAAATGCGAACGATAAACGATTCTTCTCTCAACAACAACTTGTCTAAATTTTAAATAATAAACACTACCTTACCCAAAATCAAACAATATAGCTTGTGACAAACCAGGAGCCACAAATGGAACAATATCACAAAGGGTTATTTCGATATCCACCTCTTCCCACTAGATTTCCTGCAAAAAATGGATACCCTCACAGAATAACCTTCGCCCAGCTTCACAGAGGCCAGACAACGCTGCATAGAACTTGCACCCTCATGAAAGCTTACCCTCCTCGCTCATAGTTCTGATAGTAGGTATAACAACAAAACGAGACCCAACAATGCCTTATCAAAAATCTCGTAGACATTTGCTATGTTTCCTGAGGTTTGAAGTGCCAAGTGTTCAACCATCACCAATACACGGAAAGCATACAACAATTAATGTTGATGTGAACCAACATTTAATTTCGACGACCTTCTCTATCCATGCGGCGGGAAGTTTGCCAAATCCATCTGCCATTTTTTTCACGGCTGCCAGAAAGCTCAAAAATTAGGGAGGTTGACGAAAATTCCGATCGTCGTTCAAATACATCGACCACCTTTTTCACAGTCACCGAAAAACTCAAAAACCAGGGAGGCTGACAAAAATTTCAACCAAAGTTCAAACAAATAGCCTATCGGCTAAAAATTACTTAAAATCTATCATCCTTCACAAAATGGTCACAACTTCAACTCACCATAAATTGGTAATATGCAAATTCAAGAAAAATTCCAACAAATCACACCACTAGAATAAAATAGACTCAACATCAAGCATTTGGACCAAATACAATTAAGCAGGGTCTTGACAATGAAACCAAAAATGTTGGGTGCATGCAAGTCACTTGTAGTTGTCCCCCTAATGAAGACACTACATTGATATGTCACTTAGTCTCAAAGAATTTGGAAGCTCACTTAAGACACAAGAGCTCACCTAGAGCCTCATTAATTGTTCCCTTCAATGCATGTTAGGATAAACAATTTCATGTAAATGAATTAATTAGTATTGACAAAATTAAAACCAATTTGTCATTCTATGAAAAATCAAGATAAATAAGTGAGTAACTTATATATCAAATAAGGTTTCCTTCAAAAGTTTTTATTAGCCGACAGACTATTTGTGTGAACTTTGCTTAGAATTTTCGTCAGCCTTCCTGATTTTTAACCTACTTGGTGTCTGGCTCGTCGGAAAAAAATTATAGATTTTTATTAAGAGCGTTTGGGATAGGTCGTGCGATGCTTCATTAATTTTTCTCTTTTCTGAACTGGATATAGGCAGTTCCCCCGTGCGAGTTTAAGCGGGTTGCCGATGGACGAATAAAGGAATCGTTCGGGTTTCTTTCCCCGTGAATGGGCTCTATATGTACTGTACAAGTCCCTTCTTGCATGTTGCATTTTGCAATTTGATTCAAACTATGGGGTGGGGTTTAAATGTGCTTAGGAAAACCCTAGGCAAGAATAGTGTGAAAGGAAAAATGTACAGATACAGCAATATGGTGGAATTTTTTTTGCTTTTCTGCTCAAATTGTTGTGGCCATTGATAGCCTACACTGATTCCACTATTTTTGTTCCTTTTTAGAGCTTTTACTGTCAGAAACTAATGAAAAATTGGGTGGAAACTAAAGAAAAATGAACAGATTTGTGAAGTGAGCATAATTTGAGTTGTTATGCTGAAAGGAGTTCCTACAATGGGATTTATCCCGTGTACATCAAAACGAGAATTAATAATTGTTTTTTTTGACATTGCTCAATGATGGGTGAGAATAAGTTGGTGTCTATTTATAGTGCTTAGCGGAGGATGTTTGACATGCTAAATGTTTGAGCGATTCTTTTCCACCTGCCCGTTCACGGTTCTTTCCTTCTACTGCAATCAACACACAATTTTTTTGATAAACATTTCATTGTCAGAGTGAATTCATCCTTTTGGTGCATGAATTTGCTTGAATAAATGAAATGATCCAAGTTTCTTTAGCAGAATAGAATCTTTTGGTTTGTTGGTGTACATTTGCATTCACAATAAAATAATCTTCTTTGGGGGTTTACTATTATTTGTCTTTTGATGTGGGTATGCATTCTCAAGTAAAATTACCCTGGTCCCTCATAGGAATTTCTTCTTTTGGCCTAGAGTACATGTAAAACTAAAAATGATCTGAGTTATTTAGGATAATTCCTTTATTTTATTTTTATATGTATTTACAAGTAAAAGTATTGTGAGTGCATAGGGAGAATTCCTCCTTTGGTGTGGATTTACATTTACAAAGAAAATGATCTGAGTCGTTAGAAGAATTCCTTTTTCTGGTCTTTTGGTGTGGATATGCATTTACAAGTAAAATGTTTTTGAGGGCTTTAGGAGAATTCTTTCTTTTGGGATTTTGTTGTAGGTTTAAATTTACAAGTGAAAAAGATCTAAGGGATATCCTAACATAGCATAAAAGAAATTTTTGCAGATGGTGATGATACTTTGGCAAATGGAAGTTGCACAAACCGAGCATAATAAAAAAACTTGACTTGTTCCCTCATAATTGTTGGGAATTCATCCAACTCCCATGTCAACATTTCAGTCAACACTGACAGTCTTCTCCAACTCTCATTGCCATACTGTGCTGACTTCATCTCCTGCTTGTGGTACCATGGTGTCCACCACGATACCACGACCTCTCTGCTCATTGTCCGCGGTGTTACCACGATACTACGGCCTTTTTTTCCTATGCCCACGGTAGCATGGTGACTATCGCCATACCGCGAGCCCCAGTCTCTCGCACTGCGGTAGCGTGGTTACTGTGGCCACCACGACCTCTCTTGTCACCCTTCGTGGTAGTGTGGTATCCACCGCAATATCGCGCCAGCTTTCTCTCTCATTTGCGGTAGCGTGGTAGTTGACTTCATTGGATTTCCTTTGGCGGCAGTTAGTGGATGTTGCGCTAGTGGATTTTTAGGATATAAAGGACATTTTTTGTCATCTGATAGGATTGTCTTAGATATGACTTGGACAGTTATTTATGCCAATTGGACTTTTATTTATTATGCATTGGACAGTTATTTGTTCACATGTTTATTGCCATTTATTTTATTGCTATCTATAAATTTTTATTTAGGAGTGTATTTTGTAATTTGATAGATAGAAAAGTTGAATACAAAAAAAATGCTTTGAAGTAGTGAAGGTTTTTATTGGCTGTTCTGAGTTGAATGAGTAGTATAATATTAAAATTATTTTTCTGTGTATTATCTCTTCCTAATCCTTCAATAATCCCACTATACTAGTAGCCTACACTGACAATTCTAACCGACTTTCAAACATACAGAGTGTGTGTAATGAGAATTCAGGCAAAAGATGGGCTAACTTCCGAGCAGTAGATTTCTACAAGGTAGGTGCTCTAGTCTCTCCTAATAACTAACAAAAAGATGATTTTGTGTGTTATACAAATTATTAACATAGTTGTATGTGAGTATTTACCATCATGTGCAGAGAAGTTATGGGGGAGGTGCATTTCAATCTGTGGATAAGTTGAATGGAGTCATGGACAACTGACTTGTGTTTGCAGTGATATATAGAATGCTAGGTAACTGACATACTTTTTTTATGTTCTATGCCTTCTCCCCATCATCTTCCATTGTTATAGATATTGTTTCTACTCCTGAATGTAGCCCAAGAGGAAATGCTAAGAGTATGTGAAGCGCCAAACCCCATGTGATTGATTGTACATGTTAATCAGATAATGTATAGGGCACTATTTGAATAACAGGTCCCCTCACTGTTGGGTCAATCGTTCTCACCCAACACCAAATATCCCCATGCACTCCAAGCACACTGTGTGTGTTTGCCTTGATTTCAATGTAACCCATAAGAAATCCTCAAGAAAAACTAAAACACTCCTTAAGGAAAACTTCAAAATTGTGTATTTCATTTAAAATCCTTTCGCTTGATGTTGGCATGTCATGTGCTCTTAATATGATCATGCAAAGTGTTATCTTGATAATTCTTACATTATCAAATGATCTAGGGTTTTTCTTATTTATAAATTTAATGAAATATTGAATAGCTTGTGGTTAAATTAGTGGGTAGTTTTGACCAAATATTGGTTGTATGGTTTAGTGAGGACATC
>CM021102.1:640708812-640736125 GCA_007115665.2 Sequoiadendron giganteum
TTTTGCTCTTATGTTAGATTAAGATGCTTTGTTATTTTATCATTTCTTATAAAGTGACATGGACTATGTGTGTTATGAGATGTAATTTCCTTGATGTTATACTTGACATGCTTTGATTAAAATAATGTTGGTTTATTATGACATGATTATTGCTTATGAATTTTATTAATGATGGAAGTGTCAATTTGATGAAACTGTATTGGTGAAGGGGACAAGATTGCATCACTCGCTTGCGAGCGCCCTATGATTCTGTGATTTCCTCTTCATGGTGTATTTTATAATGATTTTATATGCATGTGTTATTGACGCCTTGGATACAGGTTTGCAGGTACATCACATCGACTCCACCTTGCTTCACAGGTTTGAGCGTGTCGACCCAATGGTATGATGATTGGGAGATAGTAGCTAGGTTACCTGAGTCAGTTCTACACCCTAGGCATAGTATGTCGTCAATCGAGTCTATTGTGTTTTGGATGCTTGTTTTATTATTATTTAATTCGAAAGGGCTCTTGTTTATGGAAATAAATGCTTAGAGTTATTGCTTTAAATAGTGTTGATATTTATTTAAATTAAAATTATACATTGTGATAGAAGTTTTTATTTAAGTTGATTAATTAAATTTGATTTATTTAATTAATTAAATTTAATCCAATGGGTTGAATTTATTTATTAAATAATTAAAATTAATAAATTAATTATGTTGCTGAGAAAATTAAAAGAAAAGGAGAAATTAATTTAATTTTAAATTGTAAATTTCAATTAGGATTAATTAATTTCAATATGGAATTAAATTAGTATTTGGGTTTAAATTAGTATTTGAAATTATTAAAATAAATGGAAATTAATTCATTTTGAAATTTAGTTTGAATTAGAAGGTACTAAATTTATGTTGAAATTAAATTAGTATTTGGAATTAAATTGAAATTAGAAATTATTTCAACATGCAAAACGGCTTGGAGGAAATAACTGATTGTTGAGAAGATATTTGGAATGTGACATGTGTGTGAGAAGAATGCATGATTTACTCTGGGTTGAGATATTATTTTTGGGGAGGAAGTTAATTAAAAAGGGAGAGAGAATTTTTTGGACAGGAGATTTTTGGAGAGGAAAACATATTATGTTGGAAAGAGTTTTTGGCTGAAAATTGAAAGAAAACAAAGGGGTTTTCAAGAATTTTTGGGGGTTTCTGTATTTTTTTTACATCTTCCTGGAAGTGGTGATTTTTGGGAGAAACTTTGGAATTGATCTTTGAAGGAGAGGCTCTGCTTCAATCTTCATCTTCTTCAAGCTTCAGGGAAACAGGTTCTTTCAATTTATGTTATTTATTTTATTGTGTGTGAAAGATTGTCTGCACAAAATTTAATTCTGTAGAAGCTTTAATTGTTTTCAAAATTTGCAAAACCTCTGTGTAAATTTAGAGGAAATAGATTTTAGAAATCTTTTGGAAATTTGTTTAATTTGTCTGTAGAAGTCTTGTTAAATTTATTATGGAGAAGTCTTTGCAACTTCTCTTTTAAAAAGATTTGAATTGAAATCCCTCTCTCAAATTTGAAAAAAAAACGTTTGTTGATATTGTATAAATTTTTCTTAGAAAATTGTCTGTCCAAATATTTTCTTGTAAATGATTTTCTTCAAAAATTATTTTCCCCAATTTAAACTATTGATTGAAATTCTTTAATATATATATATATACGTTATATATACATATATATGAATATATATAATTAATTATATATACATTCACATATATATATACCTGACATATATATATAAATTTGTTTAATATCAAAAAAATGTCATTGAAAAAAATGATGTCGCCGTACAGCGGATTGTAATTGGCAGGGTATGAAATTTATTTCTCTGTGTTTGTTTGGTGAGGGCTTTGAAACCCCCACCATGCCTCTTACTGGGAGGATGCGACTGCCTAAGAGGCAACGCCCTCCACAGTATTGTGGAGGGAGCGTTGTCCCTTAGTCAACACATGCCCTCTCCACCCTTTCTTGGTCGCGCCCTGGTAGATGGGGGTTCGGCTATGCTTAAGCACAGCCACCCCAAGCATACCTGTGGCATCCCTTGTAACCTGCGTTCATCCCTGGAACAAATGGTTTTTGCCATCAATTTCTTTGGGATTTCAGGTTTTATTTTATGCATGGGGGTTTAATATTTATTGTATATATATAAATTGTGTATATAAAATATATATATATATATATTATTTATATATTTTATAATTATGTTTATAATTTGGGATTTTAAAGAATTAATTAATAGTAAAGGATTTAATATGTATATATAAGATTTTAATTATTAAATGTACGATTAGAATAATGTTAAGTGAAATAATTTCAATTGAGAAAATAAATATTCATTTCTTATAAATATAATCATGGAATTGAAAATTAGATAACTAAATTAGTTTCTTCTGTTTAAAAGGTGCATGTTCGTGTATAAGTTGAGTCAATTCTAAAATAACATATTGTTTGAAATGAGGAAATTGTTTTCGTTTAAATAGGCATTGGATTAGATGCATGTAAATGCACGTACTAGGTGAATTTAATCTAATGAGTTTTTGAAAAAGAAAATGATGTAATTCGTTTTTAAAAAAAAAAGATATTTTATTGAGTATAAAACTGAGGGAAGTAGATTAATAAATGGAATGATGTTCTTATAGTTGTCTAAGTTTAATTGAGATATTTGAAGTGTCGGTTAGTTAATTAGTTGAATTTTATCCTTCGTCTTTATAAAGTTTTTTATTAAATTGGAGAAAAGTGGGTAATTTGTCTTATTATTCTTTTGTATCACTGAATGTGAAAGGATCTAGTAAATCCAAATCTTAGATTTAATTATCATGTTGATTGCCTGTGTGGTTCATTTAATTGCAATTAAAGGAAACAGATGTTTAATTAAGTGTGTTTGTAGGGATAGGCATTTAAAAAATATTTATAATATGTTAGTAGGAACCAAGGTTTTAATATTATAAATTGAAGAAATAAGGTAAAAGGTTAGTGTGATTTTTATCTTTGTTTGAAAGTATCTTTATAATTAATTAGTTAAATTGCGGTAATTGAGTGGTGTGAATTGATATAAGTTAGTTCGTTGACTATATGCAAGGTGGTGATTAACCTAGAATATTGTAAACATTAAACTATTATGCCTTTATGATGTGGTTGAGATATCTTCTGTGGTAATTAGGGGTAATTGAAAAGTGGAATTAGATAAGTTATTGTAATTCTTCCTATTGGAGTATGTTAACTTTGAGAGTTGTTATTTCATGGTCTTGACTTTGTAGTTCTTTACGGTAGTAAGGTTTGTTGATTTTAGTGAGTCCCTCGGTTTCTATGAACGGGGAATGGTTTGTTCTTCTTTGAATGGTTTTGTTGGATATTTTGTACCTCCTTAGTTTGAGGTGGTGTTGAATCACATGATAACTGTAGGAGGGTGAAGCTCAATGGGGGTCGAGATCTGGAAAGATCTGACGGGTAACTCATGTACCTTGAGTGACATTTCTCCTAGGTTAGTTTTATGTATAGGTTACTAGAGTGTCATACTGTTAAACTCTTATTTCAATGTAGTCTTGAGTTAGTGTTGTACTTGTGGTAGTTTTGTTTAGAGTTGAGTCACCCTGTGACTACAGGTTGTAGGGATTGTCCTTGTATCCTTGTTACTGTCTCCTAGCATGGGGGGTGGGCCTTCGGGTACAACTTTGTTGGGAGGAACATGCGACCTACACCATTGGGTCCCCTTTTGATTTGTAGATCGCGTTGCGAAGTTTTCCAGTGGAGAGTTCACAGTGGTTTCAGTTTTATTTTAATCTTTCTATCTACTTCAGTTGGAGCACCAAGTGTTATTACAACCATCACCAGTACACAGAAAGCATACAACAATAAATGTTAATGTGAACCGATGCTTAATTTTGGTGACCTTCTCTATCCATGTGACACAAAACCTACCTACCTACCCCCAAGAAATCCACCACCTTTTTTCATGTCCATCGGAAGGCTCAAAAATTGAGGAAGATGAAGAATATTATGACTGTTATTTAATCACATATGACACCTTTTTCACGGCCGATAGAACACTCAAAAAATTGGGGAGGCTAACAAAAATTCTGACCTAAGTTGACACAAATAGCCTATTGGCTGATAGCGACAAAATGAACCCATAAAGAGATAGCCACAAAAAATTAACAATAAGAAACCCATGCAAAAATATACTATTTTCTCAACAAAACCTTATCAAAAACTGAAATAATACAACCTTTTCAACAACACCTCCAAAATGAAACAATATAGCCTAAGCTAGACAACAATAATGAGCGATGCCTTATGGGGACCAATATAAATTGTTTTATGCCAACTATTTTAAATCTAGACAACAACAATAAAAAGTGCCCTATCGAAATGAACATAAACTGTATAATATTAACAATTTTGTTGCATTGCAACCATATCAACAAAATAAGAAATTTGTTGTAAACACCAACATAGATGCAAAAACCCACAAAACACAGGAAATCACAGTTACAAAGCCATGCAAAAGTATAGTCTTTTCCTCAACACCACCTTATCACAACGTGGAACAATATAGCTTTTGAACAATAGCTTACCAAAAACAAAATAGTGTACCCTAAGCCAAACAACAACACTCAACAATATCTTATCTAAATCAATATAAATCATATAGTGTTAACTATATTAAATCTAGACAACAAAAATCAGCAATCCCTTATGGAATTCAACATAAACTATATAAAATTAAGTATATTAAAGCTACACAACAACAATCAACAATGCCTTATGGAAATCAACATAAATTGTACACGGTTGACTATTTTATTCTGTTGCAACCAAAGGGAAAAAACGTAGTGCATAAATCACATTATATTAGTCTCAAATGCGGTCCACATAGAGGAACCCATAAAACAAAAAAAGCAGTCACAAACCAATGCAAAAATATAGTTCTTACTCAACAACATGCTATCAAAAACAAAACAATAAGACCTTCTAACAAGCACGTAATCGTAAATGAAATAATATAGCACAAGCTAGATGGCAGCAATCAACAACACACAAAACCCATGCAAAATGATACCACAAAATGCCAACATTTTTATTATGTTGCAAACATAGCCAGAAAAAGGGAGCGATACAAAGAGAGAAACAAAAATTCACAGTAACAAACCCACCCAAAAAACTACTTTTTCTCAACAAAACCCTACCCAAAATTGAAATAATAAAGCCTTTTCAACAACACCCTTTCGAAAACCAAAAAGATTCACAGTAACAAACCCAACCAAGAAAATACATTTTTCTCAACAAAACCCTATCCAAAATTGAAACAATATAGTATTTTCAACAACATCTTATCGAAAATGGAAAATATAGCCTAAGCTAGACAACAATAATCACCAATGCCTAATGAAATCAAGCATAAAGTCTCTAACATTACTATTTTACTCAGTTGCAACCATAACCACCAAATAGAAGCAATCAATCAAACAAAAACCACAACCACAAAACCCATGCAAAATGATATCCATAAAATGCCAACCATAATCGAAACAATATTTCTTTTAACAAACAATATAGTCCTTTTTGAATAGCGCCTTATCAAAAATTGGAACAATATAGCATTCTCAACAACATTCTATAAAAAATGAGACAATATAGCCCAAGGTAGACAACAATAATCGACAAAAACTGCATAACGTTAAAATTTTTAGTTTAAACCAAACACACCCATAGAAACGGAAGCCATCAACAAAACCTTACCAATTATTGAAACAATATATAGGCTTTTCAACAACACCTTATACAAAATTCATAGTAATAAACCCATTTAAAAATATACTCTTCTCTCAACAAAACCTTATTGAAAATTCAAAGAATATAGCCTTTTTCAACAACACCTTATCAAAATTGAAACAATATAGCCTAACCTACAGAACAATAATCAACAATGTTTAATGGAATCAAACATAAACTATAACACATTAACTATTTTATTTTGTTCCAACCATAACCATAAAATAGAAGCCATAAATCAAAGAATATTAGTTTGAAACGACCCAGATACAAAAATCCATAAAACCATATCCACAAAACCCATGTGAAATGATAGCCACAAAATTCCAACCATAAATTAAACAACACTACTTTTAAAAAACTATATACTCTTTTCTCAAGAGCGCCTTATCGAGAATTGAAAAAATATAGCCTAAGCCAAAGAACAATAATAAAGAATACCCAATGGAACCAAAGATAAACTGTATAACATTAACTATTTTATTATGTTGCAGCCATAATCACAGAGCCAAAGCCATAGAGAGAAACCCACAAAAATATTAACAGTAACAAACCCATGCAAAAATATACTCATTTCTCAAAAGAACTTTATTGTAAATTGAAATAATATTATCTTTTCAACAACACCTTTTCGAAAATGAAACAATATAGCCTAAGCCAAAGAACAATAATCAACAATGCCCAATATTCAACAATGCCCAACTGTATATAAGGTTAACTATTTTATTTCGTTGTAACCACGACCACAAAAAAAAAAGCCATAAATCAAACAATATTGATTTGAACAATGACAAAATGTATAACATTAAGTATTTTATTACGTTGCAACCATAACCACAGAACGAAAGCCATAGAGAGAAACCCACAAAAAATAAACAACAACAAACCTATGCAAAAATATACTATTTTCTCACGAGAACCTTATTGAAAATTGAAATAATATTGCCTTTTCAACAATACCTTTTTGAAAATGAAACAATATAGCCTAAGCTAGAGAACAATAATCAACAATGCCCAACTATATAATTTTAACTATTTTATTCCGTTGCAACCATGACCACAAAATAGAAGCCATAAATCAAACAATATTGGTTTGAACACTGACCAAGATGCAAAAACCCATAAAACACAAAAAATTGTAGTTAAAAACCCATGCAAAACCATAGCCACAAAACACGAACCATAAACCAAACAATATTCATTTTTACAAACAATATAGCATTTTCTCAATATTGTCCTACCAAAATTTGAAACAATCAACAACACCTCCTCGGGAACCAAACAACATAGCATGCCACAAACCACAAACCACAAATGAAACAATATCGCAAAGGGTTAGGGTATGTGTAGGATCATGATGGGCCAAAAAGTGGCGATAGGTAAGTGATATGATGGCCCATGTGGTTGATAACTTTTTTCTACCCAAAACTGATTAAACGAAAAAGGTTTTTAAAGGAGATTCTCAACTTTCTACCAATATAAATTATGTTTTACTTTGAATTTAATAAATAACTATTATTCATTTTTTATTTGAATTATGACTAAAGTCCTGATTGATAGGTTGATTGAAAAACATCTATAGCTTTCAAATGGTATCATATTTTTTGAATCCAAAACATGTGTCACATTCTATACTTCACATACTATAGGATTAAAAAAAAAAATTGAATTTCATGAAGTTTTGACAAAGTTAAGGAGGCAAGACATACAAGTTTTTATCTTTTTTGAAATTTGTAATTAAAAGTTCATAATTAATTATTTACTTAAAAAAATTATAAAAAAATAATGCATCACATCGGGACATGATTCCTCTACTTATATCTAAAATTTTATAAAAAAATATTATCATTTTATTGTGGTTAGGGTGGTCAGATAGACACCTACTTATTTTTTGCCTAAAATTTAAGTACTACTGCATTGAAATTTCAAATTTTCACCAAATGGATTTTTATTTAAAATAAACCTAGTAGTTTAGAAACTAGATTCAATTTGCTACATATTCTATTCTTACATATTTTTGAAATAATATAGATATTTTATTCAAATTTTTATGTCAAGTTGCCTAACTCTGATTTTCTGAATTTTCATCGCCACTTAAGAGCCAGTTTTTTCCATGATGATCCTGAACATACCCATTATTTCGATATGCACCTCTTCCCACTTCATTCAAATGGACCACAAATGAAACAATATTGCAAAGGGTTATTTTGATATGCACCTCTTCTCGCTAGGTCTCCCTACAATGCCTTGTTTCTCAAACCTTGCAAAAAATTGCATAACGTTAACAAATATATTCTGTTGCAAAAAATCAAAAATTCATAGTAACAAACCCATGCAAAATCATAAACACAAAATGCGAACGATAAACGATTCTTCTCTCAACAACAACTTGTCTAAATTTTAAATAATAAACACTACCTTACCCAAAATCAAACAATATAGCTTGTGACAAACCAGGAGCCACAAATGGAACAATATCACAAAGGGTTATTTCGATATCCACCTCTTCCCACTAGATTTCCTGCAAAAAATGGATACCCTCACAGAATAACCTTCGCCCAGCTTCACAGAGGCCAGACAACGCTGCATAGAACTTGCACCCTCATGAAAGCTTACCCTCCTCGCTCATAGTTCTGATAGTAGGTATAACAACAAAACGAGACCCAACAATGCCTTATCAAAAATCTCGTAGACATTTGCTATGTTTCCTGAGGTTTGAAGTGCCAAGTGTTCAACCATCACCAATACACGGAAAGCATACAACAATTAATGTTGATGTGAACCAACATTTAATTTCGACGACCTTCTCTATCCATGCGGCGGGAAGTTTGCCAAATCCATCTGCCATTTTTTTCACGGCTGCCAGAAAGCTCAAAAATTAGGGAGGTTGACGAAAATTCCGATCGTCGTTCAAATACATCGACCACCTTTTTCACAGTCACCGAAAAACTCAAAAACCAGGGAGGCTGACAAAAATTTCAACCAAAGTTCAAACAAATAGCCTATCGGCTAAAAATTACTTAAAATCTATCATCCTTCACAAAATGGTCACAACTTCAACTCACCATAAATTGGTAATATGCAAATTCAAGAAAAATTCCAACAAATCACACCACTAGAATAAAATAGACTCAACATCAAGCATTTGGACCAAATACAATTAAGCAGGGTCTTGACAATGAAACCAAAAATGTTGGGTGCATGCAAGTCACTTGTAGTTGTCCCCCTAATGAAGACACTACATTGATATGTCACTTAGTCTCAAAGAATTTGGAAGCTCACTTAAGACACAAGAGCTCACCTAGAGCCTCATTAATTGTTCCCTTCAATGCATGTTAGGATAAACAATTTCATGTAAATGAATTAATTAGTATTGACAAAATTAAAACCAATTTGTCATTCTATGAAAAATCAAGATAAATAAGTGAGTAACTTATATATCAAATAAGGTTTCCTTCAAAAGTTTTTATTAGCCGACAGACTATTTGTGTGAACTTTGCTTAGAATTTTCGTCAGCCTTCCTGATTTTTAACCTACTTGGTGTCTGGCTCGTCGGAAAAAAATTATAGATTTTTATTAAGAGCGTTTGGGATAGGTCGTGCGATGCTTCATTAATTTTTCTCTTTTCTGAACTGGATATAGGCAGTTCCCCCGTGCGAGTTTAAGCGGGTTGCCGATGGACGAATAAAGGAATCGTTCGGGTTTCTTTCCCCGTGAATGGGCTCTATATGTACTGTACAAGTCCCTTCTTGCATGTTGCATTTTGCAATTTGATTCAAACTATGGGGTGGGGTTTAAATGTGCTTAGGAAAACCCTAGGCAAGAATAGTGTGAAAGGAAAAATGTACAGATACAGCAATATGGTGGAATTTTTTTTGCTTTTCTGCTCAAATTGTTGTGGCCATTGATAGCCTACACTGATTCCACTATTTTTGTTCCTTTTTAGAGCTTTTACTGTCAGAAACTAATGAAAAATTGGGTGGAAACTAAAGAAAAATGAACAGATTTGTGAAGTGAGCATAATTTGAGTTGTTATGCTGAAAGGAGTTCCTACAATGGGATTTATCCCGTGTACATCAAAACGAGAATTAATAATTGTTTTTTTTGACATTGCTCAATGATGGGTGAGAATAAGTTGGTGTCTATTTATAGTGCTTAGCGGAGGATGTTTGACATGCTAAATGTTTGAGCGATTCTTTTCCACCTGCCCGTTCACGGTTCTTTCCTTCTACTGCAATCAACACACAATTTTTTTGATAAACATTTCATTGTCAGAGTGAATTCATCCTTTTGGTGCATGAATTTGCTTGAATAAATGAAATGATCCAAGTTTCTTTAGCAGAATAGAATCTTTTGGTTTGTTGGTGTACATTTGCATTCACAATAAAATAATCTTCTTTGGGGGTTTACTATTATTTGTCTTTTGATGTGGGTATGCATTCTCAAGTAAAATTACCCTGGTCCCTCATAGGAATTTCTTCTTTTGGCCTAGAGTACATGTAAAACTAAAAATGATCTGAGTTATTTAGGATAATTCCTTTATTTTATTTTTATATGTATTTACAAGTAAAAGTATTGTGAGTGCATAGGGAGAATTCCTCCTTTGGTGTGGATTTACATTTACAAAGAAAATGATCTGAGTCGTTAGAAGAATTCCTTTTTCTGGTCTTTTGGTGTGGATATGCATTTACAAGTAAAATGTTTTTGAGGGCTTTAGGAGAATTCTTTCTTTTGGGATTTTGTTGTAGGTTTAAATTTACAAGTGAAAAAGATCTAAGGGATATCCTAACATAGCATAAAAGAAATTTTTGCAGATGGTGATGATACTTTGGCAAATGGAAGTTGCACAAACCGAGCATAATAAAAAAACTTGACTTGTTCCCTCATAATTGTTGGGAATTCATCCAACTCCCATGTCAACATTTCAGTCAACACTGACAGTCTTCTCCAACTCTCATTGCCATACTGTGCTGACTTCATCTCCTGCTTGTGGTACCATGGTGTCCACCACGATACCACGACCTCTCTGCTCATTGTCCGCGGTGTTACCACGATACTACGGCCTTTTTTTCCTATGCCCACGGTAGCATGGTGACTATCGCCATACCGCGAGCCCCAGTCTCTCGCACTGCGGTAGCGTGGTTACTGTGGCCACCACGACCTCTCTTGTCACCCTTCGTGGTAGTGTGGTATCCACCGCAATATCGCGCCAGCTTTCTCTCTCATTTGCGGTAGCGTGGTAGTTGACTTCATTGGATTTCCTTTGGCGGCAGTTAGTGGATGTTGCGCTAGTGGATTTTTAGGATATAAAGGACATTTTTTGTCATCTGATAGGATTGTCTTAGATATGACTTGGACAGTTATTTATGCCAATTGGACTTTTATTTATTATGCATTGGACAGTTATTTGTTCACATGTTTATTGCCATTTATTTTATTGCTATCTATAAATTTTTATTTAGGAGTGTATTTTGTAATTTGATAGATAGAAAAGTTGAATACAAAAAAAATGCTTTGAAGTAGTGAAGGTTTTTATTGGCTGTTCTGAGTTGAATGAGTAGTATAATATTAAAATTATTTTTCTGTGTATTATCTCTTCCTAATCCTTCAATAATCCCACTATACTAGTAGCCTACACTGACAATTCTAACCGACTTTCAAACATACAGAGTGTGTGTAATGAGAATTCAGGCAAAAGATGGGCTAACTTCCGAGCAGTAGATTTCTACAAGGTAGGTGCTCTAGTCTCTCCTAATAACTAACAAAAAGATGATTTTGTGTGTTATACAAATTATTAACATAGTTGTATGTGAGTATTTACCATCATGTGCAGAGAAGTTATGGGGGAGGTGCATTTCAATCTGTGGATAAGTTGAATGGAGTCATGGACAACTGACTTGTGTTTGCAGTGATATATAGAATGCTAGGTAACTGACATACTTTTTTTATGTTCTATGCCTTCTCCCCATCATCTTCCATTGTTATAGATATTGTTTCTACTCCTGAATGTAGCCCAAGAGGAAATGCTAAGAGTATGTGAAGCGCCAAACCCCATGTGATTGATTGTACATGTTAATCAGATAATGTATAGGGCACTATTTGAATAACAGGTCCCCTCACTGTTGGGTCAATCGTTCTCACCCAACACCAAATATCCCCATGCACTCCAAGCACACTGTGTGTGTTTGCCTTGATTTCAATGTAACCCATAAGAAATCCTCAAGAAAAACTAAAACACTCCTTAAGGAAAACTTCAAAATTGTGTATTTCATTTAAAATCCTTTCGCTTGATGTTGGCATGTCATGTGCTCTTAATATGATCATGCAAAGTGTTATCTTGATAATTCTTACATTATCAAATGATCTAGGGTTTTTCTTATTTATAAATTTAATGAAATATTGAATAGCTTGTGGTTAAATTAGTGGGTAGTTTTGACCAAATATTGGTTGTATGGTTTAGTGAGGACATCATAATTCCCTGGAATTGATGCCAGTGTTCTTCTTGCTACTCATTTTGGGGGGCTTATTTGTGTTGTATTATTTTTTTTTTCATTTTATTATTTATAAAACTAGAGACTAAGGTTGACTAGGGATCTCCTTGAAATTTCTAAAAAAAAAATCTTTTATTTTCCTTTGATTAAGGACAATGGCTTTTGGTTTTCATTTATTATATTCTTGATTTTATTTTTCTATATTGGGGCAAGTGTGACTTGGGGGAAATACTATTATTCCTCTGTTGGGTGTGTTCAAAGTTCAAACTTTAATAAGGTGGATTTCTAAAAGCTGCTCCATCAATCTATTGAGTAATAAAGATATAGACCTCCCCATGTTTTAGTAAATTGAGTAGCATGAAATTTTGCAAGAACATTATTTGCATGATTGTATATTTATTATATCTATAATTTTCCTTTGTGTATTGCCAATTGCAACACCCTATTGTCTCTACCATTCTTGGTGTCTTTTATTTCCTAGCCATGATATTCCTATTTGACAGGCTATTCAACTAATGAGCTCAAGAACAAATTGACTTATGGGTATGTGACGACAACTAGGTGGTGGCTCTAGTTAAATTTGTATAAACTCTAATATAAAAACTATATGGCTTTTGTAGGAGTTGAGAAAATACAACTTCACAAACCTCGAAGATCACCTGCATGCAAATAACTTGTCACAAAGGATTCTCTAAAAACTAAAAATGTATATATTAGAGAGAATGAGAGAATGAATTGATTTGAAATACAATGAGATCAATCCTTATAAAAAGGAGATCATGCAAACCCTAATAAAACCCTAATAGGAAAAACCCTAAAATAAGCCCTAAGAGGAAAACATTTAATAATTAATATAATTATTAAATGTCATTTTATGCAAACTAACACGAAATCTTAAGAAGGGAATAAAGGTAACTTAATCAACATAATTAAGTTAAAACCTTTACTCTAATACCCCCCCTTAAGATGAGCAACAATGCAGCTACAAACAAATGCAAGAAGGTAAACATGGGTCCCGACAACTAGCCCAGATCAGGTACCCAAATACAACCAAATCTCTGTAAAGAGGAGAAATAGAGAAAACCTCACGAGAAAAAGCTCTACTACAAAAAAAGATGTAGAAAGCCAAGAAGAACATCACTAAAGCAAAAAAAACTACAAACAACTGTCGAAAGATGACTACTATGGAAGAACTAGCACAAACAGTAGAATACCGCACCCCCCCCGCCATAATGCTGAACTGAGAGAGCCTGATAGATCCATTGAAATGGTGTGTAACACCCTGTAGTGCATGAAGAAGAAGATACAACATCTGAAAGTGCACAAGAAATCACCTGCAACTAAAAAAGTGGTGTGCAAAACAAAGCACACATGCATGAGGCTGGATTTGTATGGATCCACTGTCATCGTGGAGGGACACTCACCGAACAAAGTTGTGATGGAAAACAAAGGCAAACTACACAACCCCCCATGACACTTTATAATAACAGTGCGAGTACAAAATATGGTACAAATTTATGTGCAAAATCCCCAAAAATGCATGTACAATAGTGTGGCACTTTATCTCAGTGCATTTACATAAAAGAAATTGCTTACAAATGATGCTCAAAATGTCCAAAAAAGGACAAAGCTGAAAATACATGAAGGATAGCCAAAAAACTGACTATAGAATGCACCAACAGAAAAAATAAGTGATGAGACCCACACCACTAGAAAGATGAGAAAACTAGCTTTCCAACGATATCTCGTTTGCCAAAAAATGATATCATATGCCCAAGTTACGACCTCTAGAAGAAAATAGCTCCAAAGATGAAAAAAGTCAGCGATAGATTAAATTTGACGGTCATACGACCGTCGCAGTAAAACTCTGAGATTAAATTTGATGACCAAATGGCCATCACCGTAGAAGCATAATAGGGCTTATACATGAAAAATTGTTTTTTTAATAATAAAAATAAAAAATAAAAAAAATTACAAAGTTAATTTATTTATAAAAAAAAATTAATAAAAAAAATGGCAGGGGATGGGCCGCCTCCTACGGCTGACAGTATACCACCATTGGCGATACTATCAGACCACTGGTCGGCAGTCCGCTGAGCAGCAGGACAGAGGGCCCACAAGCCTGCGGTCGTAGGTACCTGCGAGTACCTTGTACCATGTCCGCAAGCCTTAAAAAGGCATAAAAAAAAAAATTTGCTCTCCTTTTTTTATTTGATTTTTTAATAAAAAATCAAAAAAAGCATTTACAATTTTTATAAAAAAAAAAATAGAATCCAAAATTTTGACAAAAAAAAAAATTTTTATAAAGCGGATCTTTTTAAAAAAAACAAAAAAATAAAAACCACTGAATTGATTTGGGGTTTTGGACCGCTGCGGACGCAATGGCAAGGTCCGTTTGAGCTGAAAATGCTTCAAAATTGCAGGTATGCCCTGGATTAAAAAAAAAAAACCCCAAACCCTTGAAGCTCCAAAAATCTTCAAAACAAGAACAGGAAGCAGCAGGTCTGGAGCTCTAATACCATGTAGGAGTTGAGAAAATAAAAATTCACAAACCTCGAAGATCACCTGCATGCAAATAACCTATCACAAAAGAAGTGATGGAGACAAACAAGCAAGGGTTCTCTGAAAACAGAAAATGTATATATCAAAGAGAATGAGAGAATGAATTGATCTGAAATACAATGGGATCAATCCTTATAAAAAGGAGATCATGCAAACCCTAATAAAACCCTAATAGGAAAAACCCTAAAAGAAGCCCTAATAGGAAAACATTTAATAGTTAATATAATTATTAAATGTCACTTTATACAAACTAACGTGAAATCTTAAGGGAATAAAGGTAACTTAATCAACATAATTAAGTTAAAACCTTTACTCTAACAGCCTTGAGATAGGAAGTATTTTGAATTCTCTTCTTTTTAATGTTTTCAGGAGATTCAACTTTGTTGCCATTTGGGGTTGATTCTCTGCATTCTATCATTTTCATTTGGTCTTTTGCTTAAATCTCCTTAGTAGAAGCAGTTTCTTTTTCAACATTAGCAAGATTTAGGTTTCCAAAGGAAGGCAGACAAACTTTTTTAAGGGAAATAAATTGGACATATTTATTTAATTCTATAGTTTTCAATACAAGTAGCTTCTCTTTTAATACCCATGAGATCTAAATGATTTACACTTTAAATAGAAAGCAACATCTTCTTTTAAGAAAAATAGTTTTAACGTAGTACTTAAATTATTTAATGTAGCACTTTCACTTTTATTGATGAGATGGATTATATTTCTTAAGCATTTGGTGGTTAGAAACTTTCCTTTTAGTTTAAATTTATATGTCATTATACATAATAGGGTTTTTTAGTGTAGCAATGACCATGGTTTAATATGTTTTGCAACAACTGTAACTTATACACTACAGTTCAGGTTTACATTTCAGTACTTTTGTCGCCAATATGGATTAAAATTGTTGTATATGATATTTTTTATTAGATTTGCATGATAGGAATGTATAGAGATGTTGATTTTAATTTGTATGCTTAGACTATACTATTTTATTAGGTCAAATATCTTATTGGAGCTTCAACATAAGAGAATGACAATTAGTATTGTTTAAGTTGAGACTAAGAAAAATGCAATGATACTATAGATTGGAAACCTAGAAGAGAGATAGGGTACAATAGGAAATGATTCACATGACTCGATGATATAACCATTGAAATTTCATAGTGCCATAGGTAAATAGATTTAAAGCTTATTTAGAAAATTGAGGCATATATATTTTCGTACTATCTATACATCGAGCACTACAAAACTCATACGACATTATTAACTCATATTGAAGCTTTCAAAAATTAATACGTTTACTTCATATGCCAGGTCAGACAATTCAAAGCTATTTCAATGCATGCTTGATTATTTAGAGACTACATTGGAACATTCTTCACCTAGGTGCATTCAAAACATTGATCCCATGCCAGCTATGATATCATAAATCATAGTGTTATTTATAGCCGTTGCAGGCTCTCTTCTAGATTACTGAATTTTCGATGCCTACTCAACCTTTATTCCAGGCTAGAACTACTAATCTATCTGATTTTTTATAGATGCAATTTATTATGTCATGCACTTTAGTTGTTAAATCAATCATGAATTAAGAACTTAAGCCCCACATAGCTTGGAATGCAATGCTTTGTTTCATCATAACTAGTTGTTAGTTGACATGCATTAAGCATTTTATACTTGCTTATACTCAATGTGAATTAGATAATAAGTTTATAAATTATATTAAAAACATGGTTTCTATCATTGATCTTTTACTCAGATGTGATAATATTTTCGCTCTTCCACTGTCAGATTACCCTGAGAGTGATATAATTCCTACTTTGTGAACCGCCAAAAACACATATTGTCTTACAAGGGAAAGAGGATCCCTTTACTAGGTTCCTAGGGTTTTTCACCCTAAGAGCACTTGGATTAGGAATATCACTCTTTCCACTATGTTGATATGTGTTATTGTGAGGGTTCATTCAAATGATAGGATGGGGTTTGATGATTGGTTTGTGCTAAGTGTGTGTATTGTGTGGCTAAAACTAAAAGTAAAATGAAGCTAATCTAAATGAATGCAAATGTAAATAAAACAAAACAAAACTAATGCAAAGCTACTCTAGAATGACCTAAATGAGAGTAATCTGGAAAATGATAGAGGAGGACATAAGGTGTGTACCTGGAAAAATTGTATGATAGTTGAATGCTCTCAGGATCTCCTGGAAAGTCCCTGAATTGAGAAAAATGACACTTATGCCAACTAGGGTGACCTAGTCCTCCAACCTAGAAATTCTGTCAGAACCATTTTCGGGCAAATGGGTGCCAAAAAAATAGAGAAAACCTTTTCTGGGCCTAGCACAAGGACAAGTTCTCCAATAGGGGTGACCTAGTCCTCTTGTCGCTTTTCGAGGAATTAGGCTTTGATTTTGTGGGTCTCGATTGATGTTTCCCTTTTTTGTAGTAACCCGTGACAGGAACCCTCGAAAGTGACCTATAACTTGTCTTCTTTGTCCTTCCTAGGGTTTTGAGGCTTGGATTTGACTTGAGGAGAATTTTGGTACTTCTTACAACACTTTTTGCTTCACCTAATCTACATCAAAAGACCTGCAAACACATGGAAAAACCAGAAATTGTTGGGGTTAGGAAATAGGGGTTTGCCTAAGTCAAACCCCTTTGTAGGTGATTAAACCCAAATGAGATGAAAGGAAAGGAATGTAAGATTGAATGATAACACAATAGAAATTCTTACCAAACCTTTATTGATGGTTTGCAACATGTATGAGTAGCTCCAATGGAGATAGCCTGAAAACCCTAATGCTTGTATGCTTGCTTGTGAAGTCTTGGTTGCTTCGATTCTTGAAGATTGAGAGCAAGAGAGTAAGAATGAACCAAGAGAGAGGAAAAATGGAGGTAGAAACCCTTATTTGTACTTGTGAAACCCTAATTTTCTTGAAATGCAACCTAATAGGTCGGCCCTAGGGTTTAGGAGGCAAGATTCCCATTCAATCTTAATTAAAATTTGAATTTTATGCTTAAAGGGACTAGGTCGCCCAAAGTGGCGACCTAGTCCACTTAGGAAAATTTTTGTGGTGGTTGGGAATTAACTTATGTTTAATAAAGTTTATCAGATTTTCCTCCCAAAACACACTTAGGTCAGGACTAATGATGCATTAAAGGGAAAATTAGCGTATAAAAAGGGTTGATTTAAGGGTGATGAGCCTAGATAAGTGTGAAAATTCCACACAACACTTTACAACACTATGTATTAAGGCATATGAAGGTGTAAGAGTGTATTATTTAGGTGAATTATGTTGAAAGGGTCTTAGAAAAGTGAGGAAATGCATTACAACACTTCATAATACCTTAGTAAAACATTGTTATGTTATTGATGAATTACAAGCTTACAAGGTTGAATTAAGGTAATCAAGGCCAAAAATTGATGAAAAAGTCCAAAATAAGTGAAAAAGTGCCAAGTTATACACTTTTTTGTGACACATTTAGCCCCCACTTTAGTGAGAGTATGAACATTCTTCAAACTCGCACTAAAGTAGTTGAATCATGCATGGCGAGTGGGATCTAATGCACTCATGCTAGTGATGTGAGATGTCCCATGATCAAGAGGGATGATCAAGCCCCCATGATCAATATCCCATGGAAAACTAAACACAAGTATAACATATCACACAAGGAATGATGTGAAAAAGGTCAGTTCAAGCTTTGACCATTTTCCCATCTAGTTGTGGATCAGATCTAGGTTGTTTGTCTGAAAGGAAAAGATGTACTCACTTTGGGCTAACGAGATTTTTGGTTGTTCACCGGGTGAGAATGCTAAAAGGTGGTGAGGTAAATTTACACGGTTGGTATGCACTCATACACAAAAAGGTGGCTATGGGGAAAGTCGTGCTGCTAGTTGGGCTTCCCGCTCAACCATACCAATGTTATACTTCTTGATAAATTTGATAAGGCGCCACAAAATATAGGGGTGCGGTTCATGAGACAAGAAAAGCCTTGTATGCTTAGAACCCTTGAAAAAGTGCAAGTTGGCACTATAGTCATGCAAGTTGTGTTATACAAGGTGGCCATGTATGCACAAAATTCTAAAGGGTGCAACATGCAAAAAGATGAAAAGTGCAAAAAAAATGATTAAAAAGATGAAAGTGTTCGAAGGAGTATTTTTTAGTTCATATGAGATCTTTAACTTAGGGGAACATTGCGTGTAATGTCTCCAAAATAGGACTAATCAAAGGATAGAAGATTCACAACTTAGGGGATGTAGTGCATTGCATCAGGCCACTAAGAGGAATATAATATGCTGAGATAAGTCACACTTATGAAGGACATCATAGCAAATTCCATCCACAAAGTGATAAATGCATCATGTAAAGTAACAAGGCTGCACTAGGAAGCATGGGCAAAGTAAAATAAAATGCAAAAAAATATAAAAGTAAAATGGAATAGTGCTAATGTATGCCCCCACTTTAAAGGGATAGCCACACACCGCTTTGTGAGAAATTTCTTTAAAGTAGAGAAAGAAAAAAAGAAATAGGGACATGAGAGCCGACCTAGAGAACCCAATGTCAAGAAATGAGTATCCAAGAAAGGCTATGTGATGAGAAAAAAGAAGCATGCAAAAGGGAATGGGGAAATATGCCTCCAAAATGGAAAATACCAAACACATAAGGGATCTATGAACTTGAGGTCAGTATGTTCATTGCTGCAATGTTTGTTTTAGAGATTGCAAAACTATCATCAACTTCCCAAAAACATAGGACTAGAAGAAGAACACATGGAGAGCAAAAGAAAAATGAAAAATAAGATCCATTTTGGGTCAACATGGGGGAGACATAGGATGTCTCAACGCTTTGCATCATCCCCAAAAAGGACCATAGAAAGCAAAGGAAAGATACAAAAAGAAAAAGAGCCTTGATTTTTGAGTCAACATGAAGGAGACATTGCAGGCTCGATGCCTTGCATCATCCTCAAAATGAAAGGAAAAATTGACAAAAAAGGGAAAAGAAGGTCATTTGGGTCAACATGAAGGAGACATTGCACTCTCAATTCCTTGCATCATCCCCAAATGAAAGGTAAAAAAGAAAAGGGAAAAAGAAAAGGGGTTCATTTGGGTCAACATGAAGGAGACATTGTGGTCTCAATGCCTTGCATCATCTCCAAATGAAAGGAAAGAAGGACATGAAAAGAAAAATAGGGTCATTTGGGTCAACATGAAGGAGACATTGCGGTCTTAATGCCTTGCATCATCCCCAAATGAAAGGCTAAAGAAAAAAGCGAAAAGTGAAAAGCAAAAGAGCAAAACCAACATGCACAACATATAGAAGGGAGAGACATGTAGAAGAATTCCACAAAGAGTGAGAAAACATCAAACAAAAGAAGGGATAAACGAAACATTAAAAAAATAACAAAAAAAGAGAAAAAGAAAAGGACTAGTAAGGCGCATGTGTGTCACTCTACGAGCAAGTCATCTACCTCCCAATCTTGCTCAGTATAAATTTTGGGAGGGTGACTAGCGATAGGAACAACAACAATCACTGAACTAGTGTCAAGATAGACACTTACATCCTAGGAGAGTTCTCATGGATGCTCATGGAAGAGGAGAAGAATGAATTCAAGTTCTGATAAACCTTGTCATCGATGCAAGAATTTTCATCATCGTCATGATCTAACTTGATGACAATGGTGGGGTGTATGACAATATCGGTGGTGGCTTGTAAAAGAGGTGATGCAGGAGGTATTAGATCTGGTTGTGTGGGTGGAAGAGGAGGGTCAATAGGTGTGGCCTCTAGCATAGGAGGGTTGGGCTCTTCACTTTATTCTTCCTCACATGAGATTGTCAAGTGAGAGCACGATGCTTATGTCGATGCTTTCTTTCCTCTTTATTCCTTTTAGTTTTCCTATCAAGGTGTGTGGGAGAAGGTGTGGGACAATCCACCATAGGTTGTGTATTGTCTTGGGGAGGATGGATAGGAGGAACAATGGGTGGTTCATCCACCTTTTATTTGGAATTATAGACTTGTTTGGTGTGAGGTGGGAGGACAGAGTTACTATCATGATGCCTAGGCCTCTTGGATGATGTGGAGGAGGTTTCAGGAGTAGGTTGTCTAGGCATATCAGATTGAGGTGGCAACATGGCTTCATCAAGGATTGGTGAGTCCAAGGTAGAAGGAGGTATGTTGTGCAAAGAAAGTTCAAAGATCTTCTTGGATTTGAACTTTTGATAGGCAATAAAGAAGAAGCCTCGTTTAGGGGTGATGGGATCCATAGGTTCAGGCCAAAAGACATCCAGGGAAAAGTTAACCTTAGAGGATAATGGGTTAAAACCACTATGATGGACATTAAATATGTCATTGTCAATAGGAAACTTCACACACTTGTGAATGATGGATAGCACCGCTTTCATAGAATGAAGCCATGGAAGGCCAAGTCATAAGCGAAATTGGTCTGACTAAGGTATAATTGAAAAGGTAACATCCAATGTTTTGGGACATATTTGCAAGGGGAGGGCAATTCATCCAATTATTGGGCATGAAAAACCATGGTGTGTTTTGACCCATGCAATACGCTGATTATAGACATCTTGATCAAGATTATGTAATACCAAAAATTCTTCCGTGATGACATTCTCACCACATGCAGGATCTATGAGTATCCCATTGGTGGGCTTATCGTAGATGCGCCCAGCTATGTAGAGAGGGCCATTGAGAAGGTTTTTTATTATATCTTGTGTAGAGAAGGAGATCTCGAGAGGTCCTTTCATTGGGCCCTTTCGATGGATAACGTTTATTCCACCTACCATTTCATTAATAGGTTAGACATGGGTTATCGGTGAAAGAGAACCAGAATGTAAATCTTGTGAATCTACATTCATTACATTGGGTGGGGAAGTTTCACTTGATTTGAAAAATGACACATTATGATTGGGCATGGGGTTGGTAAAAATCTGCAAGTTCTGATTAGGGAGTGCCACAAATGTATTTCTTTTTAATATTAACGCTGGCAATAGATAAACATCCTGAATCAATGAGGTCTTGCACTAGATACTTTAGACACTTACATTGTTCAGTATCATGGCCCTTTTGGCAATGAAAATAACAATAAGAAGTGGCATTATAATGAGGTAATTCTTTGTTAGGATCAAGTGTATGGATAGGTGGTAAAGAAATCATATCCTGCTAAAGCAGTTGGGTCATGGTGTTATAAAGCGTGTCGAGCAAGGGTGTGAAAGTATGCTTAGGATCTCCGAATTTTAAAGGGCACGAAGGACTTAACAATGGCCACTTGGTTATTAATGGGTAGGGGGTTGGAAGATGAAGGGTTGAATTGGAGAAATCCTTTGTTCAGTTTACATGGAAAGGTTGGGGATTGGATTGGGAAGAGTTATCGGGCTTCTCATCATGACTAGTAGTGGACCGTGAGTCACGATTACTAGCAGAGTTATGGTAGTCACACAGTGCTTGACATACGTGCATGAAGGAGGGGAAATTCATGAGGGTGAGTTTATCCTGAAGGGATGTCATAAGGTTTTTAGTAAACATCTTCTGCAGATGGGTGTTTGGGATTTAGACATCAATCAAGGCATAAAGGGCTTGGTAACGAGAGATAAAATCAGTGATCTTCTCAGTATTATCCTATTTACATCTCATGAGGTTGGCTAAAGATTTCTTTGGAGCCATCTAAACTTGAAAGTGATTTATGAAAAAAAACCACTAACTCCTTGAATGAACTAATGGAATTATTAGGTAGGGAAGAGAACCAATCTAAGGTTGCATCTTTAAGAGTATTTGGAAATAATTTAGCAAGCAACCTGTCATCAAGAGAACAGTCGCTACAGAGGGTAGTGTAGGCATTAACATGGTTAGAAGGGTCACCCTTCCTGCCATACTTCTTGAACCTAGGGATCTCTATTCATTATGGTAAAGGAGTGTGGAGGATGTCAAGGGACAATGGGTTACTATGAACGTAATGAGAGGGAAGCCATATTGGCTTTGGTTAATGGAAGATATTTGTTATTGCATATTAGTGATAGTGTGAAAGAGTCATGTAATGAGAGGGTCACTGTAAGTGCTATGAGGTGGACGTGAGAGAGGTGAAGGGGTCAGAGTGGTGGAAGGAGAAGTGGTAGGACTAGTGATAGTAGGGATAGTGGAAGAGGTGAGAGGGTGGGATGCCACAAGATAAGTAGGGATGCTACAAGAGAAGTAGGGATGCTAGTGGTGATGGGGAGGGGAGGTACCATACTACTAATTTTTTGCATAGTGGTTTTCACACTAGGAGGTGTATAGGTCAGGATAGAAGCTACGATTGAGGGGGGAGGAGTAGAAGGTCATCCATGGCCATACTTAGAAGTGGGTGAAGGAGATGACTTAGGTGCATGTTTCTCATAGATATCTGCAATCTTCTTCATAACACTTAAGCCATTATCTCAATGAATTAAATGGTGTAGGAGCTCAATGGTAGGGATGGCAGCCCTTGAGATGGGTTCAAAACCGACTTCATGATGATAATTAGCAAGATAAACATGAATATGGAATATCTTCTCATGTGGGAGGTTATTATCACCAGTTGTATCATCTACGTGCAAGGAATTACTAAGGATAGTTTGTAAGCCTAATGCACTATTGTCAACACCAGGAGTTGAAGTTGGAGGGATGCCAAGATATAAAACGAGGGTGTTTTTATTAGATGTAATGGTTTTGTGAACTTATTCTCACAACTGTATTGGCAAGGGAACACTAAATTCTCAAACACAATTCCCTAAGGCAATGTGAGAAAAGGTGACAAAAGTTTTGTAACTAGGATTGTGGAACCAAACATAGAATGGAAAACTAGGAAGCTGAGAAACAAAGAATACTGGTGAATTTATAAGAATTTGACAAAAAAAAGTTCCAAAGGATTAGGTCACCCACGATGGCGACTTAGTCCTAACAGTGTTGTTTTTTGTAAAATTCCTGAAGTTTTGGCTATTTTTTATTCTTTTATGATATTTTGGTGCAAACAGGAACTAAAAATGCTAATTTTTCGGTGTTTTCTTATTAAAGATTGAATGCAATGTGAAGATTTATCATGAATTTTCACTAAATGCACTTTTATCACTAACCTTGGAATGCAAACAACGCAAGCTATCTCTAAGATGAAATGCAAAAATCAGAAAGCTAGCTAATAGTCTATGGTTAGGTTCACCAAAATGAACTCGCAAAAACACATATGGTCTAACAAGGGAAAGAGGATCCCTTTACTAGGCTCCTAGGGTTTTTCACCCTAAGACCACTTGGATTAGGATTAACACTCTTTACATTGTGCTGATATGTGTTATGGCGAGGGTTCATTCAAAGGACAGGATAAGTTTTGATGATTGGTTTGTGCTAAGTGTGTGTGTTGTGTAGATAGAACTTAAATTAAAATGAAGCTAATCTAAATGAATGCAAATGTAAATGAAAGAAAACTAAACTAATGCAAAGCTACTCTAGAATGACCTAAATGAGAGTAATCTGGAGAATGACAGAGGGGGACAGAAGGTGTGTACCTGGAAAAGTGGTGTGACAGTTGAATACTCTTAGGATCTCCTAGAAAGTGTCTAAATTGAGAAAAAGCACACTGGGATCTCTTGGAAAGTGCCTGAATTGAGCAAAAGGACACTTATGCCAACTGGACCAACCTAGTCCTCCAACCTCGAAATTCTACCAGAACCGTTTTCGAGGAAATGGGTGCCCAAAATATTGAAACCCTTTTTTGGGCCTAGCACAAGGACAAGGTAACAAATAGGGGTGACCTAGTCCTCTTGTAGCTTTCAGAGGAATTAGGCTTTCATTTTGTGGGTCTCAGTTGATGTTTCCCTTTTTTGCAGCAACCTATGATAGGAACCCCTGAAAGTGACCTATAGCTTGTCTTCTTGTCATTCTTAGAGTTTGAGGCTTGGATTGGACTTGAGGATAATTTTGGTACTTCTTGCAACAATTTTTCCTTCACCTAATCTGCATCAAAATACTTGAAAACACATGCAAAGACCATAAATTTTTGGGGTTAGGAAATAGGGGTTTGGCTAAGTCAAACCCCTTTAAAGTGATTAAACCCAAATGAGATGCAAGCAAAGGAATGTAAGATTGGATGATAACACAATAGAAATGCTTACCAAACCTTTGTTGATGGTCTACAACATATATGAGCAGCTCCAATGGAGACAACTTGAAAACCTTAATGCTTGTATGCTTTCTTGTGAAGTCTTGGTTGCTTGGATGTTTGATAACAACTAAAAGCATTTTTTATCACAGTTAGAATGTCATTCTATGTTCAAATAAATATAAATATAAATATAGTCATATCTGATCATCTTATGATATAAATATAGACACATCTGAGTAGTAATTACTCACATTCCTAACTATGAATGCAAATACATTTGAAACATGATGTTGTTTATAGTCTAATATGTATTCCCTTCTATTCAATGCTCTCCTTTGTTTGTTGTTGTGAGATGGGATTTTATGCTTATGTCTTCTTGTAACTGCAAAATACTATCTTCTTGTGAATAGGACGAGGCTCTAATGCTTAATTCTTTCTTGTTTGTGATTAATACAACACTCTTAAATAATGAAGTTGTGTTAAATGTAAAGTTTACTATATTTCAAAGGGATGAATTTGGAAAATGTTTTAGATTATTTTGGTGGAATAATTGTCTGTCTAATTTGTTGGTTATAGTCCAATATGAATGATACAACCAACTAACCATCGTATGATATAAATATAGTCATATATGAGTAATAAGTACTCGCATTCTTAACTGTGAATGTGGATACAACTGAAACATGATGTTGGTTATAGTCCAATTTTTATGGGACAACCAACTTATCATCTTACGATATAACTAAAACATTCAAAATTTTGATGTCCACATTCTTCAATGTAAATGTAGATAAAACTAAAAAATTCTGAAGCTTCCTCCCCACATTCTAAATAGAAGAATATTATTTGCAGAAAATCGACCAAGAACTCTCCTTATTTGACCTTCCACAACTCTGTGGTGTACCTATTGCACACCAAGGTGCCATTGCTAGTGATAAATTTTGTAGTGGTCCGATAATATTGATATAATTGAAAGACAAGAAAATTCTATAAAACATATAAAATTAATCATGGAATTTACATGCACCCAAAGTCATTATGTAAAATCTGGATGCAAATATTTAATTTTTGATATGAACGATAAAACGATGCCACCTTGCCCTGTTGTTCTTTTTAGTGAGACCGTGCATGCAAGGTTTTTTTTACTTTAGGAAAAGTTGTTATTCGGGTGTGTTTTGGAATTATGTTGGAAAGTGATAGGAATTAAGCATTTTGGGCTACTGAGCAATAATAATCCTTGAGAATGAGGAGGCATGGTTGGGAGCTACCATACCACCCACTCCAGGTATGTCTCTCTCAAATATTTTATTTGGGTTATGTAACATTTCTATTAATGTTGCAAATCAATAATTCCCATTTTTGAGTTGTCATTGTAGGTGGTTGTTGTGCCAGTGTTCCTCGCTCTAGAATTTCCTTTCTATGTTTTCTTTGTCCCCTTTTTTGGGAATAAGTAGTTTGAGTATATTGTCATCAACCTTTACTCACCTTTGGTATGAACTTCTTGATCATAAAATTATGTTTTCTCTATGTGTTTTTATCAGATCATTACTATTCATGTTCTTCTTGCAAATGCAAATTATATTGTGGCTTTTTCCTGTAGTTTCTGAGATCTACAACAAGGTAAAAAGGTTAAAAAACTTTCTTTATTTATTTATTTGAGATTCAATTCCACTCACATGGCTCATTACACATCTGCTTGATACATTAGATTGTAGATGTTTGGGTTTTAGAGATTCATTGTCTTTAGATTCAATTTTAGGTACATAATTTACTACACTTTAGATATTCCCATTTAGAAAAATGGACTTTAGGATGCACTATGCACTGGATATTCCCACTTGATGTAATGCTCCGCCACGTAACCCTAAAGGAAGGTGCAACTACAATGGAAGTGAACAAATTTTTTTTAAAAGCGTAATTGATTACAAGTACAATGCACTACACTAGCACATGCATCCTCTAAGATACATGACTAAGCTTACAACTAAATCCCATAACATAAACATTAACTCATTCATAGAAAATAAATTGTTACTCATGAATTAAAGATCATACATCCAAATAAATAAACATCACATAAGGGTGATCCCACAAAGCTGGTTTACAATTTTTGAGAGGAACTGATTTTCTCTAAAATCACATATTTTTAGAAAATATAATTATTTAAGCCTTTAAAAGTTCCATTTTAAGGATTCCAATTGAATAGGTTTTCATCAAACCACCTTAGATCAAACCCCCTTGGATAGAACCTCGCTAGTTTTAAACCATACCTATAAATGAGTCTCCTTTACACCTATCAAAATGCTGCTAAAATATCACTTTTGATTTACCTTTTGGGGGATCAAATGA
>CM021102.1:640736225-640768324 GCA_007115665.2 Sequoiadendron giganteum
AACCTACAAACAGGCATAGTGCAAAATCCATATGATAACACATGATTATTAAGCACCATATTCATGATTTAACATAAATTATTCATACACACCAATGCATATCACTAGAAATCACAAAAGAAGGCCACAAATGGGTTCATCTGGACATCGAAAATCAACATACTAATCCATGATACATAATCCATTAGCAAAGAGCCAATATCCATCTCACATAATCCATACATCACATCAGTGGCTTGATGGTGTTAGGCCACACCCATGGTGAGACCATCCAATCAAGACCACCATGACCCGTCTCTTGTTTTATAAGGTGGTTAGCCTCCAAGAGATAGTCATCACACATAGGTGGGTATTGGTTCTTAGTTGTATAACAGCCTCACATACCCCCATCCTCAACGTTCCATGTGTCTGCTTCCTCGTATACACTCACCAAGTCCACCTCATATGTTCTTGGACAGGATTCACAATACGACACATTGTTGAAATTTAAAACAATAAAGACAAACTAGTTTAGCCACCAAGGTCATAAAGAAGAGAAAATTAAAATTCAATTTCAACAATAAGGAAATAAATGTGCACAATTTCAACACTAAATCAAATATAACCATGAGGGTTATAAGAAAATAAGATCACAAGGTGTAGCTAAACCATCACAATCAAATATAACAAGGTGTCAACCTTCACAATTAACATAAATCATCAATAACCATAAAGAAAGTCCACAATCTTTAAAATTGCATTGTACAACATGGTGTGACTAAATAGTATCCACCAAATGAGGAAGGAGGTAACAACATCCAACTATAATAGCCCTCATGTGGTGCAGAGTGAGCACACCATCTACATGACCTAGAGTATACTCCACGACTATCATGTCATCACTTGACAAGGTCATACTCAAGCTGGGGAAGGCACACACTGGTTGTATGCCACTTGGCAGTGTGTTTGTGGCTCCGTAGAAGTAGGCACATGCAGAACACACCCCCATAGTGATACCTCATGGAAAAGGCACACACAGGTACTCGTCGTAGCTAGAGGTATACATGGCTAGGACCTACTCATATGCTATCCAACCAAACAATGTTGAAGAAACCATGAGTATCCCTTTGCAAGTGTGTGAGGCCCCATAATGCTCATCACACAATTAGGCTATCATAACATAATCTCATAATGCGCCTTCATGTGTCTATGCACATGGCATCATGAAACATGAAATCATCACCAACACTATGTCAGAATACTAGTGGGGTGTGGAATCGTATCTATTGCATCATGTGAGAACACATGATAATACAATATATATATATAATGCATAAATGATAATATCAATATATATATATAATGCATAAATGATAATATCAATATGGAGCTACCTGAGCTGCACGTCTCATATAGACAAGGTTTACTCAATAATGCCAGATCAACGTCCCTACGAATGGCCAAACATATACTAACAAACCAATTTTTTGGCACTCAAATCTATGGGGATTGGGCTAACACATATGGATCAAGTATCCAGATCCATCATAAGGGAAAGTAGCGTGCACATTTCCTTACAATCGGTTGAGTTGAGACCACTCTGCACCATAATATGCATATGCTGCACACTCCACCCAAGGAACTTTATGGTTGCTACTATCCCTTTATAGATTGAGTGGCTAGAGAACCAAAAGAAAAATATTCTATGAAACTAACTTTTGGTTACTCTTATATGTACAAGTTTCAACAACACATGGGTTGGCCCTTAATCATGTAACAAACATGCAAACACACATAATGGTATGGTTAATCCCACACCAAAATAAAACTTTTCCCCATGGATGGGTACCCAGTATCACCATCCCATGTACACACAAATCAAGTATGGGGTATTCAGAACACTCATCCAATCCACATTTACTAGTTCCTGACATTTACAAGGGGGTACAATTACATAGATAATTCCATAAGAACATGTACTTCCATAACCCATGTGATACATATCACTACTTTTCATCCATAACCTTTTATCAGTTTTCTTTCACTCTACTCTTTTCCACAAAGCACATGATGCACAATGTCAATGCCATAAACACTGTGGTCACTTAACAACTCCACTTATAGATTCACGAGGACAACATAATGGTCTGATATGTACCCAGAGTATCCAGTGTATGAAACCTAGGCTCTGATACCATGTGTAACGCCTTGCCACGTAACCCCAGATGAAGATGCAACTACAATGGAAGCCAACAATTATTTTTAAAAGTATAATTAATTACAAGTACAATGCACTACACTAACACATGCATCCTCTAAGGTACACAACTAAGCTTACAACTAAATCCCATAACATAAATATTAACTCATTCATAGCAAATACATTATTACTCATGAATTAAAGATCATACATCCAAAGCAATAAACATCACATAAGATAGAAGTACATAAAAGATCCATAGGTTACATTTATTTCAAATGATATTTACAAAGCTCATTCCCAGAATGAGGAAGGACATGCAAAAGTGTTATAATTACAAGAATCCTCGAACATAATTGAGGAGTAATATAAATACAAAGTGTCAACTGATACAATAAATCAAATGAATGGACTGAAACAATTGGTACACACAAGCTCTCCAAGTGGAAGATCCCTCCATCATGAAAATAAGAAGGGAACCCAATGGAGTAAGGTGTAAGTTCCACACAACCAAGTGGTACCCAAAGGCTCACCCCCCATGCTAAGAGATAGTAACAAGGCTCCCTAGACAAAACCAACTACCTTTAGACATAGGCTATCATAAGACTGAACTAGTCAAATACAATTACAACACTAACACATTGGGTACAGTGCTTTCAGAGTTAAAATAATCGTATCGACCATTGAACCAAACAAATTGTTGTCATAGGAGAAGCGTTATCACAAAACCATATGGATTACCCTAGTAGACCTTCCTAGGCCCCGACCCCCATCATGACTAACCTCCCTATATACAACACATGGAGCAAATCCACAACCCAAGGGTAAAATAGTGCACACATACGAAAATTGATTCTCAATCTAAAGATAAAAGAAATCACATCCCCATTCATGATAACTGGGTGATTCACTGAGTATAACTAAATGCACTAGCTAGGTAAAATAAAAAGGGCTGACAATAAAATAAAACCCCCAAATAAAATACCACATATGGAATTCTTACTAAAGCTTCTAAACAATTTCCCCCAAAATGAGAACTAAATAAATTACATTTAAAAGGGAGATTTAAACAGGAAACAAATCTACCTTTCAGATTTTACCAAATCCAACTTCCCTTCAGTGAATTACAGTACTATATTGCCCAAATAAACTAACTAAATAAAATCTCTTTCATGGGCAGTAGACAAAATTTAATCTCTCTGTTAATTTCAATTCCTCGAGTACTTTTAAATAAAATACCAATCTCTTCTTTTACAATATATCACTTTGAAAATCAACTAATTATGCATTTAATGCATGCATTCATTACACATCGTTCATTTAAATATATACAAAATTAATTAATTATATATATATATATATATAAATTTATATATACATATAATTATAAATATATATAAATATATTTATATAATATTTAAAGAATGAAAAGCAATTTAAAAATAATACAAATACAAATAATATATATATATATATATATATATTAATTACCACTAAATAAAAACTTCTTACGAATTCCAAATAACCTGACGAAATATCAATAACAACAAAAGCTTTTTTTTCAAGGTTTGATTTTAAATAAGAGTGGGGGGAAGGTTGGCTTACCCACAACCAAACCGCCATTTACATGGGGTGGTTGTGGAAGGGGGCTACACTGGGCATTGCCTCCCCCACAATGCCTCCCATGGGGGCGGTTGCAGGGAGAGCCCCAACCTCCCCAATATATATCTACAAAACAATAATTTCCTTCACAAATTTTTTATGTGAATAACCCTTTTCAGATTTCATCGTAGAGAAAATTTAAAAGATTTTTCAACAGAAACATTTCAATATTGATAAATATATAATATATATATATATTTGTGTGTATATATATAGTAACATATATATATATATATATATATATATATATATATATATAACTCAAAACAATTTCTCTAATTGCGAAAATTATTTTCATAAAAATTTTCTATACAAGAAGATTTCACGAACTCCTAGATAAGCCAAATTACAAAGATTTTCTATAGAAGAATTTCTCAAATTCAACATAGAGGTTTTCAACTTTTCTAGATTAAAAATTTAAAGGAGGAAGAATAATAAATTTCTACAGACAATATTTATAAGAAAAATTCTTGAGAGATTTCCTACCAAACATTTCTATAAAAAATTTTAATTCCTTCCCAATAGAGATTTTTCTAGATTCCTAGAAATTTTCTTTTGGATTCTTCATTGTTTACAACAATCCCAAATAAAACTAGAAATAATTTCTACAAAATATTTCATGGAAAGATTCAGACACAACATTTTACAATTTTACTGTGATTTGTAAGGTTAGGTTTGGTACTTTTGTGAAAGATTACAGTGAGAATGGTATATGGGTTGACTTATGTAGAGTGAGTCAAGCTTTGGCCCCGATCCAGATTTCCCTGCTAGTTGTTAAACTTAGTTCGAAGCAGTTGGAAGACCGTGCAGTCTGGTTTGACAACCCTTCAGATAATTTTTCGGTGTCTTTTGCCTTCACTAAGTTCACGTCTTCTTGGGATCATCCTCCCTTTTGGTCTCAAGCCTGGTGCAATAATCTGATTCCTAAAATTAACATCTTTTTCTGGATTCTTCTTCAAAATAAGCTGTTAACGACTGACAACTTGTGTAAATGGAGATTTCAAATCCCCAATAGATGTTGTCTTTGTAAGATGGATGCTGAGTCAGGTAATCATTTATTCCTTCATTGCTCTTTTGCTGCCTCTATTTGGGATAAGTTTAACAGTTTATGGAATCTCTCCTCGGTTTTTCCTTGGCTCATAGAAGATTTCTTCATCCAATGGAAAGCGCTAACAAGGAACCCTTTACTTTGGTTTTTTTGGGAGCTTTCTTTTCCTCATATTGCCTGGGGCATCTGGAAAGAATGCAACAATAGAATTTTTAGGAACAAAGAAGCCCCTATAGATCAGGTCTTTGATAAGATTGTTAGGAATCTAAAGGAAAATCTAAGTGTTGTGGCCTAGAAGGATAGAAAGATTCTGAATGCTAAGTTTTCGAACTATGATCTTGGAATTGCTAAGGATTGGAACATACTCCCCATTCTGTCTAGTTTTACAATGAAGATTAAAAAGGACAGAGTGGGAGTTTGTTGGACTTTTCCGCCCGATGGGTGGATCAAAGCTAACTTTGATGGTGCGGCTAAAGGTAATCTAGGGGTGGCGAGCTGTGGTGGAGTTATAAGGGATACCTATGGAAATTTCATGGGTGCAATGGCCTCTCCTCTTGGCTCTCAAACTAATCATTTAGCGGAGGCAGCTGGAGCCTACCATATTATAAACTTAGCCCAAAGCCTTAATATTAAAAATTTATGGTTGGAAGGTGATTCCAAAAACATAATTGATTGCCTCTATGGCATGTCTCCTCCCTCGTGGACCATCAAATCTTGGATAGATGAAGCTAAACTGAAATTGGAAAGTTTTGAAAAAGTTAAAATAACACACACCTACAGAGAAGCCAATGTTGTCGCGGATTTTTTTGCTAATGAAGGAGTTAAGCATGATGATTTATGTACTTGGATAAATTATAGCAATCTAAATGTTGAAGTTTGTGCCCTATTAAATTATGATAGATCACATGGTAAGGCATCATGCTAGCCCTTCAATGAGGACAGGTCGGGTATCTCACATCACAAACATTAGATTGTATGGTACCGAGCCCGATAAAGTAAATTGTAAGTTTACCCTGCACACTTTGTGGGTGTTTAGATTTGGCGGGGCCATTTTTAGAAAGGATTGTGTTTGGTTCTTTCTCTCTGTGTCGGCCAATATGGGTGGGGACAGAAAGTGATCTGAGCCAGACAACTACGATATCCACATGAAAAATACAAAGGTATGGAACAAGATAAAAAGCAGAGGTCTGTTACCCTTTCTCGAGAAGCTTGATAGTTATGATATGGAGGCTACAAAGCTCTTTGCCAAGAACTGGCATGATGGAAATCTGACTCTGTTCGACAGTAATGTTGAGCTCAATGAAGACTTAATTGCCAAAGTCATTGGTTTACCTACGGATGGTAAGAAATTTTTCAGGGACAAGGCTTATTCGGATGAAGTTGTTATCAGATTCCTGAAAAATGATAAGGAGAAGCAGAACCTGATTAAAATTGCGAACAACTATTTTGATGTTGATTCCATCAAGTCTATATGGCGAAAGGTGCTTCGGGCCATCATGGAATATATCATTGTGGATGGCCGCTTCACTAAAGTCTACGGGTACCACTTCGCCCTCCTCAACCATTTTCGCCATAAGGTTAGGGTTTCTATTCCTTACTATCTTTTTTGCTCTCTAAAGAAAAGCTTGGAGGATAACAAAAAGAATCCCAAAAGATTCCCTATCCTCCATACTGGTTTAATCAGGCTCATTGTTGATTATCTGCATGAGCACGCCCCTGCTACCTTAGAAGCCAACCCTGATATTGACAGTGAGGATACTGAGCCCAATGGCTCGGATTATATGCGTAGCCCTAAAACTGGGCCTAAAGACCCTAGTCTGCAAGTTGGCCCTTCCAGGAACCCGGGTAAAATCCGGAGTGCGCTTAAGCCCATTTGTCCTCATCCTAAGAATAGTCCTGTGGGCAAGTCCACCTTGGCTAAAAGTCTTGTTTCTTATTCTGAAGAGTCTTCTGAGCCGAAGGAAGCCGCTACCTATACTTCTGAGTGCTGTGAGGGCCCTTCCCCTGACTTACAGAATGTCGATTCCCCTGTTAATGCTGGTAAAGAGCCATCCCTGGATTTCCTTTATCTGGCTAAAACCCACTCTAAAATCCTGGACTAGACTCTCTCAGAAATTAGCGAGCTTAAAATAAAAAACTGGGCCCTGCAATGCAAAATTGAGGAAATGGGAGTCAAGGTTGTGGATTTGGGCAAGAAAGATACAGTCCACAGCTACAGGATTACAGATAATGAGATTGAGGGCTTAAGAATCAACATCAAAACTATTGCTGAACAAAACCACAGAATAGCAAGACACAATGCAATTATAATCAACGCTATGACCGAAAAACTTGATAAATCCCAATAGGGTTCCTTGGTGGTGGATCTTGATGACACTGAAGAAAAAACCCAGGAAACTGATGGTGGTATATCTAGAAGAACCAGAGCTAATTTGAAGTGAAAGGCTCCCTTAACCCCGAAAATGGTGCATACTTTCAAACAGGGGGTCACTGATATGCAGGCATTGGAGGCAGAGACTGAGACTGTCCTTTGGTCTCTGAAATAATCCTCTGTTCTTCTGCTGTCTTTTTCTTTTTGACCCTCTTGGTCTTTTTTGTCATTTTGCTGTTGTTTTTTGTTGGACAGCTATTTTTTTTTGGTGGACCATTGGTGGTCCTTTCTCTATCTTGTAAACTTTGTGGTTTCGGGTCTCTGTAAAACTCGTTTTACCCTTTTATCAAAAACATTTTACAATTTTACAAAAAACTCAAAAGCTTCTTAGTTTGCACAGGCAATATTTTTCCAGACAACAAATTAATCTAAGAATCTTTCCAAAATGAAATTATATTAAATAAAAAAGGAACCTGAATTCCAAATGCTTGAGTGGATGTAGATTGATGCAGAGCTTCTTCCACAAATCAAAGCTTCTTCCCGAATGAAAAAAACTTCGTCCAAAAAATAAAACAAATTCCAAAGCCAAAGAATTTTTCCCGAGACTATTCTTCCCCAAAATTTCAACAACCCAAACTAAATTTTTGAACAATCTCTGCCCAAAAATATTGTCTTCTCTTCCATGAAGTAACTTCTTACCTCTCATGGTTACAACCATTATTCTCTCCATGAATACATTTTTCCCAACAACCGTTATTAAGATTTCTCAAACACATGTCGAGAAAAAAATATCTTTTAAATCAATTAACACCAATCCCTCCAAATATTTCTAGATATTATTGCCTTTTAGTAATTTAAAAAATACATAGTATTTCTAATTTAAATGTAATCCAACTAATTTAATTAATTAATAAAATAAATTTAATCCTAAGATTAAATTATTTTACCAAATAAATTAAATTAACTAATTAAATTAAATTACAATCTTCTAACACAATAAACAAAATTAATTAAATAATCATTTAAAATATTTAAAGCATTTGTTTTTCTTAAACACACTTTGCAACATAAATAATATCAAGGCAAAAATGGAAAACATGATAACCAAACATAATCAACTAAAATTGATGACACACTATGACCAGGGTGGTGGCTTGACAAGGGAAACCTAGTCATTATCTCCCAATCAACAACACAGTTGGGCAATGGACATGCTCAAACCTGTGAATCCAAGTGGAGTCAATTTCCTATACCTACGAGCCTACAATCAAAGTATATATCAAACATGCATATATCATAATCAAACATACTGGATGAAGGTAGAATCATGGAATCACAGGGTGCTCACAAGCCATTGATGCAATTTGGTTTCGTTCACCAATACAAAGTCATAAAAATTTGATAAATCTAACAACAATAAACTACTCATAAGAATATAACTATATCAGTTCAAATAAACACTATGCTAATCAAAAGTATGGCATAATAATAAACATCAAAATAATGTACCATCACATCATAACATAAAAACCCACATCACTCCAAAGTTGGCGATCAAACAATAAAAAGTACCATAGTCTATCATAGTCAAGGTAATAACAAAAAACATAAGCATATCAAAGAAACACACTATTTGAACATAAGAGCAAAAATGGAGGGGTGCTCCACTTGAAATACAGTATGGTAGGATTTTGGCTACAACATTTTGGAATTTTTTTTCTCTCTTGGATGGATTCAACTATTGATACATTATTCAATTTGCAACATTGGGTTGCTGAAGTATTCATTTAGGATTTGAATGCTCACCTATCATTATTAATTTTTTGATAAAACCATTTAGGAAAGTTACATTCCTGCGAACTCTAATCAATTTTTTTGAATTGTCCCTCTATTTAGTATTTTATTAGCTTTGCCTCAATGATTTATGTCCAATGCAACAACAAATAGAGTCCATGATGTAGAGATATGTGCATCCAATGAGTTGTCCTCATTAAATGAATGTATATGTGACATGTAAACTGAGAAGCAGTAAAGTTGATTTGGAAGATGGCTTTAAATGCCTTAACTCTATTTACTAATTTGTGCATCTACATTCTTTTGGCCTTTATTTGTGAAAGAAATACGCATGACATGTGCTAATGGTAAATAAAGTTGCACAGTGCATTTAATCCCTTAAGTTTTTGCCAGTTTAGTGGCTTTTCACTCTCATGCTGATAAGGTTGAGATAATTTTTGGGGGAAATAAATTCATAAAATTTTATTGCACTCAGGCTCTTAAGTTTGTTAATAATATTATATGATTAATGTAAATAATTTGATGATTAATATAAATTAACATCTATGTGAGTATATCTTTTAGTGTTATTTATATAGATTTTATACTCACCTTTGGTACAAACTTCTTGATCATAAATTTTTTTTTGCTCTATATGTGTTTATCATATCATTATTTTTCATGTTCCTCTTGCAAATGTAGATTATATTGAGGCTTTTTTCTGTAGTTTCCAAGATCTGCGACAAGTTCAACAAGTTAAAAAAAAATTCTTTCTTTCTTTCTTTGAGATTCAATTCCACTCACATGGCTCATTACGCATCTACTTGATACATTGGATTGTAGATATTTTGGTTTTAGAGATTCATTGTCTTTAGATTCAGGTGCATAATGTACTACACTTTAGATATGCCCATTTGGAAAATTGGATTTTAGGATGCACTATGCACTGGATATGCCCACTTGAAATATAGTATGGTAGGAGTTTGGCTACAACATTTTTTAATTTGTTTTAACTTTTGTCTCTTGGATGGATTCAACTACAGATGCATGATTCAATTTTTATAGACTCGACTAATTTGAAACATTAGGTTGCTGAAGTATTCATTTAGGATTTGAATGCTCACCTGTCATTATTAATTTTTTGATAAAAACATTTAGGAAAGTTAGATTCTTGTGAACTCTAATCCACATGTTTTAATTGTCCCTTTGTTTAGTATTTTATTAGCTTTGCCTCAATGATTTGTGTCCAATATAGTAGCAAATAGAGTCCATGATATAGATATATGTACATCCAATGAGTTGTCCTCATTAAATGAATGTATATGTGGCACATAAACTGAGAAGGAGTAAAGTTAATTTGGAAGATGGCTTTAAATGCCTTAACTATATTTCCTAATTTGTGCATCTACATTCTTTCGGTCTTTATTTATGAAAGAAATACGCCTGACACATGCTAAAGGAAAATACAGTTGTACAATGCATTTAAGCCCTTAATTTTCTACCAGTTTAGTAGGTTTTCACTCTCATAGTGATAAGGTTGGGATAATTTTTGGGGGGAATATATTCAGAAAAAATCATTGCATTGAAGTTCTTAAGTTTGTTAATATTATTATATGATTAATGTAAATAATTTGATGATTATTATAAATTAACATCTTGAGAATATATCTTTCGATGTAAACTTCTAAAGTCAGTGAGTGGAGAGTACAACAATTTTAATTAGTTAGTAGGCTTATGGTGTACACTTTGGCCGCAATTTTCATCAGCCTTCCCAGTTTTTAACCCTTCTGATGCCCAACTCCAAGTTGGAAAAAAGGTGGTGGATTTTTATTTAAATCATTTGGCACGTTGATAGAGAAGGCCAACGAAGTTAAACATTGATGGCATCAACATTAACTATTGTATGATTTTCGTATAGTGGTGATACCAAATCCCTACCATTTGGACTTCTCCACCTATCAGCTCATCGTTGCATGTTACTGCACACAACTGCTAGTTCACTTAAAATAATTTTAATAATTATATTTTTTAATAACTATTTAGATATAAATACAATAAATGATATAAATAAATTAAACTATCAATTGCACCTATGTGTGCAATGGGTACATGCCGAAGAGCTCTAATTTGAAAAGAACAAAGGAAATAGAAATTGGAGGAAAACATGTTTTATGTTGGTGTTTTCTATTGAGAATAACAATTAGTTGGGCCTCTCTACAATAACATTTTTTGTTGATTTATGTGAAGTGTGATATAACTACTCATGAGAAGAAACAAAGATGATTCCACATATAATATAAAAGGAACAATTCCCATAACTTAACTTTTATATCTTACATCGAGAAGGAAAAGGTTCTTAATATGGCTAACAAACTAAAAACTCCAAACATATTTTGCACTCAGAAAATTAGCCTAACAACATGGTAGATTAAAACAAAAAAACTCCAAATAGAACAATAAATTTGTCTAATGCTGATCTACATTCAGATATTGTCGAATATGGGTATGTGTAGGATCATGATGGGCCAAAAAGTGGTGATATCTAAGTGATATGATGACCCATGTAGCTGACGACTATTTTTTACCCAAAATTGATGAAACAAAAAGTGTTTTTAAAGGAGATTCTCAGCTTTGCACCAATATAAATTATGCTTTACTTTGAACTTAATAAATAATTATTATTCATTTTCTATTTGAATTATGACTAAATTCTTGAGTGATAGGTTGATTGAAAAACATCTATAAATTTCAAATGGTATCATATTTTTTAAATCTGAAACATGTGTCACATTCTATGCTTTGCATACTATAGGAATAAAAAAAAATGAATTTCATGAATTTTTGACCAAGTTAAGGTGGTTAGACATATGATTTTTTATATTTTAAAAAAAAATTAATAAAAAAAATCATAATTATTATTTACTAGGAAAAAAATTATAAAAAAATATGCATCACCTCGAGAAATGAGTCTGCTACTTATATCTAAAATATTATAAAATAATATTATCATTTTATTGTGGTTAGGGTTGTCAGACAAACACCTACTTCGTATTTTTTCCCTGAAATTTAAATATTACTGCATTGAAATTTCAAATTTTCACCAAATAGATTTTAAAAAGTAAATAAACCTAGTATTTTAGAAACTACATTCAATTTTCTATAGTTTCCATTCTTACATATTTTTGAAATAATATAATTAACTTATTCAAATTTTTACGTCAAGTTGCCTAATTCTGATTTTCTGAAATTTATTGCAACTTAAGGGTGTGAAGACTAAAAATCTACATTGATCAAGGATTGACAAATATAAGTTAGATTAGTCAACATTTAACAAATGAGATAAAAGCCCTCCCTATGAAATTATTGAGCAATATAAAAGAAACAACAACATTGTTAAACTAACAAAATGAACATGAAAGCAATATGAATATGAAATCTATTCCTAAACCACTCAAACTTCAATCTCATAGGGGGATTGGTGCTCCTTGATGTGAAAAGAGAGCCCTTTCCCAATCCCAAATAAGAAAAATATGCCAAGATGCAAGTGATGATAATGCCAATACTCGGATTATTGGTCAAGTTGGCTTGTTGTGTTGTAGTGAGTTGTGTTGAAATGCTTTGCATTTATAGATTCAAGGTTAGAAGATTGAGGGGTTTGGATGAATGTGGGATCATTCATGAGCCAATGAAAAGATTCCACTTGTCAAGATGTGAGAGGAGAAAGCTTGAGCACATTTTAGTCAATGTGCCAATTCGAAATTTGAATTTGGATGAAATGACATGTTTAGGGGGGATGAAAGATGAATTAAATTTCAAGTTTGACTTGTGCAAAAGACATGTAAGAGAATTTAATATTTTTTTTGGATGGACAAGTCATTTGAGAGGGAGATTCAAAATTGGAGGAATATTCTATCTTAATGCCCTTTTGAAAGTAATTAGAAGAATTAATAAATCAAAGAAATGATTTATTGGTGCAAGTGGGTGGGTTAGTTGAGAGTTTAGATTTGACTCAAGTTGAGTCAAAAGCTAGAGAATGGGTGATTATGTTTAGAGATTAATTAATCCAAATTAATTAACTTGGAGGATTTTAGGGGTTTTTGGTATTTGATTTAAATCATTTTGATTTATTGAATCAAATGAGAAGAACTTAAGGACTTAATAAAATAATTTCATTAAGCATGATGAAGCTAGGGAATTAATCAATAAATTGTTTTAATTGATTAATAGGATAATTCGATGTTAATTAGAGCAGATTTAGATGCATGATGTCTATTTTACATGTCTACAAAGGGCCTATTTTTTCCATGATGATCTTGCACATACCCATATGTTGAGTTGAACAAGATATACTCACAAATCTTCAATACTTTATCTATCTCCCACTAAATTATATGCATTTGTTAAAAATAAAGGTTTAATATTAGATCCTTCTACATAATTCTAAACAATACAAAACACTGAAGAGAAAAGCGGAGCTTGAAACCTATCAAAAAGAAAATGACATAGTAAAACTATGTTTTTTATTATGGGTAATGGAGGGATTTTGAAAGGGCCCAAACCCTTTTACAAAGATGAATACATATAGAGTGATGAAAGCCCATAACAACAATGAAATGACTACAAACTTGTGAGCTTGATAGATCAAAAGCCAACTTCAATCTCCACAACAATCAAATTTTTGCATACAAGAAATTGCATTGGTATACGACTCTACTTGTAGAGTGTATACACCTTAAACCATGCATGCTAGATATTGTCTAACAAATATTCAAACAAGAACCTTATCTTAAAAATCGTTTCTTGGTGTTGGCAGCCCCACCTTCACATGCTCGAAAATCTTGAAAACAAGTCATTTCAAAAAATGATATGAGGTTAGTAAAGTAGAACTAAATGTTTGGATGCATGATTTAGCCTTTAATACATGGATCATTTGAGAAATTTCATTTACTTGTTACCAAATGTGTTCTTGGAAGACTTGCACAAACAAGAATACCTACGCCCATGAAGCATTTTTTATACATAGACTTCAATAGAAAATTAACCCATAAATAAAATAACAATGTACATGTACACAATTGCTTTTACAAATAAATAATCTACCATGGAATCCAAAATCATGGAATTATGATCGTGAACTTTATACTACAATGGCACTTGAGCCCCTCTATAAAGAAGGCTCGATATGAGCTTTAGAATAGTGTATCACAAAAGAATTATTGATTGCAAAAATTTAGTTCAAGAATGGAAAGATTTATGAAAATTATGGAACACTTATTAGATAGCAACCTATGAGGAGATTGGAAATATTTTTTGGAAGAAGATAATTGTAGCGTCTTAACTTAAAATGGTAAGAATTTTTTTTAAGTTATAAATCTTTGAGATGACCACGATATAAGTTATAGGAAAAGGCATTTGGATCAAGGAGTTACATGGATGGTTACTCTCATGGACAACCAAGTATGCTCTCAAAAGTTGCTCAGCAAAACGTAAATTATTGTAGATCGATCAGAAGCATTGTTTGATAACATTATACATTCTGGTTAAAGATGCATAACAAAAAGTTGCATGCATTACACCCTATGATTGTTGTACTTTCAAATTGTTTTCATAGCCATAAAGTGATAGTTACCGCATCAAAGTTGAGAAGATTTAGACACTTTGCACGAAGACCATTTCATTGAAAGGGAAACACCTGCACAATGAAAACTGATGATACAATGATATTTTAGCTAAAAATTAAAAAATTAAAAAAAATGTCACTTTCTTCATTGCATGTTATGGAGAGAATATCTTGAATAAACCTTGCAGTGAAGGTAGAAAAATGTCAGGGATTGTCTTCATAAGGAAACCATGAGAACAGAGACAGGACATCCCCTAAAACATGGGGCGTCCATGAGGCATCCCTTCTTCGCTACTATTGGGAAACCCAGCTGCATACCTTTTAAATAGCTTAGAAAAACATCCCAATAAAAATAAGTGGAAGACACCGTACGTTCGCTAATATTAGGAACCCAATCATACAACTTTCAAACAGCCAAAAAAAACATACATTCCAATAAAAAACATGTACTGGAAAGTGAGGAGTCTAGGTTAGCCTTCCACATATGGCAAAGCCAAACCAATAAGAACTCACATGCTTGAATTGGTCACACGTGATTCTAGTCCACTCACACACCAATAAGAAAAGCAAGTAAATTCTGTGATTCTATCCAAATACAATCCAATTATACCTAAATGGATTCACAAACAAAATGATAAACATCAACAACTTGAAATCCATTTTTAAAAAAAAAAAAAAAAAAACAAGCATCCATATAGTAGGGCATCCCAGGTTAAAAGCAAGGAATAAAACACAACCATTAGGGACCTATTGAAAGGAAAAGACATTCATGATCTCATCTTATTGATGGTGGTCTAAGTTTATTCATATATCAGTTTAATGCCTCGTGATTGGAATTAAACAATAAGCTTAGTAAAGCCTGGAAGGATGCACAAAACAAATCTTTATCCTTTCTCTATTGAGCAAATATAATGTTTGAAATTGCACGAAGCCACCTAAATTTAGTACATAAAATCAAAAAGATTTTCCATCCCCAATTCTCAGTTAAACATTGATCAAAACTCTCTTCACATTGGTTCTCCTTACCATATTCATCGCGGCTAAGACTATTGCCATGCATATAATTTGACAGAGTGTGATCTAACCCATCAACTGGAAAACATACATAGTTGAATCCGAAAACTTGTACACAAAGAAAAAGCAATTATTTCTGAATGACAATGGTCAACAGTTAAAACACACTAAAATACCAGTTTTCCAAAGAATGTTGTATACTTGTTTCTTAAATTAGTATAATACATGTTTATTTCTGCAGGACAGTTTTCAACAATTAAGGCAAGCTAAAATACCAGTTTTCTAAAAAAAAATGTTGTATACTTGTTTCTTAAATCAGTATAATACATGTAACTCGGTGTAAATTGAGAGCTTCAGACTGCAAAATCCAATCCACTGATAAGAACAAACAAGAACACCAAAGTTTCTTAAGGACACATCCCTAAGCCCCAACCCTGCCTCTTAGACACCTAAGGACACATGCGAACAGGAGAACATCATTCTATTTCTTAGTTTTCAAAACCATTTGGGTACATATCGTTCTTTTAGTGATGCTTTGGTAAATCCCCGTCTCCACAGCTGCTTATTTCTCTGAACTGCAGGGTACATCAGCTAGTCCCCGAGGCATCCCTCAACAATCCCAGATACACATCAGCTAGTCACATAAATCGACACGGCCATTTACAATTTTCTGTCATATTTTTTCATTGCTGTCGAAGCTCTCGCTAAGTATTAGGGTTTCTGATTTCCTTCTCTGCACGCTTTCTGACGAATTCATGGCTTCATGGGGCGGCAAAAATAATCACAAATTTCGAAGCTTTCTGACGAATTCATGGCTTCATGGGGCGGCAAAAAAAATCACGAATTTCGAATGTTCTTGGAATCTTCCCTCGTTCGTCACAAACAATTTTTCCAGTAAAATAAACTTCAGAGTCTAACATGAAGTAGCAGGGGATGAATTAGATCAACGACTAATTCAAACGCTACCGTTGCTATCTGACCAATCAATGTATTGCTTTTGTTTTTGAAGAATTCATGGCTTCATGGGGTGGCAAAAACAATCATGAATTTCGAATGTTCTTGGAATCTTTCCTCTTTCGTCACAAACAATTCTACCAGTAAAATAAACTTCAGGCTCTAACATGAAGTAGTAGGGGATGAATTAGATCAACGGATAATTCAAACGCTACCGTCGCTATCTGACCAATCAGTGTATTCTTTTTGTTTTTGACGAGGGTCTTTTAATTGACGAGGAGTTACATTCAAGCTGACGATGAACGCGAGGAATGATTGGATCTATCTGCTTTAAATAATCTATGGTTTCATTCAATCACACAGTCAATCAAGCCCTCTAGGTGTTTATAAACTCCGAAAACTAAAGACACGCCTTCGAGATAAATATTTTGTAAATAATTAAAATAATTGAAAATTATATCTATATTAAGATATCTCTACTGATTTTTACAGTCCTTAACTCAGCGTTCTCTCATTTTATTGAGAACTTCAAGATGTGGAAAAAAATCCAGTACATTAACAGTTTTTTGCCATGATCTCAAAATCCACCATATTCACAATTTTGATACAAACCCATATAATATAGGTAAAAATTAAACAAGTTTGGGTTCAAGTGACAGCATTTCACGAAACTTTCCCCTTCCACAGTGGGGAAGACATTGCCAAAATCCTTCCTTCAAACTATATGCAACCACCTCATTATGATTCATACCACGTTGTCGAATGCCAATGCACAAGTAATCTCCCACTGCAATGCATCGGGCCCAGATCAACCTATCTCCACAAAACAATCGAGGCAGAGAAGCTGAAGGCATCCTTAAAAATTCTTTCCGCTTCCAAAATAACTTATCTTCATTGTCCTGAAACAACTCCCATATAACCAGATTCTCCATCGTTAATACCAGAAGAACAGACAATTCATATTTGACCATATGTATCACAGCCTTATCTGTATCTTCAACCAGTTGGTTAGGTGATGGAGCTATTCTCACAGGTTTAATACAATCATCTTGGATACTGTAACCCGCAATGATTACAGGACTAGGCCCTGCTCTCCAGAAAAGAACGCCATTGCACTCAACCATTTCATAATAAATTGTGTAAAAGCCCGCATCCTCTGAAAACTCCAATTTAATCCCCCATGAATCTTGACAGTAATGGTAGATTCGGAAGGAGAAAAATGGAGGGGTTTTCCCCAACCTCACTACTAAATAGAGTTCGCCATTTCTCCCCTCCACAATATTGACAGATTTTCTAGTCTCGTTTATTTGTATGTCTGAGTAAATTCTCAGAAGCGGATTGCAAAGATTTAATTTTGGGTTTTCTCTTAAATGCAGCGGCCCTTGAAAAGGCACCAACCCCAGCGAGGTATTTGTTAACATATACTCTTCTAAATTGTTTCTAACAGGAGTTGGAAGGAAAGAGAATGAGATAGGCCTCCATTTTTTAGTGGAAAAGCAGTAGGCCATACAATAATCTTCACCGTATACGAGAAGCCATGGATTTTGGCTGGGCAATGAAGACAGAAAGCTGTGTGCGGACAAAATGGCCTTCCATTCTTTGCAAACCACGCGAAAGCGGCAGATTGATATTAAAGGAAGCTTCTCAAATATCCATTCCTTTACATGCTGAGGCAGCTCAGATACACCACCCTGCTCTCCGTCTCCTGCAACTGCAGAAATAGATTTTCCCTTCATTCTTTTCAGCTCCCAGTGCGCTTCCTATTCCCGCATTGTATTCTCTCAACCCTGGATTACAAGTCACTATTATAGGGGTTTGACATGCAGAACTTTGGTTAACTGGCCTTAAATTAACTATACTTCAACTTGCGTTGTACTTCACTGATACATGGATTCAAATTTTCATGTATGTAAGACATGAGATAACTGTACATGCATTCAAATTTTCTGATTGTTTCTAGTTTTACCGGCCTGCGGAAGATAAAAGAAAAACATATAAAAGAATAATTACATGAACTGGTTAAAGGATAATTACTTGGTACTGTTATAATATTTGGTAGTTTCTCTCACTTGCCATGAGGAGAACTGCGTTTCGGGATAAATATAGAATTTGCATGCTAATGTTTAGAATTTTTGCATGGAGCTGTAATCATTTTATCAAATTGAATAAAAAACAATTGCACTTAATACACATTGTTATTCTTTCAGTTTCTTATTGTTCTATTTGTATGATTTATATTCTATGCACATAGCTCACACCACACACATCAAATATGAAACTTCATGCAATGCATATCATGAGATTTTAAATGAGATAAGGTTACCTATTTTATTAGTTTAATTTGTCTAATAAACATTAATGAAAGCCATCAAAGAATGAAGATGATTGTAATTCTTATCTATAAGATTGGGTCTTAAATATGTTTCTTTATTTATATGTTATTTAAATCTTCAAAATATTATGTTTCTCTTTAATGTTAATAGTTTTGTATTCTAAAGATTTTATATAAAGTCATTTAACAAAGAAAAAGATATATACTCAAACACAATTCAATTATATTAAAAAAACTAAATATATTCGATACCTTAAAATATGAAAAATAAATTAAAAAATCATTTTCTAAATGATTATACATTAGAATAAAAGAATTATAAAACTATTTTATTAAATAATAAAAATTGATAAATGAAAAATCTCAAATTAATAAATTGAAATATTTTCTTTCTTGACTCAAACTAAAATGAAAAAGATTAAAAATGACAAGTATTTCCTTTCATTTAATAGACTTGCATAAATATAGAATATCTCTTGACATTAGAAAATAATTCTTTCATAAAAATTAGAATTTTTGTGTTTGTATAAATAAAATAGTTATTAAGTAAATAACCCTTCAATAAGTAAAATTGCTTTGTGATTTTTGTGAAGTAGATATTTTATTTAAAAAATAGTTATACCCTTAAATAAGTTAACATATGAATCAACTAGCAATTGCATCTTGGTGTGCAATGGGTATGACGAAGAGGTGTGGAAAGTGAATAAGGAGAAAGAAAATTGGATATTGGTTGCATAAATGTGCAGTACATGAAGTCAATTGGAAGGCCATTTAGGAAACGGTGTTGTTTGTGCAAGAAAGGTCTCAATGGAGAAGTGATAGGGGAGAGGACCTAGTAGCTGAGCATGTTTCAATAGTTGTGATCGTAGTTGTTTCTATAATGCCCAATAGTTGTGACTTGACTACCCATAATTAAACAAAATGTATTCCTTTCATCTAAAAATCAACCAATCATGTGATGCCACATCAGTGCTCAACTACCCATGATGTGAATGCACAAGTATTGGTCTCACTTTTTTTGGGCCTTTTTGGACACCTTGACAAAAAGCATGTTGATGTGGCATCATATTTGATGATGTGGCCTTGAAATGAAAGTTATAAGTAGGGGACTTGCCAAGTAAACTATTGTAAAAAATTGGGAGTGATTTGAAATTTCCACATAGGTTTTTGAGAAGTGTGAAGTTAGGGTGCACAACTAATGGATCCTCTCCCCTAGCTTCAACTATGCATCCATTTTGAAGGATCCAAACATGACTAAAGAAAAACCTTTGAATCAAGAAGAGAAGCGGGCTCCATTACCAATAGGCTCATTTTATGTTTTGTTATAGGGAGAGAGAGAGAGAGAGAGAGAGAGAGAGAGAGAGAGAGAGAGAGGAAGAAATAGGGATAAAAAGAGGGATAGGGGATAGAGATAGAGATAAAGCTAGAGTTAGAGATGGAAATGGAGATGGAGATGGATATGGAGAAGGAGAGATAAAGATAGAGATGAGAGATGGATAGATAGAGGCAAAAGAGATAAATATATATAGAAAGAGAGAGGGAGGGAGAAATGTAAAGATAGAGATAGGAAGTAATATAGATAGATAAATAAAAAAACAAGTAATAGAGAAAGAGGTATAGATCAAGAGGGGGAAAGATTGAGATAGAGATAAGGAGAGAGAAATGTGGAGTGTGTGTAAATGAGAGAGATATGGAGATAGATAGAGAGGGAGATAGATATATAAAAATAGATAGAGAGGGGTAGAGAAATAGAGAGAGAAGAGAGAAGAGAAGTAGAGAGATATAGAAAGAGGGAGTGATAGAGAGAGAGGGGGGAAGATAGGGATAGAAAGGGGAGATAAAGAGATAGATATAACTTGGGAAAGAGAGGGTGAGAGATAAATATAGAGAGAGAGATGGAAGGAGAGAGGGAGAGAGAGAGGGAGAGGGAGAAATAGAGAGATTGCAATTCCATAATGAATAACATGATGTGAAACTTCTCACGAATTTTTGAATCCATCAAATAAATAGTATAATTATGAAGTAAGATAACATCAAATCTATATTTGACCATTTAATGGTTGACATATTATATTATTCTTTGTTATCACTATAATTTGGTTATATAAAAAAAAATTATCATGATGAAATATGATTAGTGAGACTGATGTTTAAGATATGTTGTCAAGGTAACTTTATTAATGCTAGTATGTGATGTCAATCTAGTCAGTAAAATCAAAAAAAAAAGATATGGTTTGTAGTTTGTTTGATTACTTAAGGGGGGATCTTAAGTAATCAAACATTCAATATTTTTTAGCACCACATATTGTAGGTGAGTGTAATTGTCTTACAATGTCTGAGCATTTAAAAGAAAAATTGAAGATTTATGTGATATGTGGTATTGCTCGTGTGATCAGTGAATAATCAAACTTCATGAAACTTAGTAAATAGGCATGGCCTTAAATGTTTAAATAGATTTATTTGGCAACCATTGGATTGAATTCAAGCACAATCTTTGAAAAATATATAGACCATTTTAGAATGATGACAAGGCAAAATAGTGGGCAGGTGGCATTTTACAAAGCAATTAATGTGCCTTTCCTCTACAACCACTTTTTGCATGAGCTCAAGAATCTAGTAGCTCTAAAACCCAAATATTATTGGATTTATATTTTCTTTATTGTGAATAGAATGAAGCACCCGCTGTGGATAGATTATCTCTGCCAATTTTTTCTCATCGCCATTGATTGAGGTAAGTCGCTTGAGACCCTTTCGATAAACCCATTTTTTTGCATATCTTGCATCAATGGCACGACTTGAAACCACATCTCTTTCAAGCGTTTTGCCAAAAATTTCACGTTCTTTCTCTATGCTTGCACATTTTCCATATGTATCCACCAAAGCACTTGCAATCGCAATATCTGGAAAAAATCCCCCTTCTGTTATGCTTTGATGAATGTCCATACCTGTTTCCAAAGCTTCCATTTGTGCATAGGCAAGGAGGATGCTGGCAAAGGTTGTGGAGTCTTGCTTCACACTCGCCAGTTGCATTTACTTAAAAGTTGCAAAGGCTTTTGCAACAAACCCATTTTGTGCATATCATGTAATCATTGCATTCCATGAGGCCGTGTCTCTTTGAAGCATTCGTTCAAATAGTTCGTGTGCCCTACTTATGCTTCTACATTGTTATATTTATGTCTACGAAGTCAGTGGCAACTTTAACCTCTAGAAAATCCCTTCATCCTTATGCTATGATGGATGTCACTACCCTTTTCCAAAGTGCCCATTTGACATAGGTAGGTAGGACACTGGTAAAAAGTGTGTAGGTAGCATGATACCTATCAATAACATTGGAGGATGCTGGTAAAAAGTGTCTAGGCAGCATGATACCTATTAATAACATTGGCTTGAAAATTTCTAAGGTCATTTCAATAAATCCATTTTGCACATATCCTACAACCATTACATTCCATGAGATCACTTTTCCTTAGGGCACTCTGTCAAACCATTCATGTGACTTTTCCATGCTTCCCTATTTCTTGCTCGCATAATTAGTAGGGTAGTTACAACTACAACATCTAGCAAAAGATATCCATCATGTATGCCCGATCAATGTCCATACCTTGTTTCAAAGTTCTCATTTTTGGCATTGGCAGAGTGCATGTTGGTGAAGGTCATGGATTCTGTTGTGACACCTACAAAGAATAATTTGTACAGAAATTTGAGGTAAGTCACTTGCCAAGTTTTCACATCTAAAGAAAAGAGATCTATATGTAGGAATGGGCCACTTTTGTTGTCTTTTATTTCATTCTAAGACAATTCTATTGTTATATGTTAACGAAAGGCATTCTGTCAAATAGTTCATGTGTCTTTTCTATGCTTTTGTATTTTTGGCTTTGCGCCTGCCCATTTTCATTTTGCTTGAAAGTTTCAATAGCCTCTTCAACAAATCCATTGTGTGCATAGCATAACCAGCGGAAATGAAAAAATGTGTCGTGGCCATGGTAAGGGAGAGTGTACCAGCGGGTGCAAATGGGCCTACAAAAATAATTACTCCCGTCCAATCGATGAAGGCTAATGGTGGTAGAAATAAGAAGACCCCTGTAGGAAATGAAGAATTCGGTAGTGTGTGAGATCGATGATGTGACAGGTAAGTCGCAGAGAAGAAGCAATTTTGAGGTAATGGTACTCACAATCAATGATGGCAGAGAAATAAACATCGGCATTGATAGGAATGATCCTTACGCATTTCTACAATGAATGGACAAAAAAAAGGTGGGAAAACAATCAATGATTACCAATAATCACACTGTCAACCACCCCTTGTCACTGCATTTAATCCATTGATGGAGAAATTAAGCTCTGAAAGCTCAAATAGGACATGCCTTCGACATAGATATATTGTTTCTTTTTTTAATTTTAAGATTCTAGAAAAATAATTTTGATTGAAATAATTTGTTCAAATAAAACCATCAATTTGATATATTGATATAAATATATTTAAGATATCTCTTGATATCTTTTACATATTTGTATTTAAGATACTTATACCTTTTTTATATACCAAACCATATTCATATGTAAAAGTATATGTTAAGAATGTGATATACATACATATATCCTAGCATATATATCTTAAATTTAATATATATATATATATTCGACCTCTTTATTATTTTAATTTAATAAATCTATATTAAAGTTGAATGATGAAAAATTAAACTCCTCAATATATCTCAACATAATTTATATGGATTAAATTTAAGATATATATGCTAGGAGCATGCAAGCAACACATAAGATGAGTTAATATATAATTATACGATATTATTTTATTATATTATTAGATAAATAATAATATTTTAGTATATTTAATATATAAATCTAATATAAGCTATGGTTAGGGGTCAAACATGGCTAGGTTCAAACTTTTATTAGGGTTGAGGTTCAAGTTTAATTAAGGTTAGGACAAATGTTAAAACAAGGTTCAATTAGGGAAAAACCTTTGAGTTAGGGTTAGGGTTGAATTAGGGGAAATCTTTGAGCTAGTGTCAGGGTTAATCTATCGTTAACATTTAAATAACATTAGGGTTAGTCTTAGGGTTAAATTTTAAATAAGGTTATGGTTAGTGTTTTAAATAGAATTAGGTTTAAGGTTATAATTAGAATTAAAGATATGGTTATGAGTAGAGTTAAAATAGGGCTAGGTTTCAATTATGTTGAGTGTTCAATTATAGTAAGGGTTCAATTTGGTTATGATTTTATAAATGATAAGGGTTAGCATTCAAATAAATTTAAGATTTAGGGTTCAATTAAATTTACTATTAATACTTAGGGGAAGGGTTTGGGTTAGGTTTAGGGTTAATAAAATGGTTAGGGTCAGGGTTATGATTATGGTTAGGGTTAAGATTTAGGGTTATGGTTAGGGTAAGGATTTAAATCATGAATAGGGTTAGGATTAGGGTTAGGATTATGGTTAGGGTTATGGTTTAAATATCTCTTGACATCTTTTACATAATTATATTTAAAATATTTATATCTATTTTATATAGCAAACCATATTCATATGTAAAAGTATATGTAAAGAATGTAATATAATACATATATACTAGCATATATATCTTAATTTAATCTAATATATGTGTAATTTATATAGATTAAATTTAAGATATATATGCTAGTAGCAGTAGCAGTGCAACACATAACATGAATTTATATATAATTATATAATATTATTTAAGAAATTGATAAAAAAATATGAACCCTCAAAAATTGATTAAATAATTATGTTAAGGTTAAGATTAGGGTTATTAGAGATAGATTTAGGGTTAGGCATATGATTACAGTTAGCATTAAAATTAAAGTTAGGGTTGGGGATAGGGTTAGAGTTAAGGTAAGAGATAAAATAAGGGTTGGACTTAGGTTTAGGATTAGGCTTAGGTTTAGAGTTGCAATTAAGGTTCACTAGATAAAAAGTTAAGGTTAGGATTAGGGTTATGGTTACGAATAGGGTAAATTTTATGTTTAGAGAAAAAATTAAGGTTAGCATTTTGGTTAGGATTAGAATTAGAGATAAAATTAAGGTTAGGTTTATAGTTAGAGGTAAGGTTAGGGTTAGGGCTAGGTTTTTGGTTAGGTTTATGATTAGGGTTATAGTTAGAGATAGAATAAGGGTTAGGGTTAGAGTTAATGTTATGGTTATAATTAGGGCTAGGGTTAGGGTTCGAGACAAGGTTAGGGTTAGGGTGATGGTTAAGGTTAGGTTTAGGTTAGGATTAGAGTGAAGATCATAATTAGAGATAGAATTAGTTACTATTAGCATTAAGTTTAGAATTAGACTTAGGGTTAGAGGTAGGGTTAGGTTTAGGGATAGAATTAGGGTTAGGGTTAGGGTTAGGGTTAGGGTTAGAGTTAGAGTTAGATTTGGACTTAGGGTTAGGGTTAACGTTAGGGTTATAGTTAAAATTAGAATTAGCAATATGGTTAGAGACATAATTAGGGTTTGGTTCAATATTACAAAGATAAAATTTGGATCTTAGGTTTTATGATTAGGGTTAATGTTAGGGTTAGAGATAGGTTTAAGGTTAGGATTATAGCTAAAGATAGAATAAGGGTTAGGGTTGTTAGATTAATTGGGTATTTACTTTATTAATTAAACAATATTTGTTTAATTACGTAAAGTTCCCTTTTACCTCTTTTCACTTAAGCTAACATTAGGTACATAATAATTAATTACTTTATTAATTATTATTGTGCAAGCCTAGGGTTTTCCTTTTTAGGGTTTTCATCTATATGTAGTTGAAAACTATCTTTTGTATCATTAATTCATTTTACATTTTGTGTGAATTCATGGCTCCACATTCTTGAGCATTTCCTTTGTTGCTTCTCTTTGTTTCTCCTTGTAACAGGTTATTTGCTTGCAAAGATCTTTTGGGTTTCTGTGGTGTTGTATCTTCTCAACTCCAACATGGTATTAGAGCTTCAAATTTGCAGCTGCTTGTTCTTGTTTTGAGATTTTGCATTGGAAGCAAATCTAGGGCTCTAAGGTTTTTTTTTGGGTGGATTCAGCCTACTATGGTTTTTAGGTTCACTTTGGGCTCAAATGGATAGTTCCATTGGATTCGTAGCACCCAAAAACCCCTAAAACGACTATCAAATCATCGATTTTGGCCACAGTCAACTAGGGTTGCAAAAAAAATTTCAGGGTTTGGCCGTACGACCCCCTCAGAAAAAAAATGCAAAAAAATATTAAAAAAACAAAAAAAACAAAGGTTTTTTTGATAAATTTGTGTGTGGCTAGTTAAAATTGTTTCTGCCGCTCGGCGGCCACTGACCGGCCACCCTCGTGCCACCCACGCTTGGACGTGTCTCGTCCAGCACCCTTGTTGGCCGCTAACTCCTTGCGGGCTCCTCGCGCTCTGCTCGGCCTCCGCCAAGCTCCACCCGTGTCCGGCCACCACCTGGCTCTGCGCTCTCGGCCTCGGCCACCACCCGCTTCGGTCGCCACTCGAGCTTCGCCGAGCTCGTCGGGCTCTTCGCACTCCCCGCCTAGTCGCTACCGACTTTGCCGACACCGAACTCAACCCACTGACACGAGCTCGCCACCGGGCTCGCCGACCCAAGTTGGCCCTGCCAGCCCCTGTGGGCTCCTAACCCCCACCGCCCAGTCACATGGGTGATCGCAAGCTCCGCCCAGCCGCCAGCCCCCTGGTCATCCATATGGATAGGGGCCGATTTTTTTAGCTCTTGAGGGCTGTGAACATATTTTTTTTCACATTGGAGCAGCTTGCGCTAAATCGAGCGTAGAATGGGCATTTTTTCTCAGATTTTCAAAAACAAGATATCATCGGAAAGCTGGTTTCGGAGCCGTTCTAGTGGTACTAGTAATTTTTCATGATTTTATAGTTTTGCAATCTTTTTTGCCAGTCAAAGTCAAAACTTGGTTTTTTCACTCCAAGGAGCATATCTTTTGCGTCCGAACTTCCTTTTTGTGGAAACGAATAGGCATTGGAAAGGTGTTACAGTGCTCTTTCCATATTTATAGTCTATTTTACCAGAATATTTACTAGATATGTTTTATTCAATTTTGTTTGTTTTTACACTTTGCTCAATTACTTGGTCATCTTGGCTCCTACATGGGGTTTGTTTGCGTTGGATGGGTTATCTTGATATGTTTTATCATTGCTAAGATCATTAGTCTCTGAATTTTTCATTTGAAGAGTTATCATGGGTTTCTCTACTCACCCTTCAGTTGTTCTTCTAGAACGGGGTAATTATGAGTCATGGGCAAAGGGTATACTTACACATTGTAGGTGGCTTAATATTTTGCCTTATTTGTATGATCTCATACCTAAACCAGCAACTTTAGAGGGCAGATTAGCAAGGTATATTATTAGAAATCACATCACAGGAGTTATATTGTCTAATGTTGATCATGACACTGTGTTGGTTATATCGGATATTGATTGTCCTCACCCACTTTGGAAACATCTTTGGGAGATCTATGGAGACCCTATTCTATCTCCATTCCCAGAGGATCCTGCTTCAGATTATCTCATACCCATTGCTTGGAGAGAGAATACACCATTTGATCATGATACTTTAGAGGAGCTTGAGTATTTAGACACCCTTACTTATTTCGATGGATCAGAGGTTTGTCTCCCAGTTCCTACTCTTCAGACCGAGACTTCATCAGCATCTCTTGTTGTTCTTGATTCAGTGCAACAGGGAATCATACATCTTCCAGACATAGCTACTTTGGACTCTTATGTTGCAGACATATCTTTCTTGTTTGTGGAGTCCTATATTGTAGATTTGGAGGATTATTTTGAGGACATTCATCTCCTCTACCTTGACAGTCAAGTTATCACTGTTCGCCCACCATTATCCGTGCATTCAGAGGTTGCATTTCAGTATTCTCCACTTCCGTTTGGATTTGACATTATTTGTTTCAGTTCAGACAGTGAGACTCTTCAACATCCTATCATGGCACACATTTTGAGACAGATTGGTTCCTCATTCTTCACAGGGTTTCTTCGATACAAGTCCATGGATCCATTTCTTCCCAAGGGGAGGAATATCATTTGCTGCTTCAAGATCTCCTTTTGGATTCTACATCAGGCATCTACCATTGTGACAGAAGTTTCTTCATTGTGGGGGGGCCTTCTTCTCTCTTTCTATCTCTCCTATGGAGACCATTGTACATGTACTTATATGATAGAAGTTGTCTATGGGGGGTATCATGTTATCCACCTCCTATCCTTCTTTCATTAGTGCATTGCATTCCTTCCTTGCATTCTGTTTTGGGGAGGAGTTTTGTTCCCACTGGGTTTTCTCCTTTATCCCATTTCATTCAGTTTGCATTGATTTTGTACATGGGTACCTAATCTGGCCTTGTTGTCGCGACCCATTGCTTTTGCTTTCAGTAGCTTCTTCTAGGTTTTAGCTTCTCCCTATGTCTATCTTAAGGGGGGGTGTTAGAATAATTGGGTATTTACTTTATTAATTAAACAATATTTGTTTAATTACGTAAAGTTCTCTTTTACCTCTTTTCACTTAAGCTAACATTAGGTACATAATAATTAATTACTTTATTAATTATTATTGTGCAAGCCTAGGGTTTTCCTTTTTAGGGTTTTCATCTATATGTAGTTGAAAACTATCTTTTGTATCATTAATTCATTTTATATTTTGTGTGAATTCATGGCTCCACATTCTTGAGCATTTCCTTTTTTACTTCTCTTTGTTTCTCCTTGTAACAGGTTATTTGTTTGCAAAGATCTTTTGGGCTTCTATGGTGTTGTATCTTCTCAACTCCAACAAGGGTTAGGGTTAAGATTAGGGTTACTATTACTGTTAAGGTTAGTTTTAGGGTTAGGATTAGGATTAGGATTAGGGTGAGGAACATGATTAGAGATAGAATTAGGGTTACCATTACCATTAAGGTTAGAATTATCTAGTTACTTAGTTAAGGTCAGAATTTGGGTTAGTGTTAGTGTTAGAGATATAATTAGGGTTGGGGTTAGAGTTAGAATTAGAGTTAATATTAGGTTAGGGTTGGGGCTCAAGACATAAATATATTTTGGGTTAGGGTTATGATTAGGGTCATAGCTAGATATAAAATTAGGATTAGGTTTAGGGGTAGGGTTCGGGTTAGATATATATTTAGAGTTATAAAACAATGTTATAATTATGGTTAGCATTAGATTCAGGGTAGTCAGAGTTAGAATTAATGTTAGTTTTAGTGTTATGTACAAAAGTATGGTTCATGTTAGTTTTAGTTCTAGAATTAGGGTATCTTAGAAATTAAATTAGTGTCAAGGTTAGAATTAGGGTTATAATTAAAATTAGCATTATATTTAGAATTAGGGTTAGGGTTAGTCTTAGTGTTAGAGATATATTTAGAGTTAGGATTTGAGTTAGAAGTCTTGTGTGTTAGGGTTAGGGTTAGTGTTAGAGTTAGATTTAGGTTTAGAATTAGAAATAGAATTAGAGCTAGAATTGGGGTTAGGGTTAGGATTAGAGATGTAATTATAAATAATTTTAGCTATAAATTAAGGTGAGGATTAGGATTAGGGTTGCAATTAGAATTAGTGATAGTAATAAAATTATAGTTAGGGTTAGGATTCGGGTTAAAATTAGAATTAGTGTTTGGTATATAGTTAGGATTGATTTAAAATCATGTTAGTGTTAGTGTTAGAGTTGTGATTAGGGTTATAATTATAATTAGTGTTAGTTAGGATTAAAGATAGAATTGGAGTTAGGGTTCAAGTTAGAATTATTATGAGTGTTAGGATTAGGGTTAGAGTTAGAGTTAGGGTTAGGTTTATAATTAGAAATAGTGTTATTTTTAAAATTATTATTAGGGATAGGGTTTACTTCTAGCCCCAATCCTAATTATAATTCTAACCTTATCCTACTTGTAGTGCTAAGCCAACTATAACCCTAATTTTAATTCTAACTCTAACCATAATTCTAGCCCTATTCATAATCCTAATTAAACCTTAATCATAATATTAATTGAACCCTAACATTAACCCTAACTATAATTGAATCATAATCCTAACTTTAACCATAACCCTAATTAAACATAAATCCTAACTATAACCTTAATTTTAAATCTTAACTCAATATTAAGCTTTATCATTAAATTATAACCCTAAGACCAATCCTAGTTGAATTCTAAACCCAAAATCATAACCCTGACCCTAGTTTAAATTGAACACCAATTGAAGCCTAAACCTAATCCTAATTAAATATTAACCCTAATTAAACCCTAACCCTATTGCTAATTAATCTTCAACCCTAACACTAATTTTTGTGCTCACCCTAATCTTAACTTAGAACACCTAACACTAACCCTAATCATAATAAAAATGAAATCCTTAATTCTATCCCTAATTGAACACAAATCCTAATCCCAACTATAACTCCAAGATTTATCTTAGAACACTAACCCTAACTTTATTGAAATTCAACCATAATTGAATCTAATCCTAATTGAATACAAACCATAACCAAAAACATAATTGTAACCTTGATATAACCCTTATCACCCTAACCTTAACTCCAATCTTTACCTTAAAATTTTAGTTGAACCCTAATCATAATTGATTCCTCATCAATATGATAAAGTTAAGGTAAATTTAATTTTCCACTTAACTCAGTTCTAAGTATGTAGTTAATAATAAATTATTTATAAATTATATGATAAAATTAGGTGTAAATTTAATTTTTTAGTTACATTATTTTTTAAGAGAGATATGCTAATTTTAAATATATTAATTTTAAAAATTATTTATATGTGTAATAATAAAATTATTAAATTTTCTTTATATTTAATTTTTCTATTTTAAATTGATTTTGAATATCCACTTATTATGAATATTTATTTATTTTATATATATTTAAATTGGTATATTTTTTACATATATAAATTTAGAAGAAAATAAATATCAATGATTTTTTCTTTTTGAAATGCTTTCATTTTTTAAAAAGAATTCAATATTTTTTATGTTTTAAATAAAAAAAATTATATAAAATAGAAAATTTAGAATATTATTTTTTATTTAATATTATAATTTTTATTTTATATAAATTAATTTATAATTTTAAAAATAACAATTATTTTTCATTATTTCATAGTTTTTCTTTAGAAAAATCATTTTCCAATTACATCAAAGAATATATATATATATAGAGAGAGAGAGAGGGAGAGAGAGAGAGAGAGAGAGAGATTTTCAATACTTTATACATTTAATTATATTAATTTAGAAGGTTAAGTAAATGTAGAAAAAAAAATTATACTTAATTTGTTAACTTGATTTTCTAAATTTTAGAATTTTTTTTTTTATATGTAATAATTTAACATGTAATTTTTAATTTTAAGAATATTAATTTGGAAACTTACTTTTATATGAAATAACAAATTTGGAATATTTCTTTTATAAAATGTGTTTGAATGTGATGAATTATAAACTTTCTTTATATATAATTAAAAATAATGATATTTTATTTATATTTTCATTTATAATATTTTAATTTATATGTAAACTTACAAAAAATATATATATATTACCAATTGATAACTTCAATTTCAATTCTAAATAGGGGCCAACTTCGTCAACATGTAGCGATTGACTGGAATATTGTAGGACCTTCGTTTTTTTTTTGAAATGTAGACTAGCCTCTTATCTATCTATAACTAAGGTTTGGAGTTGTGACTCATCATGCAACTTGCCACAACAACGCATCTACTGAGAAGTGTCCAAAATTCAACTTTTGAAAGATTCGACCAAAACTTAATCATGCTACCCCTAATAGTCAACACAAAATATCATTTGTTGCTTGTAAACTATCATATTTTTATTTAAAATAAAACTTATATGCAACTTAAATGGACCAAATACCTATTGGTAACTATAAATCTTTGGTTTCTCTACCTTTTATATTTAACACAAACGGACCAATAGTCGAACACATAAAAACTATTTGTTGTTATAAAAACAACACATAATTATTTAAATTACAACTTATATCAAACAAAAATGGACCAATAGTTGAACATTAAAACTTTTTGAAAATCTTTCACATTTATTGAAAAAATACATGGTATTTATTGTGCTCACCTTTTATATTTGTGATAGAACAAACTATTAATATTAAATA
>CM021102.1:640768424-641143009 GCA_007115665.2 Sequoiadendron giganteum
CTTGTATAATGAATAACAAAACGTGGGTTTTACCATGTGGGTGACAAATTGGAGATACAGATGGATCACAAACACTACAATTTTTTTTTGAAAAAACTCCATACTTGAAACAATGTCTGTAAGTTGTTCTTGCCTTTGCTATCTTTACAAATGAAAATGATTAAAGCCTATTATGGAAAGAGAAACGGTTTTTTGCCAACCATTACACAGTGCTCCCAAAGATAGATAAATTCTCTCCTTATGACGCCTCAAAATTTTAGGCCTACATTTCTATTTGGAGGTTGTAACTGTTTGTATTCCCTTTGAATAGAGTCGACACTTGTTATGGAATGGTGTCAATTGTAACTATCATTTCTTTTTGTTTGCATCATGTGATTCCATGGTAGTTATATGTCTCTTTGCATAATTAATTTTCATAATAAAAACAAGAGTTGCACAGATGCGAAGTTCCTATAAAAAATGTTCAGGAATAGTTCTGTTTTAATTTGTTGTGTGCTAAGTTTTAGATTTTAAAAATTTTCAAATGTTAGAGTTGACAGTTGAATTAAAACTTAAATATATGTGAACTATGTGCACCATATGAAATACTCTGGTTGTGCATTTCCTTAACCATTGAGCATATGTGATATGTAATGCCCCACCAAGTAACCCTAAAGGAAGTTGCAATTAACGTCTTAAGTGAACCAATTTTTTTTTATAAAGTGCATTGAACATACACATTCACTTACTAATTTACAACAACCTCTAAGGTTACAAGGTTAGGATTACTTAAACCCACACATACATATTACACATAATCATAGCATTATAAACTTTATGAAATAAACATCATACATCATAAGAATACCACATAACATAATAAGATAATCAACCAATATACAATCTCATAATCATTAACTTAATCCAATAGTTACATGACTCATTCCCAGAATGAGGCAATAGTACAAATGTATTACAATTACATGATCTCACCTCATAAATATAAGAGGGATAAAATAACTTATACGAAGTGAAATATTACAATGCAAGAAATTACAACAAGAACCACGAGCTGTCCATTTGGATGTCTCGCCACCAAGTACTGAAGATAGATGGGGACCCAATGGTTTTGGTGCATGTTCCACCCAACCAACTTGTACCCGAAGGCCCACCCCCCATGCTAGGAGATAGTAACAAAGTAACATGGACAAAGATCTACAACTACTAACCAAAGGCAGACTCATACTAACATAACCGAACAAATGCCATAAATAAGTACAAATCTAGTACAACTCAAGTATAATACAAGTACAAATCAAGTACAACTCAAACATCATTGACATAGGTCACATTGCTTCCAGACATAAAATAGATCAAGTATGTTCATTGAACCATACACATAAAATAATTAACAACAGTTATCCTAGATAGAGTGTCATCACATAGTAGTCATGAGATCTCCTCTGGGCATCCTTCATAGGCTCCGGTAATCTTGGTGGCCTCAACTGAATCCCGGCCCTCATACTCACTCATGCGGCATCAAATATCTCTTGTACTGACAAGATAAATGACTATGCCATTCCAGGCCTTCTCACTCATCCCAAGTCTAAACAAGCCCTTGTGTCTATGAGTGAGGATTAAGTTATCTTGATTAATGTGAATGCATCCTAATCATACAAGTACATTAATTTAATTATTACTTGATTAACTCACTTTTGAAGGTTACCCGGTTTACCACTTTGGGCTCTGGCCCCTAACAAAAGCCACTCTTCTATTCCACAACGCACACCCAAACAATCCACCAAGGGGAATACAAGTGCATACCAACTAGGCATCATAATCCACTCTAGCACAATGAGGAAACAATGATAGAACTCGCTCCAAATATCTTGGAGGCAACAAACACATAGTCCACTCCTTTCATAGGAGGTACAAAACATCCCCGTTTGTGGAAACCGGGCAGATTACTGAAAGATACCATGCACTACCCAAAGGGAAACAACTGGATGGCATAAAGATTCAACAACCCTTATCCTCTAAGTTCTTCTAGAAGACTTATAATTTAGGACTAACACTAAATCCCAAAACCCACAATGCAACTTGACAACATAGCAACAAAAGCATTCAAGTCAATAATCAAATATAATATTTGGATTTCCTAAATCCATACTCATTCAATAGGTAACGTTAACAAGGTCAAAGACACACTTACAGGGTTAACTCAAATAATCATATCCCATATTTCTATTTCCATTATAGGAAGTCTCAAACAATTTAAACTTACATCCCTTTACGAAATATAGAGAAACTAGAACATTTAAGACAATCATGAGAAAATTACTATTTTTGGATATACTAAATCCATATCTCTTTCATATTTCATTCACAATAAATTAATTGCTCTAATGGAAAGAAAACAAATTAAGATAACTACTTGCCTCACCAATATAAACAACTTCTTAATTTACTTTTAAATTGACACAAAATCATGCAAGTAAATTTTTTCCATTTCCTAACCAAATCTTACATCTCATTCAATTTTCTATTTAGAACATGAAATCACTTTAATATAATAAAATATCGTTTCTCTATCCATTTACCCATATACGCTAATCAATCCAATTTAAGTCTTTATTCAATAATATATTGCATGCATCTTATTACAATAAAATACGATAATGAATTTACACTTAATATATATATATATGCTCCATATTGTATAGACACCAAATATATATATTAATAAATTTAACTATATATATTCTTTAAAATTCCAACCACAACGATTAAATTACTCTATGAAAAATAAATGAAACATAACAAATATTTTCCCTTTCCAATATATTCATTTCCTAGATTTACTTCTAATACAACATTAACTATTGTCATTACTATATTCAATTCTATCCAAAATCTATATCTTTTCAATTCTCTATTTAAAAACATCAACATCTTAGTGTATAAAAATATATTTTGGCTTAACTATTTAACCATGCATTCATATTGTTTCCAATTAAATCTCATTAATTAAACAAACATTCAAATATAAATATTTCTACAATTCTTCAATATATATTTAAATATCCTTTTTCTTAACAATTGGACCATGCATTCAAAACCAACACAAATACACATCTAATTGGATTTCTTTCATTTTCTAGCTAACTCATATAATTCAATCAATTTTCTATCTAAACATGAAATTTATAAAATATCTCTTTCCTTATCTATTTGACCATGCAATTTTAAAATATCTTAAAATATCATTTTCCCTAACAATTTAATCATGCATTTAACCTTATCTTTTTAAAAATCTCCATGCAAACTCAAATACATGTACTTAAATAAAAATAATTAAAAACTAATTATACTCTTGATTGAAAACCATACGTAAATATACATCATATGTATATATTAGCATATTTTATTAAATAATGCATTATTTAATAAAACATATTAAATATCAACCGATAATCTCCAAGGGTCTATACTTTTAAACATTGAATAAAACCAAAATGTTTTTATAATATTATTTCATATTATACAAATTTACACAACACTTCATATTAATTATTTTATTAATTCAATTAAACAAATGATAAATATATCATATTATTTACACATTCTACCTTATTATTCATTTTATTATCCAAATATATTTATCATTAAATTTTATTTTAATATGCATTGATATTAAATAACAAACATCTACATTTTATAAAACTAAAACTATACCCAAAAGAAAACCCTAAAAATCCTTATAGATGGCAAATGGATTTCAACCTAGGTTCGCAATCCATAGCAATGGCAGACAAGGCCGAACAGAGGTGAAGGGATGGGCGAACAAAACTCATTTATACGCCAACCATTCCCCCAAAGAACGCGGAATCCCCAAGGGTTTTGGGGAGGCGACTATGCCTTAGCACAGTCGAACCCCAAACCTTAGGGCGCAACCGCAGGTGATGAGGGGTGGCGCTGCCAAGGGCAGCGCTCCTTGCACACATAGTGTGGTGGGCACTGCCAATGGTAGTGGCGCCTCCCAAACTTAACTAAAAATTCTACCCAAAAATACTACGAATAAAAAATGTTCGCTCCACATTCGTTTGAAAGAAAAACGAATTTTCAATTCCCATTAACACAAAAAGAAAATGCCAGTCGTACGACAACGGATAATATTTGAAAGCCAATATTTTAATGCCATTAACATATGAATTATATATATATAATTCATATATATATGTATATAAATTTAAACAGATTTAAAATATAAACGAAGATATCAACATCATAGACATATTGGGGAAACTTTGAAATAATATTCATCTACAGATGAAATTATGCAAATTTTCCATAGAGCATCCAAATTTTACTTATAATTGATTCTTCTAATCCATTTCTTGAATTCTTAAACAATAAAAGAATCAATAAAACTAAAAAGAAACTAGGTTACTTCTAGAAACTTTCAGATCTTCAAGTTTCCTCCACCCAATTTCTATAGAGGTTTTCAAAATAAATTTGATTTTCTATTGAGGTTTTAAATTTTCCAAAACAGATCTAATGTGTTGCTCAACCTCTAGGTTTGTTTCAAATAACAAATTTCTTTTCTAAAACAGATTTATCAAACAAATCTTAAATCACTACTATTTTAGGAACAGTCAAGAATAATAAAACACAAAGAGGAAAACCTGGATCAAGAAGCTACAGGAAAAGATTTATTTTTGATGCAAGCCTCCTCCAAAGATTTCCTGAATTTTCTTCAATCCTCCAACGAATCCAATCCAAAACCCAACAAATACAAACAATCTTTCCTCCAATCAATTCTACAATCAAACTTTCTTCAAACCCTTCTTTGTGCAAATTTTCCAAAATTTCTTCTCTGCTGTAAAAATGAATTCTCCCAAAACTTCCCCCCCAAAATTAAAACACGTATTCCTTATAAATCAAAAATACCTAAAACAACCCTAATTCACATTACATGCAAATTAGATATTAATTTTAATTTCAATGCAATTTCAAATAATAAATTAATTTCCAAAGTTGCAACTAATTTCTCAAATAAACATTTAATTACAATTTCTAATTTAATTCCCACAAGTTGAAATTAAATTCCAAAATTAATTTTAATTCTTTTATTTCCTTTCATTCTCTTGCATCACGTTTAATTAATTAATTTAATTATTTAATAACTAAATTCAACCCCCTTGGATTAAATTTAATTAATTAAATAAATTAAATATAATTAATTAATTTAAATATAAACTTTTATCCACATTGCATTATTTAAATTAAATAACCATCAACATGATTTAAATGTAATTATTCTAAATATCTATTTCCAAATCAAGAATCTTTCAGAATTAAATAACATTAAAGCAAGACAAACAATGACTCGACACACATGACTGACGATACACTAAGGCTAGGGTGTAAACTTGACACATGTTACCTAGCTACTATCTCCCGTTCAACTTAACCGTTGGATTGACACGCTCAAACCTGTGAAACCAGGTGGAGTCAATGTCATGTACCTGCAATCATGCAACCAAGTAAACAACATCATACAATATATCCAGCATATAATACACACCGTGAAGGAGAAATTACGGATTCGCAGAGCGCTCGCAAGCGAGTGATGCGAACCCGTCCTCTTCACCAATACACTCATCAAAACTAACACTTCCATCATAATTCCAATAATCTCATAATAACATCTCATGCTAACTCTACAACATGATTAATCCATAATGCAAGTGAAACAATAATCAGATAACCACATCCCACAATAATAGTTGTCACTTAATAGTAGTGATCAAAACATCATAACAAAATGTATCCAGTATCAAAGTGACTGCAACCAAACATAGCATAAAGCAAACCGAATGAGAAGCAAAATGGAGGGGTATTACATGATAGAAAATTCTCTTTAAAAATGCAAAAATCTTTAAAAATTTGTGTAGGTAGAGTCATGTATAACCAACCTTCTTAATTGTTACATTTCTCTCCATAAAAAAAAATGAGTGCATCTATAAAGATCTTTAAAACTTTTAGTGTCCGTAGAGTCATGTACAACCAACTTGCTTAAATTTTATAGTTCTCTCCACAAGAGAAAATGAAAGCATCTAGTCCTAAGTCCTCTTATATATGCCTAATGCCTCCAAAAAGTTCCTTACAAGGAAAAATGATCTTTTAGTACATTCAGTGATAGATAACTCAATTATAAGCTTCATAAAACTTATAATCTGAAGTCTATTGCAAAAGGCCTGGATCAAACATCAAAAATCTCAATTTAACCCATATGCCCATTTTGTTGACTCTAGAGTATTGGAAAAAATCATTGCAATAGTCATTGGACCAACACCACTAGGTAGAAGAGTTATTGTTGAAGCTATTCTTGAAGCCTCTTCATAGAAAATATCACTAACTAGTTGGTATCGTCTTTTCGCACTAGGATCCTAGAAAAGTGGAAGCAATAGTTTTAATTTCCTATATAAAACCATCTTTTACTTACAATTTTTTTTTGAAAAAGGCAGTTAGAATGTGCCATACCTCTACTGCATTTATGCCAACATTAATTACTAATGCACGAAGTTTGAGCCAATCACCACAAATCAAATTTGGAAAACTCGTTGTAGCAACAAGAATATATGATTCACAAGTAAAATCTGTAGGTTTTTTGCTATAGGAATGCACAATAGTAGTAGTTGCATTGTACCACTACCAAAAATAAAAATAATCAATAATGAGGGTTCTCCATGTGAAACTATGCAGCATAATGAAAAGTAAAGCCATGATAAAATCATTCAAATCAATCAAAAAAATATTTGTAACTAAAATAGAAAGGTTGTAAGTTGACAACATCATGATGTTAGAGGCAATTGTTTAATATAAGAAAAATTATTTACTTGCAAAAGCATAGAAAGAGGCATCCCAACAATATTGGAGCGGCCTACAAAGTACAAATAAAGACTTTCTACCTTGCATTGCTAACTGTCCAATATTTAAAAGATGAAATCCATCAACATCTTTTCAATCCAAACCTCCCCATAGCCTTGACAATCAAATATCATGAATGTCCTTATGTTGTAGGTATAATTTTTCGAAATGAACAACAACAACAAAAACCTCAATATTTCTTGTGATGATGGAGAAGTAACTAGAAGAAAATGAACAAGCCACTGAAAGAAGAATACAAAAGACAAAGAAAATATAGCACCAATTCCACAAAGAAACAAAAACATAAGTAAAGAGTGGAAAAAGATGAGTTTAGAAGAAAGAGTCAGAGAAAAATAAAATGGGCAAAGCATGAACACCAACTGAAGGCACAAACAAGTAACTTATTTCCACAAAAAATCTCAAACAAATAAAATAAATCTAAAGGTGTTTTCCAATTTTCCATAAATTGAATGTAAATCAAAGTCCTCACAATAACAAAAAGAAAAGAAGGTACCTCCACAAAAATGTGAATCTTATCCCACGTAGGATTCCATAGACAATCACATTCACATGCAAAAGGCAAGACACAACAAAAAATTGGATGGTATATTATTAGAGTAGGGCATGGTGAGGGGCGTAAGGGGAGGGAGATGAAACAAAAATTGCATCATATTTAGTGTGATAATAGTAGAAAGGGAACCTTTATAGTCAATGTTGATCCCATCCAAGAACACATAGAGGTCTAGATATCACTTTTAGAACCAACATCCTCCACTAATGAAGTAAAATAGATGCACAAGCCATTGAGAAGATATAAAAGATCTATGAAATGTAAGCATTTTGATATATAGTAATCAAAAGGTTAAACAAATGGCAACCAAGTTGCTTATTGCAATACAAAATGAGGAATTTTCAAAATAGGTGATGAAAATAGAAAATTAGAAGCAAACAATTATAACCATCTAGAAGAAGTCATCTTGCATAAGAAGTTAGATGTTTTTTCAATATTCAAATATGATATTTCTATCTGAGAGGACTGATAATATGGTATAAAGAGCAGGAAAGGATTCAACAGTTTTGTGAAGAAACAAAGAGAGATAAATGCACTTCATCAACAATACAAGTCTTGGGATAAACTTCAAAATTAGGTTCGAAATCTTTAGCAAGACTACATATTAGCCCCTACCATGCAATAAACTAAACCAACCATAGGACTAAGGAGGGAAAAATAGGGGATTGAACTTGTAAAAATGCAATAAGAAAGAAAGATGTATGATTAATATCTAGTCATAATGATGTTCAAAAATATTATTAGAATCTAGATTTAGGTCTTCACAATCAAACTATTTTTGCTTACAAAAAAATCAACCCTCATGAGTTAAAAAATAATCAACCCTCATGAGTTAAAAAAAAATTAACCCTCATGAGTTAAAATTACTAAGAAATTAAATACACTAGAATTTCAATATGAAGATAAAAGAAATAAATTAAAGGAAAACCAAAACAATATGAATGGATAGAAAAATAAACCATTCCAATTCGAATTATAAATTTCTAAATTACAATAACATTTATAACCATACCCATTTTGCCAACCACGTTCAATCGAGCAAGCAAACTCTCCTTTGAATCTACCACTATTACAATGACTATGTAATGGAAGTAATGGTAGCACATTAATCACTCATATCGGGTGAAATTTTTCTACCAATAAGATTGAAGAGAAATAAATTTTCAAATATGTTTTGTTATATAATTGGCATCTATACATTGATAATAGATAAATATTTTTTAAATTAAAAACAATTCAGCTCTCATTGGTTAAAAAGAGAATTATTAATGACTAGTTAAGAACAACCCCTTGGGATCAAATGATGGTGTCTGCAATTTTCGGGCCGAGCTAGGGCACCCGTGCCCTCGCTTGTGATCAGTCTCTATTTTCCAGTGCGGGGTGGGGTTGGGCTTTGTTGGCAACGTTCGGGGGTTGTGTTCTATTTTTGGCATTTTTTTTGTGCTAGGTGGTTGTAGGGTGTTCTCTATCTACTCCTTTTCCTTGGCATTCCCTTTGTTTGTGTGGGCATGGGCATGGGCCTGAGTGTGAGGTTATTGGTGAGGGCGTGGGCATGAGTGTGAGGTTGTGGATTTTGGTGGCTCGTGGGGGTTTCTCCTGTCATTGGGCATTTGCTTGGAGCGAGTGTGGTAGGGTTCGGTTGGTAGGGTGTGTGTGTGAAGGGTGGTCAGGTGTGGAGGTTTGGTGTTCCCCACCCACTACTAGTAGTGCATTGGGTGTTTGCATGCCCATCTCAGGTTTGATGTTGTTACATAGGGGTGAGGCATCGGGGGTGTCTCCTGAGATGGATTTTTGGGGAGTGTTTGGTTCAAAGCCTTCAAACCATGGGATGAAGTCCTTTGATAATAACTTATTTGCTCTAGATATGGGGATTTGAGGTGCGGATTCATCTAATGGGTTGAGGCTCAAGAATATTAATGGTTGTCTCGAGCATTTTATGGAGAGGCCTAAATAGGTGATCTTGACTAAAATGATTGTTGAAGATGTTTAATATTACTCGAACCACTCCTTATATTGTTAATTTTTGGGGATGAGGGTTTCTTCATAGTTCTTGGAAACCTAGGCCCAGAGGACTTGGGTGCCAGAAGGAGAAATGGAGGTTATGTTGTTGGCCAATAGTTACTTTATGGTCACCTTTAATTGCATGGCTGATTGCAATAGGGTCTTTGAAGAGGCCCTTATTTTCATAACCAAGTGGGGTTGTTTATCAATCCATGGCATATTGGCTTTATCCCTTCAAAGGAGATGCCAAATTGTGTTCTGGTGTGGGTCTGTTTGCCTCGATTTCCAGTGGAATTTTTTTGAGAGGATACTTTGCTCTTGTTGGCTTCTCTGCTTGGAAAACTAGTTGGGTCTTCATTGCAAACCCTGAGAAAAAAGGTATTGACCTATGCTTGTTTATGTGTTGAAATTGATCTTAGTACGCCTTTACCCGATGTTGTGGATATGTGTGTGGGATCTTTTTCTTGGGTGCAGTAGTTGGATTATGAAACTCTTCCTTTCTGTTGCTGTCTATGTCATGAGTATGGCCATTTGTAGCGTAGATGTCCAAGATATAAGCTGGTGGAGTCTTAGGATGCAAAACCTCCTCACAACCCCCTACGACTGATAAGGGGAAGGGATTGGCCTCTAGTGAGGTGGTTGGTGCCAAGGGTTTTGTTTAGGTCAAAGCTCATAACAGGAATTAGGGTCAAAAGAAGACCTTAAAGGAAATTTAGGTTGAGGATAATTTTAATAGGTTTGAGGTTCTGGATGATCTCAGTCAGCAGAAAGTGAACTCGGGTTTGTTGAGTCTAGCTTAGGAGGTTGTGGGTTCAACTTAGGAGGACAATATCTCTGGTGATTCGTTGATTCCACTAAGTGTTGATACTTTGCACATGGATACAGATCAACAACTAGTAGTTTTCGTGGAACCAACTAATTCTCCTAAGGCACCAAAAGATGGTGTGGATTCTGCTCAGCCTGGGAAGATTGTAAGTTCAGAGGTGGCCAAGAGCAACATGATTTCCTCTCAGTTGGGCCTTTTGCAAAGGGATCTCAAAAAAGGTAGGGCAGAGAAATCTGCCAAACTAGGTAGAAAGAAGGATCTAGAAAAGATCAAGTTGATAAGTGAGACCTTGGTGGAGTCAGGGTTGGTAAAGACTCTGGATTCTCATTTTTTGAGCCCCTTGAAATGATTGTCCTATCATGGAATGTAAGGGGCTTGAACAACAGTCCTAGACAAAAAGCAGTTCATGATTTGGTTAGAAATCAAGGCCCTAATATTCTTTTTCTGTAGGAGACCAAGCTATCAGTGGAAACAATGTTTACTTTGACTCCTAAGATATGGAGGAATGAGGAGTGTCAGTGCATTGGTTCTCATGGGTCTTTTGGGGGTTTAGCTTGTTTGTGGAACTCGCGGAAGATCCATCCTTTGTGGTGGTTGTCTTCTAATTATGCTATGTCTATGATTGGTTCTAGCTTTGAGACAAGGGAGATTTTACTCGTGTCTAATATCTATGCTCCTACTGATCTCCAGGGTAAGCATTATTTGTGGTCCCATATCTGGTTTGTCCACAGTTTGGCCCCTTTCCATCTGTGGATTATGGTTGGAGATTTTAATGCTATAATTGAGCTAGCTGAAAAGAGCAGGGGTACTGTGAGGTTGGAGCCTTCTGCGGTGCTCCTGTGTGATAACATTGTTGCTTTGAATTTAGTTGATATTAAGCCCAATAATGGCCAGTTTACATGGAACAACCGCAGGGTGGGGGATAAATGTATTGCGAAGAGATTGGATCAATTCCTAGTTTCCTGTGACTGGGTTGGTGGTATGTGGTCTTCTAGTTCTGAAATCTTGGATTGAAGGGGATCCGACCACTGGCCTATCAAAAGTTGACTATTGAGTCTACTCGTGTGCCTTGCTCTCCATCTTTTAGATTCCAACTCATGTGGTTGTGGGACCAATCCCTGTACGATTTTGTGGTTGATTGATGGAGAAGGGGTAGACCTACTTTTGGTACGGCAATGTATACCTTCGCCAACCTACTTCAGTTTGTGAAATTTCAGCTCAAGAGGTGGAATCGTCATTGCTTTGGGAATGTATTTCATGCTAAAGTGGCAGCCCAAGATGTTTTGAATGGTATCACTAGGATGATAAGGGAGGTTGGGGTGACTGAAGATTGTCTGTAGGAAGAGGCTCAGGCTTTGAAAGCTTTGGAGGAGTGTGAGTTGCGGGGCCAATCCCTGTATGATTTTGTGGTTGACTGGTGGAGAATGGGTAGACCTGATTTTGGTACGGCAATGTATACCTTTGTAAACTTACTTCAGTTTGTGAAATTTCAGCTCAAGAGGTAGAATTGTCACTACTTTGGGAATGTATTTCATCCTAAAGTGATAGCCTAGGATGTTTTGAATGGTATCACAAGGATGATAAGGGAGGTTTGGATGATTGAAGATTTTCTATAGGAAGAGGCTTAGGCTTTGAAAGATTTGGAGGAGTGTGAGTTGTAGGAGGAAGTGTTCTGGAAACAAAAGGCTCGAATAGAGTGGCTTCAGGAAGGGGATAAAAATACAGCTTTTTTCTTCAACTCGGTAAAATCTATGAGGCATGACAATTCTATCTCGGTCTTGGTGAATGATCGGGGTGAGCAGCTTTCCTCCTTTCCTGAAATCTCGGGTGTGGCGATGCAGTATTTTTCCTCTCTTTTTAGGGAATATTCACAAGGGGGGTCCCCCAAAGAAACCTTGGTTCTCTCTTGCATTCCCTCTTTGGTGTCTATGAAATTGAATGAACTTCTTTTGAGTGACATCACGCTGGTGGAATTTGAGGAGACTGTCTTCTAGATGAAGAAAGGGAAAGCACCTGATCCCAATGGCTTCCCGATGGAGTTTTTCCAAGAATTTTGGGATATTATCAAGTTGGATCTTTTGGCTATGGTTTAAGAATCTTAGCAGAATAAGCAGGCGATAAGGGCTTTAAATTCTACCTTTCTTTCCCTCATTCCCAAATGTGATGGGGCTAATAGGTTAAATCAATTTCGTCCCATTTCTCTTTGTAATGTCATTTATAAAATCATCTCTAAGCTAATTTTCGACAGGTTAAAGAACGGGCTTAAAGAGCTAATCTCTGAGGAGCAGAGTGGCTTTGTGGCGGGTAGACAAATTCTAGATAGAATTCTTATTGCAACTGAGACCATTCATTATATGGCCCGCTCTGAAGAAAAGGTGATGTTTATTAAGTTGGATATGGCTAAGGCCTATGACAAAGTCAAGTGGTCCTTCCTTTGACAGATCCTTAGTGCTTTTGGTTTCTAGGAAGAATGGATCCAATGGGTAATGAGTTGTGTTACCTCAGTCTATTTCTCTGTGCTTATTGATGGGGAACACTCTGAGCTCTTTGGTGCATCTAGGGGGCTTTAGCAAGGGGATCCCCTCTCCTTGTATTTGTTTCTACTCCTTGTTGAAGGTTTGAGGCGGTTGATTAAAATAAATGTTGAGGGTGGTCTCATCCAGGGTTGGTCATGGCAGGTGGGGTGGTGACTTGCCTTCACAATCTCACCTACAGTTTGTGGACGATACTGATCTGATGGGTTTGGCTACATTGAGAGAGGATGCCAATATTTGCAGGGTGTTGAATACCTACCTAACTATGTCGAGACAACTGATTAATGAGGAAAAATATTCCATCTTATTTTTTAATACTTCAGGCCCCATCCAATGGAGGATTGCTCAGAGTCTGAGATTTCAGATCGGGACTCTCCCCTTGACCTATCTTGGAATACCCATCTCGACTGGGAGATTGCCTAGGGAGTCTTGGCAGAATATTTTGGATAAATTTTGGGTGAAATTTAATCACTGGACTCATCAATGGTTATCTTTTGCTAGGTTTTTCTAGTTAATTAAGTTGGTGGTGTAGGCCTTTCCCATGTACAAATGCATGCTCCAGGTTACCTCGATAAGCTTTGTTAAGGATTTTGACTCCGTTGCTAGACAATTTTTATGGGATGGTTGTCCAGGTTCCTCCAAATGGAGTCTAGTTAGATGGGAGGTTGTTTGTAGCTTGAAGCAGTTTGGAGGTCATGGCTTACAATAGTCCGCTTTGACTGGGGTGGCCTTGGGTACGAAGCTATATTGGCGGTGGTGCACTGAGCAGGATAAAACTTGGGCCCGGGTTCTATCTCAAAAGTATTTCTTGGGGATTTCTCAGACTGATATCCCTCGCTATCCCCTTATTGGGAAGGGTTCAGTGATTTGGGGAACTCTCAAGAAGGGGGCTTCTCTTATTAAGGAAGGTTTATTTTGGATTTGTAGGCAAGGGACTGCGGTTCAATTTTGGTCTGATTCCTGGGATGGCTCCCCTCCTCCCATTTCTCAGTATCCTAATTTATTGAATATTTGTCAGAGGTTTCTCGAGGTTGGTTGGTCTCAAGTGAGTGACTTTAAATTCTCCTCTCTCTACGGGCAACTGGAGGTGGCAAGATGGAAGTCTCCTGATGTTTGGCCGGATGTTGGTTTGCAAGAAGAATGTGTTGACCTGCATAGTATCTTTTCCAGTCACCAGTGTAGTTCACTTCGTGAGGAGGATGTGCTCGCCTAGTCCCCTAATCCTATGGGTGTCTATATTGTTTCCTCTGGATATAAGGTGTTATTGTCCCACAAGGTGGAGGGGGAGGAAGTTCAGTGGTGGAAGAAGGTCTGGAGCAAGTTCTCCTGGCCAAAGTGTAATTTTTTTGTTTGGATGTTGACTAGGAATAGGTGTTTAACTTGGGACAACATTCAGAAGAGGGGTTTCCAGGGCCCTTTTGTCTGTGTTTTGTGTGCGGCTACTGAGGAAGAGTCTTCTCACTTGTTTTTCCACTATCCCTATGCAATCCAAATTTGGCATTTCTGGTGGGGTGTTTGGCAGAGCCCCTATGTGCATGCTTCCTCCTTGATTGATTTTTGGAATAGTGTGGGTAGGCCTCCCTTTGTGGCTTGTCTTTTACAGGAAGTGTGGTACGTGGGGCCTTTCTTTATGTTGTGGCAGATTTGGCTCGAATGGAATCGTCGTATTTTTTGTGGCGAGTAGAAGCTATTGCAACAAGTCTGGTAGAGAATCTTGGGCATGATTCAAGAGATGGAGGAGGCTAAGTGTGTTGTGAGCTTTCCTTTAGAGAAAAGGGATAGTGAGGTGGTGCAGAGATTGGGGATTCAGGGGTTGTTTGTGTCTTCTCTGTGTGTCAGGAGAGGATGAAAGATGAAGCAAAAAATTCATAAGGTTGGTGGATGGTAGCTTCCTCCTCATGAGGTTCTCAAGATTAATACTAACGGTTCTTCCAGGGGTAATCCTGGGCGTGCTAGTATTGGGGGGATTGGCAGGGATTCTTTAGGTTCGGTGATTTTCCTCTTTTCAGTCCATGAGGGGATGAAGACTATCAACATTGTGGAAGGCTTGGCAATCCTATGTGCCTTCGAGAGGGCTCATGCTTTGGGGTGGAGACAACTTATTTGTGAATCCGATTCTCAAATCTTGATTAATTTTCTCATTGAGCGGAAAGTGATGGGTGTTAGCTGGCAATTGGCTATGATTGTGCAACATATTTTGTAGGTTTAGGTTAGTTCGGTGATGGAAATGGTGACTTTTGTTCATATTCTATGGGAGTGGAATAGGGCTGCAAATTTCTTGGAAAAATGTTCTTCTTAGTGTGATGATGGTTGGAGATTCGAGGAATGGGAGCTTGTTCCTCTCAAACTTCACCATGATTTGGAGGAAATTCTTGCGGAGGATAAGGTTGGTTAATGATTTGGTTGACTTTGGCTAGGTTTTTGTCCTTGTGATTTTGTTGTTTCCTGGACTGTGCTTCTTTGCTTTCTTTGTAATGTTCCTTTCTGATTATCAATAAAGTTTTTAGCCCCCCAAAAAAAAAAGAACAACCCCTTGGGAGAACTAATAAAATAAATTATATAATATAATATTTAATAGAATTATAATATTTATTAAATTTTTGGAAATAAAATATATTTTAAGATTGAAATTTAAAATATGACAACTTATTATTTAAATAGTAAATTTAAAATATGACAACTTATTATTTAAATTAGTAAATTTACATATTTTTTATTTTTCATGAGTTAAATTGTAAAACAAATAATATTTTAGAAGGGAGAATTAATTTTAAATGGTAGTCTTAATTGCTACATGTCATTATTTTAAATATACTAAAGAGTAATTCTAAACAATTAATAATTTATTTATTTTTTAACAATTAAATTGGTGTGATTTAAATATATGTTTTTAGAATGAGTTATTTATTTCTTAACCCGATTAATTTAATATATTAGATTTTAATTTAATATAATATATTATAAAAATATTTCATAAAATAATATATTAAATTATTGTTGAAGCCTTTGCACTTAGCAAGACTTGATCCTTGGTGGGCTCATTGAGAACCTTTCAACTTCACCAATAGACTAAGGGCCCATTGACATAATATTTTCTTTTGATTATATGGGAAAAATAGGTTTTGAAGGGTCTGAAACCTTTTACAAATTTAGGCACAAAATACTGCTAAGATCCAACACTAGATTGTCAGCATCCAAATGCCCAACCACAAAAGAAACAAAAAGCTACTCCAAAAATAAACAAAATATTTTATATTAAGTAAATAATATAATATATTAAAAATACATTATTTTAATATTTTATACAAATATTTATTAATATTTTGTTAAATTAATAATATAATATATTAAAAATATATTATTTATTTGAATTTGTTACTAGATTATTTTATATGTTTGAATTGATTATTTTAATTATATTTTATTTAAGATATGACATGTAAATAAATGAATATAATGGAAAATATAAAAGTAAAATAATTTTAAAGAGTTAAAAAAATTCTTAACAATTAGGTAAATATTTTTTTGATTATAGTCTTTTTAGAAAAAATCTTTAAAAATATAGATTTAATAATTATTATTTTAAATTTTTGAGATTTTATTCTTATTTACTATTTGATTGAAATAGTTAAATTGGATTAAATAAAATTTAATTAGCTAGTTATTAATTTACTTCGTCATAATTTTAACTAAGAAATGCTTTAAAAATGTCTAAAAAAAGCCAAAAAAATTGCAAAATAAATATATTATGTGCAATTTTCTGCCCTTATCACCTAAAAAAATTCGCCAATGATATTCAAGAAAAAATATTTTAAAAATTAAAAAAAGTTAGAAAACATGCATTTAACTTTAGAAAAAACCTCAAATATAATGTATAAAAGAAAATAATTAATTTTGATTGTTTAAAGTTTAAAACATTAATAACTAGTTAGGATCTAGTGGTGCCTATAATTCCATGGGAGGAAGTAATAATAATTTTGAATTTTTGAGATTCACTTATTATTTGGTATAATTCATGGGAGGAAGTAATAATGATTTTGAATTTGTGAGATTCAACTATTATTTGGTTAAAATAGTTAAATTAGATTAAATAAAAGTTTTTACATACAATGGCTACTTAACTTAATAGTTAAATTAAATGGAGTTTTTATATAAAATACTTAAAAATTAGTTGGATAAAATGTGTGTTGGATTAAAAAATAGTACATTTTAATTTTAAAAATAATAGATTTAATTTTAAAAATAATAGATTTAATTTAAAAATATATATATTTAATTTAAAACAATATAGATTTAATAATTATGATTTTGAATTTTTGAGATTTAATTACTATTTACTATTTAATTAAAATAGTTAAATTGCATAAAATAAAATTTAATTAACTAGTTATTAATTTAATTTGTCATAATTTTAACTAAGAAGTGGCTAAAAAAATGCTTCAAAAAATTTCAAAAAAATTACAAAATAAAAAAAGTTAAAAAAACATGTATTTAACTTTAGAATAAACTTCAAATATAATGTATAAAAGAAAATAATTAATTTTGATTTGTTGAATTTCAAAACATTAATAACTAGTTAGGATTTGGTGGTGCCTATAGTTCCATGGCAAGAACTAATAATTATGATTGCATATAAGACTCAATTTCATCAACAACAAAATTATAATACAAAATTTAATATAATCCGAGAGTAGGAATGATGATAGAGTGTAATAATGTGAAGGTGTTAACAAAAATATAAACATAGACTTCATATATTTAAAAAAATATAAATAACCCTTAAGTAAATAAAATAAATTCAAGGAACTCTATAAATACATAACTCTCAAATAAATAAAAATCAATTGTCAAATCAAAATAATATAAGTAGTCAAAATAAAATAGTTCTCAATTGATTTTTAAAGTAAAGAAAAAATGCATTTGAAATTAAATTTTTAAATTTATTTTGATCATATAATTAAAATATTTATATTAATTTTTTGATAATATAATAAAATAATCTAAAAAAATTAGTTGAATGAAAGAAATATATTAAAAATATAATTTTTTGTTTTTCTATACTTTAAATGTTTAATTTTTATTCTATTATAATTTAAACACAATTTTAAAAATAGATATTTATTTCAATCTAAGGATGATTTGGACTGGTGAGGTGGATGCGAAATCCCCTTTGGGCAACACTATCTTATTTGGTGAAGCCAACACCTAACCATCTATAAGCTTCGACTTCCAATGCTTCCTTCTAGTGGTAGAAACTTAGCATTACTACAAACAAGTGTCAAAGAGGAATTTTGAGCAATGTTGTAACGCCCCGCCACACAACCCTAGAGGAAGATGCAAACTATAACGGAATCGAACTTTTTTTTAAAAGTGTAATTAATAGCACTACACTAACACATACATCCTCTAAGGTATGTGTCCAGGCTTACAACTGGATTCTATAACATAAAACAATAACTCATTCATAACATATAAATTATTACTCATGAATTAAAGAACATACATTCAAAGCGTTAAATACATCACATAAGATAAAAGTACATAAATGATCCATAGATTGCATTCATTCCAAATATTATTACAAAACTCATTCCCATAATGAGGAAGATGATACTATAATGTTAAAAATTACAAGAAATCTCCTTGAATACAATTGAGGAGTGATTCATATACATAGTAACCAACTAATACCATAAAACATAAAATATAGAACATAGTAACTGGTATGCACGATCTCTCTAGTATGGGAGATCCCGCCATCACAAATATAAGAGGGAACCCAATAGAGTAAGGCGCACATTCCACCCAACCAAGTAGTACTTGAAAGCCCACCTCCCATACTAGGAGATAGTAACAAGGCTTCCTAGACAAGACCACTACCTCTAGACATAGGCTATCACATGACTGAACTAAACAAATTCAAATACAACACTAACATAAATGGCTACATAGCTTCTAGATTAAAATAATTAAATATGTCAACAAAACCATGCACACAAACCGTTGTCATAAGAAGAGTGTAATCACACCAGCTCGACATGAGTTTCCCAATGTGGATCTTCATAGATGCTGGCCCCCATTGAGAGCCACTCTCTTACTGACAACACATGGGTCTAATCCATAACCCAAGGCCAACTAGTGCACACATACAGATAATAAACTCCCATCCAACATATAGGAGGCAACACATCCATGTTTGTGATAACTGGGTGATTAACTGAATACAACTAAATGCACTACCCAAAGGGAATCAAAGGGATGAACAATAAACCACAACAACCCCAAATATTAAAATACCTTATCTGGAAGACTTACAAAACAACAACTAACACCTCTAACCACTTTACCCCAAAATGCGAACAAAATAAATCACATTCAAAAGGGAAATTTAAGCAAGAATTAAATCTACCATTAGGATATTCTAAATCCAATTTCCCTTCACTCTTTCACAAAACAAAAATAAATCAAACCTATATGTTATTTCAATTCCTTAATTACTTTTAAATAAAAATGTCAATTTCTTTTAAATTATTATATTTAAAATTATCTACTTCATGCATTTGCATGCACCTATAATAAATTATTCATTTAAATATTTATATATATACATATATATATATATATATATGAAATGTATATATAATTGTAGATGCATATACAATATTTAAAAATTTAATAACCAACCACAATTTACCAAATCACATATTAATATATAAATATATTAAAAATATTAATATACAAATATATATATAAATATACACATAAATACATTTATATATATATATAAATACATACCTAATAAATATATATATATATGTATATATATTCTTATGCATATATAATATATATGTATTAAATTTTCAATTTTCAAACCATAAATTAAAAATCGTAACAAATTAAGGAAGATCGGAATAAAATCAAAGGTACCATTTTACATTGGTAGTCAGGGCTGCCCAACACGACCGACTCCCCATAAGGGTGAGTGGCTATGGAGGCACCGCCTCCAAAACATTGGCTCCCCATATGGGGAGTTGGTTGTGGGGGTAGTGCCCCCAACCTCCCCTCAATTTATTAATATTTAAATAAAATACTTTAAAATGTGCTTGCGATAAAATATATTTTGTTGTATGGAAAGATTTCTACAAGGTTTTTTTTTCCAATTTAGTTATTTTTTTAAAAATCAATTCGAATTAGGTAATTTAATATTGTAACATCTCTCTAACTCTAGCATGGGTAAGATGAAATTTTAATTTTTATTTAGAATTATAAATGTTATCATATTGAGATTAGACATTGATGATTATCATGATCAGTTAATATGCTAGATCACATGCTTAGATATCATTTATTTTCTATGATTATGGATAGGAAGGGATGATTTCGTAACACTCATATCTGAGAGGCTTACGATATTATGATCCTCTTCCTGATGATTGATGTGTTTCAATTCTATGATATATGTTATATGCACATGTACCTTGACGTGTATTGGAGTGATGCAGGTACTAAGTATCGACTCCGCCTGGATCCACAGGCCTAAGCATACTCTTATTCCCTGATGGTGGTAACTAGAGGTAGTCACATAGGCTAAATGTTCTCCTACCTTAGCCCACTGCACCCTATTGAAGCAGTGTTTTTGTTTGTTGCCTTCCATCTGGTTACCTAACGGTAACGTTCGGAGCACCCTTCTACCAAAAGTATTTTTTCATGTTTGTCTCATTGAGATATTTGGTTTTTTTGTCCTTCTTTAATATTTTATAATGGTTAAATCGATGAGAATTTAAATTGTTATTTTCTTGGGAATTTAAATATTTTATTTAATTTTATTTAAATCTTTTGGGGCAGCCTTGTGCAATTTTAATTTTGCCTAATTTAGCAACCTCTATTATTTGTTTCCTTGAGGGGGAGTTTTTAGAACAAAGTTTATTCAATTTCTTATTTTCCATCCTTGCTTGGGTTTTGGAAAAATATAAAAAGAGAATGAAGTTTTGTTTTGGGGAGGGATTTTATTTTTAGCTTTTGAGGAGAGAAGCAAAGGGCTTTTTTTTCTTGCATGGAGTAGAAAACCCCATGATTTGGGACAGTTGAGCTTGGGAAGATTTCTTGAGAAGAATTTCATGAGTTGAAGATTGTGAAATCAGTGCACCTATTTCCACTTGCTGTCTAGATTTGAAGTTGGGTTGTGTCTTCAACTTTTGGGCATTCTACCATTTACATTTTGGAGCATATTGAGGTATTCTTCAATATTTTGTGACTGGTAAATATGCTTTCATTCCTCTTGTATGTTGGTATTTTGCTGATTTGAATTATTTTGAATTTACAAAATTGGATGAGCTCTTCCATTTGTTTTTTTGTATGCTTGAGGTTGAATGATTGTTGATTGAAAATTTAAATTGCTTCTCACTACCCTCTTGATGAAAATGAATTTTAAGAGTGGAATTTATGTTGAATTGCCAAGATCTCAACTAGGTCTTTGGCAGATTTTTAATCTAAGTATTTTTATTTTTCCATGATTTTATTGCCATCTATTTAGACATTTTTTATTGTTGTTCATGAACCTCCTAATAAAAATGCTATTTGAAGGTGGATTCTAACTCCACATGTCCATATCTCAACTTGGTTTTCACGAATTTAATTTTTGGGCACTTTCATTTTTTCATGATTTTTTTGCCCAAATGGCCATAATGGCATTTTCTAAACAACACCTCTTTGCTGGGTTAAAATCAAAAATTTGAAGGTGGTTTTCAATTTGAAATAACAAAATATTAACTGGGTCTTTGTCCGATTCGAATTTTGGGCACTTTTGATTTTGCATGCGTTTTTTGCCCAACTTGGCCAAATGACATTTTCTAGAACAACACCTCATTTCTGCTCTAAAATAAAAAATTGAAGGCATTTCAACTTGAAACACCGAAATCTGATCTGGGTCAAGGTTAGAATTTTAATCTGGAAACTTTCTATTTTAATGAAAATTCTATGCCTCCATTTCCTTATGGTTTTCTGTTGTCCAGTGGCTTCTCTTACAACAATGTTAGCTTGGTCATCTAAATGGTTTTATGGCTTTTTCATTGTCTCATATTTTCTTTTCGATTTATTGTTTGGTTAAATGAGATGGAGTGAAACAATTATAAGATATTGACTCCTCGTGCATAGCCTTGAGCACTTGAAAAAGCTAAGAATGCACTTGAGAAGGCCTATCCGCCTGTAGGACGTTGATTTATCCATCTGTGAGGTGTTGATTTAGGCATGGGTGAGTCTCTTCATCCGATCTATAATCTTGCATCTTGTATCTTAGTAGTCTTGAGTAGTACCTGACCTGACGATGTATGAGTATCTCCATGTTGTGATATTTTCCTTATGCATTGCATGATGTGTTTCCTCTGTGTCTGTTGAGAGTGTTGGCCATTTGTTACCCTTGCCTACTTATTTTTGTTTGGGCCTTGTGACTACCTCTGAGCACGGTGGGGTGGTCTCTCTGGATTCCACATGGTAGGGAGGCGTTTCCACCGCCATTGGGGATCGGCGTACAGGTTTTGGGAGTACCAGTTGGAGTTCATCTCTCTCTTGTATTTGATTTAACATATCGTACTCATGTACATGCCTTTGAGTATTTATCTTATCTGATGTTGTATCATGATCATGAAAATTCTCTTGTATTTGTACCTTCTCCTTATTCATATTTTACTCTCTTGAGATGTAACCATAAATTAAATGAGAAGAAATGTGATGTTTTATATTTGGTTTATGGGTTCCGGTGTTGGTATCGGAATCCTCCATATTATGAAGATTTTTATTGGTTTTTTCTTCCTTAATTTTCATGTAAATACTTGAATTATAAATGTGTGTCTTCCTTCTTGCTTTTTCTGCCCAGGTTCTGGAGCACGGGTGCCTTCTGTTGCTGTTTGAGTGTAGCAGCAATAGGTTCTGGAGCTGGGAGCTCCGGAGCACCGACACACGGAGCTCTGCAACTGCAAGTTCTGGAGCATTGAGCTCCAAAACTGCCACGAATTGCAGGTTCTATAGTATCAGGCTCCAAAACTGCAAGTTCCAGAGCAGAGGAGCAAGTTCTGGAGCAACAGGTTCTAGAGAAATTTTTTGGAGTTGTCCTGTTTGCTCCTATGTGGATTTTCTCTGGAGGGTGGATTATTCCTCTCCTTGAAGTTATCCTTTAGGTCATATTTGACCATGTTTGTTGTGTTTTATTGAATCAATAATTAACTGTATGTGTATGCTATTCCTTATATAAAAAAAAAAACATGTTGTCCTTTTTTGGCTCTTAACCTCTGAGTTGCGTAGCGGGATGTTACATCTGGTATCAGATCTCATGTTCACACACTAGGATCTTTGGTGTACATGAGCCTTCTATGTTATGTTGTGTTTTGCGTGTGTGGCATGAACTTGTTAAATTATTTTCCAAAGTCTTGATTGACTAGATTTCATGCCTTAGTATGGTGTATAGATTGTCCTTGTGATGATCTATTTTGATGCATTCCTAGTTTCCTTTAGGATGCCCTAGAGGTAGAGCCAATGTTGCAGCACTAGGATCCCTGTTTTTGGTTGATACCTGCTTCATGTGTTGGGTGTGGTGGATGGCAACAAGGGATATTGTTTCCTATCCCTTGCATGTTTTGTTGAGGAATGCTTTGGTGAGGGTTAGTTAGACCCTTGAGCCTACCAATAAGTGTGTTTTGATTGGTCTCCTTCTTGATGTGTGGTTCTTTCACTGTGTAAAGGGTTATGACCCTTGAGTAGTCCCTGAGTGTGGTTGTAGCCTATGTGGTTTTGGAGTGCTTTTGCATGACATATTGCATTGAAGTTATAAAATATGGTAATAGAAAATGAAGGATTGTGTTGTTAGAGATTATTGCATGCTCTCTTATGATTCATGCATTTGTGCAGAAGTGATTATGTGATGACAAAACCATGTTTGCATTTGTGCATGTGTCAGAATTGTGAATTTCTCCCTCATTTTCTCTCTTATCATTGGTTTAACAAAGATGCTTACCTTGGGTGTGTGGTGTATTAAAATCCATTGTATGCTTATTTCTTATGAGGAAATGTTTATGCATTCATGAATATTTTTTTTTATTAGATCAAACCTTGGGTAAAGGACCTAAGTCCCCAAGTTGCATTCATAATCATGAATCATGTATGAATAGGAATAGAAGATCATACTGCATTGAGTAAAGGTTTAGAGAAAAGGGAATAGTGAAACCATTTCAAAGTTAATGATGAATGCAAATGATTAATCTATGATGAAGTGATAATATTGCATACCTTGTCTTGAGTTAACATTGTAATGATATTGCTCTGTGTATAGTAAATGAATGTGGTTAACACATGTGTGTAATAAGGTGATTTACCACTGAATAATTGTGAATGTTAATGTGATAATTATTATGGCATTATTGATTCACTCCATGTAGCACTGTGATATAATGCATGTGATAAAGGTTGTAATTATAAAATTATGTTTAATGATATTATTTTCTTGGAAACAAAAGGTTGTATGGATGCTGGGAGTACACATTCTTGAAAATTTTGTATTGTTTTTACATAATTAGAGGTGCATAATGGTTTTATCTTGGTATGAGGAATTGGAAAAGTACTCCCTACTATGTGAACATCATGTATTAGTTCTCATGTTGAGTGTTGTGAATATCATGTGCTTGAGTTGTGTTCTCGTGAGATTGTGGTACAAGGTACCCATCCATGGATAATATGATTTTCGAAAGGGAATCACATTGGTTATGAAAATAAATGTTTTTATGGTATGTGATCTTTTGAAAAGTAATGGAATTGTACCCCTTGTAAATGTGATAAACCGGTAACTGTGCATTGGTTGAGTGTTGTGAATACCCTGTACTTGCATTGTGTGCCATGGATGGTGATACTATGTACCCATCCATGAGGAATATGTTGTATTTTAGGTATAAGATTAACCATAACATTATGTGTGATTGTATTTTGTTACCTAATTGAGGGCCAACCCATATGTGGTTGAAATTTATATATATATAAGAGTGGCCAAAAGATAGTTTCATAGATTGTCTTCTTTTGGTTCTCTAGTCCCTCAGTCTGTGAAGGGGTAGTAGCAGCCACAAAGTTCCTTGGGCAGAGTGTGTAGCATGTGCATATTGCGACACAGAGAAGTCTTAGCTCAACTGATCCCAAGGAAAGTACTCATTACTTTCCCTTATGATGGATCAAGGTACTTGATCCATATGTGCTAGCCTATTTCCCAAATTTGAGTACAACAGCATTGGTTTGTTATTTTTGCCTGGCCGCCTATAGGGGCATTAAGCTGGCATTAGCGAGTCAACCTTGTCTATATGAGAGGTGAGACTCAAGTAGCGCCATATTGATATAATCATATATGCATTATATATACCATATCTACACGTGTTTCGACATGATGCAATAGATACAATGTCACTTGCATAGACACGTGAAGGTGCACTATTAGATTGTGTTATGATAGCCTACTTGTGTCATGAGTGTAATGGGGCCTCGTACACTTGTAGAGGGACACTCATGCTTTCTTTTGACAATGTTTGGGTTGGTTAGCATATGGGTATGTCCTAGCCATGTATACCTATGGATATGGTGAGTACCTGCATGTGCCTTCTCCACGAGGGATCACTATGCGGGGTGTGTTCTGCGAGTGCCTACTTCTATGGAGCCACAAACACACTGCCATGTGGAATAGGACTAGTACGTTCCTTCTCTACCTGGTGTATGACCATGTCGTGCTGAGACACGATGTGGGACGGGGTTGAGGTGCACATCCCATGTGGGTAGCCAAGGAGTGTGTGGGACACTTGGCGAGTCCATGCCGCATGATGATGCGATGCAGGGTGTAGCCTAGGAGTACACCTCATGCCATGTGTTTGGCATGCTCACTCTGCACCACATGAGGATATTTTGTGATAGTTAGACGTTGTTCCCTCCTTCCTCATTTGGTGGCTAGTATCTAGTCACACAATGTTGTATAGTGCAATTTCAAGATTGTGGACTTTCTTTATGGTTATTGATGATCTTCTGTTGATTGTGAAGGCCGACACTTTATTTATATTTGATTGTGATGGTTTAGCCATGCTTTTGATCTTCATTTGCATGTACTCTCATGGTTACATTTGATTTAGTGTTGAAATTGCATGCATTTCTTGCTTTATTGCTGGAATTGAATCTTTATTTTATATTTATTTATGACCTTTGGTGGTTAAATTATTTTTCTACTTGTTGTTTTCAAATGTCGATCTTGTGTTGTGATGTGATTCCTCATTGGGTACGGAAGAGTCGGACTCGGTTGAGAGTATACGAGGAAGTAGACATAGGGAACCTTGAGGATGGGGGTATGTGAGGCTATTATATAGCTAAGACCCACTACCCACCTATGTGTGATGACTATTTTTTGGAGGCTAACCACCTTATACAAGAGATAGGTCATTGTGGTCTTGTTTGGATGGTCTCACCATGTGTGTGTGGCCTAACACCATCAAGCCACTAAGTGTGAGGTATGGATTATGTGAGATGGATATTGAATCTTGGCTCATGGATTTTTGTATCGTGGATTAGTATGCTGCTTACCGGTGTCCAGATGGACCCTTGTGTAGCCTAGTGATGTGATTCCTAGTGATGTGTAAGTGTGTACATATGTGTAATTTCATGTTTCATATTGGATATGGTTTCATATAAAAAGTTCAAAAGCTGGCTTATTATGCTTTAGAAGGTGTAAATTGTTATACTTTTTTAAAAATGAGGCCAAATGTGTTCTAATGTGAGAGTTTGGGAATGTGTGGAAAAAAATAATGTTGCAAAAATGGTGTTTTGGAAAGAATTGAGTGCTTATGCATCTTCTTTACCCTATTCTTAATGGAAATTAATGTGTTTTTTAACCTATATTTGAATGAATGTGTATGTTAAAATAAATGCTTATTATGAGAATTGTGATACATGTGAAGTTACCAAAAATATCCACATTATTTTGTTTCATGTTGAGACCTTATGAGTAAGGTATATATATGTCAATTTATTGATAATGATTCTTAGAAGGGCGAATGATATATGGATGTCTTGTCTATTTTGTTCAGTAATGAATGATGAATATTATATTCCTCATCTTTGGAATGAAGTACAGTTGATTAATGATGATTATTATATTTTGAGTACTAATGTGTGACATGGCTGCATATTGAGCTTACTTGACTTCCAGGAGTAAGTCAAATCTTAGGGGAGGAGGATGTAACATCTCTCCAACTCTAGCATGGGTAAGATGACATTTTAATTTTGATTTAGAATTATAAATGTTATCATATTGAGATTAGACATTGATGATTATCATGATCAGTTAATATGCTAGATCACATGCTTAGATATCATTTCTTTTGTATGATTATGGATAGGAAGGGATGATTTCATAACACTCATATCCAAGAGGCTTACGATATCATGATCCTCTTCCTGATGATTGATGTGTTTCAGTTCTATGATATATGTTATATGCACATGTACCTTGACGTGTATTGGAGTGATGGAGGTACTGAGTATCGACTCCGCCTAGATCCGCAGGCCTGAGCATACTCTTATTCCCCGATGGTGGTAACTAGAGGTAGTCACATAGGCTAAATGTTCTCCTACCTTAGCCCACTGCACCCTATTGAAGCAGTGTTTTTGTTTGTTGCCTTCCATCTGGTTACCTAACGGTAACATTCGGAGCACTCTTCTACCAAAAGTATTTTTTCATGTTTGTCTCGTTGAGATATTTGGTTTTTTTGTCCTTCTTTAATATTTTATAATGGTTAAATCGATGAGAATTTAAATTATTATTTTCTTGGGAATTTAAATATTTTATTTAATTTTATTTAAATCTTTTGGGGCAGCCTTGTGCAATTTTAATTTTGCTTAATTTAGCAACCTCTATTATTTGTTTCCTTGAGGGGGAGTTTTTAGAACAAAGTTTATTCAATTTCTTATTTTCCATCCTTGCTTGGGTTTTGGAAAAATATAAGAAGAGAATGAAGTTTTGTTTTGGGGAGGGATTTTATTTTTAGCTTTTGGGGAGAGAAGCAAAGGGCTTTTTTTTCTTGCATGGAGTAGAAAACCCCCTGATTTGGGGTAGCTGAGCTTGGGAAGATTTCTTGAGAAGATATTTGTGGGTTGAAGATTATGAAATCAGCACGCCTATTTCCACTTGTTGTTTGGATTTGAAGCTGGGTTGTGTCTTCAACTTTTGGGCATTCTACCATTTACATTTTGGAGCATATTGAGGTATTCTTCAATATTTTGTGACTGGTAAATTGGGTATGCTTTCATTCCTCTTGAATGTTGGTATTTTGTTGATTTGAATTGTTTTGAATTTACAAAATTGGATGAGCTCTTCCATTTGTTTTTTTGTATGCTTGAGGTTGAATGATTGTTGTTTTAGAATTTAAACTGCTATTCACTACCCTCTTGATGAAAATGAATTTTAAGAGTGTAATTTATGTTGAATTTCCAAGATCTCAAGTGGGTCTTTGGCAGATTTTTAATCTAAGCATTTTTATTTTTCCATGATTTTATTGCCATCTATTTAGACATTTTTTATTGTTGTTCATGAACCACCTAATAAAAATGTGATTTGAAGGTGGATTTTAACTCCACACATCCATATCTCAACTGGGTTTTCAGGAATTTAATATTTGGGCACTTTCATTTTTTCATGATTTTCTTGCCCAAATGGCCATAATGGTGTTTTCTGAACAACACCTCTTTGCTGGGTTAAAATCAAAAATTTGAAGGTAGTTTTCAGTTTGAAACAACAAACTATTAACTAGGTCTTTATCTGATTCAAATTTCAAGGACTTTTGATTTTCCATGCATATCTTGCCCAACTTGGCCAAATGACATTTTCTAGAACAGCACCTTGTTTCTACTCTAAACTAAAAAATTGAAGGTGCATTTCAACTTGAAACACTGAAATCTGATATGGGTCAAGGTTATAATTTTAATCTGGACACTTTCTATTTTAATGAAAATTCTATGCCTCCATTTCCTTATGGTTTTATGTTGTCGAGTGGCTTCTCTTACAACAATGTTAGCTTGGTTGTCTAAATGGTTTCACTAATGGTTTTATGGATTTTTCATTGTCTCATATTTTCTTTGGGATTTCTCGTTTGGTTAAATGAGATGGAGTGAAACAATTATAAGATAATGACTCGTCGTGCATAGCCTTGAACACTTGAAAAAGCTAAGGATGCACTCGAGAAGGCCTATCCATCTGTAGGACGTTGAGTTATCTATCTGCGAGGTGTTGATTTGGGCATGGTTGAGTCTCTTCATCAGATCTATAATCTTGCATCTTGTATCTCAGTAGTCTTGAGTAGTACCTAGCCTGGCGATGTATGAGTATCTCCATGTTGTGATATTTTCCTTATGCACTGCATGATGTGTTTCCCCTATGTCTGTTGAGAGTGTTGGCCATTTGTTACCCTTGCCTAGTTATTTCTGTTTGGGCCTTGTTTGGGCCTTGTGACTACCTTTGAGCATGGTGGGGTGGTCTCTTTGGAGTCCACATGGTAGGGAGGTGTTGCCACCACCATTGGGGACCGATGTACAGGTTTTGGGAGTACCGGTTGGAGTTCATCTCTCTCTTGTATTTGATTTAACATATCACACTCATGTACATGCCTTTGAGTATTTATCTTATCTGATGTTGTATCATGATATTGGAAATGCTCTTGTATTCATACCTTCTCCTTATGCATATTGTACTCTCTTGAGATGTAATCATAAATTAAATGAGAAGAAATGTGATGTTTTATATTTGGTTTATGGCTTCCACTATTAGTATCGGAATCCTTCGTATTATGAAGATTTTTATTTGTTTTTCCTTCCTTAATTTTCATGTAAATACTTGAATTATAAATTTGTGGCTTCCTTCTTGCTTTGTCTACCCAGGTTCCAGAGCATCGATGCCTTCTATTGCTGTTTGAGTGTAGCAGGAATAGGTTATAGAGTTGGGAGCTTCGAAACTACAAGTACCGGTGAGCTCGATGCTCCAGAACCTATTTCTGCCCACTAGACAGAAAACAATGGGTGCAGGGAGCTCCGGAACTGCAAGTTCTGGAGCACCGACACCCATTATTTTCTATCCAGTGGGTAGGAACAAGTTCCAGAGCATCGGGCTCGAAGAATAGTAGTTCCAAAGCATCGGGCTCCAAAACTGCTAAGACTTGCAGGTTCCATAGTATTGGGCTCCAGAACTACAAGTTCCAGAGTAGAAGAGCAAGTTTCAGAGCAACAGGTTCTGGAGCAGAGGAGCAAGTTTTGGAGCAAGTTTTTGGAGTTTTCTTGTTTGCTCCTGTGTGGATTTTCTCTTGAGGATGGATTAGTCATCTCCTTGAAGTTGTCCTTTAGGTCATATTTGACCATGTTTGTTGTGTTTTATCGAATTGGTAATTAATTGTATGTGTATGTTATTCCTTACAAAAAAAAATCTTGTCCTTTTTTGGCTCTTAACCTCCGAGTTGCGTAGCGGGATGTTACAAATATAAATAAAAAAACATATATATATTTATATATTTATGTATATATATCAAAATATATATACATATATAAATTCATCATCGTAATTGTTCAATTAGGCAAATAATTTTCACAAATAGATTTCCATAGGAAGTTTTCATGAATTCAACTGAAAAGCCAAGTTAGAAAGATTTTTTTTTCAGAAGAGTTTCTCAATTCTACACAAAGGTTTCAAATTTCTCCAGACAAACAAATCTAATAGGAGGAAGATCAATAAATTTCTACAGATATCTGTGACAAGAAAATTCCTGAGAGGTTTTCTACAAAATTTTACAAATAAATTTAATTCATCCCAACAAAAGTTTTCGAGTTTCCTATTATTTTTCTTTTGGGTTTTTCATTGTTCAAATACAATCCCTATAGGAATTTTCAAAGCTTCCTCAACAGTTTATAATTCCAAAAAAAATATAAACTTACAATAATTTCTACAAAAGCTTTCACAGTAAGTTCCAGACATGACATTCTTACAATTTTACAAAGAACTCAAAAGTTTATAACCTTGTATAGGCAATCTTTTTCTAGACAATAAATTATTCTATTAACTTTTCCAAAATGAATTTAAATAAAATAATAAAGGAACCTAAATCCAAATGCGTGAGGAGATGAAGATTGATGTAGAGCTTCTTCCACAAAACAAAGATTCCTCCAAAAAACAAAGCTTCTTCCCAAAAACAAAACAAAGCTTCTTCCAAAAAAACAACACAAATTCAGAGCCAAAATATTTTCCTCGATATTATCCTTCCCCAAATTTTCAACACCTAGATTAAATGACTGATCTTAGTTTTTAACAACCTCTGCCCCCAAAAATAGCTTCTCCTCTCTTCTGTGAAGTCCCTTCTTACCTCCCTTTGTTACAACCTTTATTCTCTCCGTGGAAGAATTTTCCAAAGAACCTTAATTAAAATCTCCCAACACATGTTGAAAAAAATATATATTTACAATCAATACCTAACTAATCCCTCTAGATATTTTCTAGATATTAATGCATTTTAATAAATCAAAATCACACAATATTTCTAATTTAAATTTTATCCAACTAATTTAATTACTTAATAAAATAAAGTTAATCATAAGATTAAATCATTTTTCCAAATAAATTAAATTAAATTAATCTTCTAATACAATAATCTAGATTAATTAAGTAATCATTCAAACATTTAAAAATTTATTTCCCTTAAACATACTTTGTAACATAAATAACATCAAGGCAAAAATGGACAACATGATAACAAAACATGATCAACTAAAACTGACGATACACTATGACCAATGTTGTGGCTTGGCAAGGTAAACCTAGTTACTATCTTCCAATCAACAATATTGTTAGGAAATTGACATGCTCAAACCTGTGAGTCCAAGTAGAGTCGATGTCATGAACCTAAAAACCTGCAATCAAATCACTTGTCGAACATGCATATATCTATCATAAGCATTCACACCGTGAAGAGAGAATCATGAAATTGCAGGGCGCTCGCAATTGAGTGATGCAATCCCATTCCCTTCACCAATACAATGTCACATCAAACTAACGAATCTACAACATTAATAAAATACAAATGAGCATATAAAAATCTCACTCAAATAAAAACTATGCTTATTGAAAGCATGTCATAATAATAAACATCAGAATAATGTACTCTCACATCATAATATAAAAACCAACATCGCTCCAAAGTTAGTGATCAAATAATAACAAAGTATCATAGTCTATCAAAGTAAAGGTACTATAAGAAAATATAAGCATCATAGAGAATCAAACTATCTAAACATAAGAGAAAAACAAAGAGGTGTTACATTCTCCCCCCTAGGGTTAGGCTTACTCCTAGAAGCCTGCAAACATACATAATACAAAATCCATATAATCATGCATAATCAAATTGTTCCAAACTTGAATAACTATATACATCAACATAAAAATAACAGTAACCAGTGTCATAAAACATCCAAGCCAAGTAAATTTTTTATCCATACAAACCAGCATGGTGAAGCAACCACCAGCAAGTCTCAAAAATACATAACTATAATAACAAGTGTTAATGCAGAGAAAACAATAGTAAAGGTACTTCCTTAGCCTCTTGTACCATAGGATTTCCATGAGATCCCGAATTAGTTGTTTTTCCACTACCAAGAATCTCCACATCTATGCCTTGATGCTCTGCTCGATGATGATCAACCGTTGCACTCATCCCATGAGTCCTTCCCATGTCATTCCTTGTTGGCTCCGTAGCTGCCAACCTCTAACTGAAATCAGGTGAGTTCCTCTGAGGATATTGTCTAGCTATGTGGCCATGTTGACCACAAGAGAAACAACCTGTGTTACATCCAAAACTCTTATCACTTGGAGGTGCACTAGACTACTGAACACTAACCTAGTTATTCATAGACTATGCACTCTATGTCAACTTCTCTGAACAATTGTGCTTATTACACCACCAATTTCGGTTCTTCCTAGATTGAGAAACATCACCATCATGCTGAGATTAAGAATCCTTATGTTTAGACCCAGAGTGTTGTTGTTGTTGACCACTCTCTTGTCTAGGGCCTATCCAGGTAAGAATCTCCTCAAGAAAAGAGCATAACTAAAGACCTAGGTGCTCCTCATGATCGTTCTCATGGGGACTCATAAAATAAGTATTCAGATGATTGACACACTACCCAAAAAAGAAGTCACAACCAAAAGGAAAAATTAAAATATAGAAAGTCATAAGTCAAGCACCATACTCATGATTTAACATAAATTCTACACATACACACAAATGCACATCATCGTAAATCACATCACAAGGCCACACATGAGTCCATCTAGACAATAGAAACTAGCATACTAATCCATGATACATAATCCATGAGCCAAGAGCCAATATCCATATCATATAATCCATAAATCACACTCAATGGCTTGATGGTGTTAGGCCACACACATGGTGAGACCATCTAATCAAGACCACAATGACCTATCTCTTGTTACATAAGGTGATTAGCCTCTGAGAGATAGTCATCACACATAGGTGGGTAGTGGGTCCTAGCTAAGTAACAACCTCGCATACCCCCATCCACAAGGTTACCTACATCTGCTTCCTCCTATATACTCACTAATTCCACCTCATACATCCTTGGAGAGGATTCACAATATGAGACATTTTTGACATTAAAACAATAAAGATAAACTAGTTTAGCCACCAAGGTCATAAAGAATAACAAATTAAAATTCAATTTCAACAATAGGGCAATAAATGCACATAATTCAAACACTAATTCAAATATAACCATGAGGGTTACAAGAAAATAAGATCACAAGGTGTGGCTGAACCATCACAATCAAATATAACAAGGTGTCGGCCTTCACAATTGATAGTTAATCATCAATAACCATAAAGAAAATCCACAATCTTAAAAATTGCACTGTATAACACTGTGTGACTAAATACTACCCACCAAATGAGGAAGGAGGAAAAAAATTCCAGCTATAATAATAGCCCTCATGTGGTGCGGAGTGAGCACACCATCCACATGATCCAGAGTGTACTCCACGACTATGCCCTACATCACATCATCACTCGACATGGTCATACGCCAACCAAGGAAGGCATGCACTATTCGTACAACACATGGCAGTGTATATGTGGCTCCGTGGAAGTAGGAACGTGCTTAACACACCCCACATAGTGATACCTCGAGGGAAAGGCACACATAGGTACTCACCATAGCCAGAGGTATACATTGCTAGGACCTACTCCTATGCTATCTGACCAAACACTATTGAATCAACCATGAGTATCGCTCTACAAGTGTGTGAGGCCCCATAATGCTCATCACACAAGTAGGCTATCATAACACAATCTCATAATGTGCCTTGACTTGTCTATGCATGCAAAATCATGTAACACGACATCATCACCAACACTATGTCAGAAAATTAGTGGGATGTGGCATCTTATATATTGCATCATGTTGGAACACGTGCAGATATAGTATATATAATTCAAATATGATAATATCAATATGGGGCTACTCGAGTTTCACCTCTCATATAGACGAGGTTTACTCAATAATGCTAGATCAATGTCTTTATGGACGACCAGGCATATACTAACAAACCAATGTTGTTTTACTAAAATTTGTGGTAAATGGGCTAACACATATCAATCAAGTATCTTGATCCATCATAAGGGAAAGTAGTGGGTATGTTTCCTTAGAATTGGTTGAGCTGAAACCGCTCTACGCCATAATATGTGTATGTTGCATACTCCACCTAGGGAACTTTGTTGACACTATTATCCCTTAATGAATTGAGGGGCTAGAGAACCAAAAAAAAAAGAATCTATTTAGCTAACTTCTGGTTACTCTTATATGTAAAAGTTTCAACCATAGGTGGGTTGGCCCTCAATCACGTAACAAACATACAAACACACATAATGGTATGGTTAATCCCACTCCAAACTAAAACATTTTCCCCATGGATGGGTACCCAGTATCATCATCCCATGGACACCCAAATAAATTATGGGGTATTCACAACAGTAAACCAATACAAATTTATTGGTTCCTCAAATTTATAGAGGGGTACAAATACATACATGATTATTCCATAAACTGTACATCTACTTCGATAACCCATGTGATACATATCACTACTTTTCACCTAGAACATTTTATCAGTTTTCTTCCACTCTACTCTTTTCCACAGAGCACATGATGTAAAATGTCAATGCCATAAAGACTGTGATCACTTAACAACTCCACTAACAGATTCAAAAGGACAACATAATGGGCTCATATGTACCCAATGTATGAACCTAGGCTCTAATACCATGTGTAATGTCCCACCATGCAACCCTAGAGGAAGATGCAAACTATAACTAAAGCGAATAATTTTTCTTTTTAAAAGTATAATTAATAACATGTAAAGAGCACTACACTAATGCATACATCCTCTAAGGTACACAACCAAGCTTACAACTGAATTCCATAACATAAAACAATAACTCACTCATAGCATATAAATTTTTACTCTTGAATTAAAGAACATACATTCAAAGTGTTAAATACATCACATAAGATAAAAGTACATAAACAATCTATAGATTGCATTCATTCCAAATATTATTACAAACCGCATTCCTAGAATGAGGAAGATAATACTATAATATTACGAATTACAAGAATCCTCCTCGAATACAATTAAGTAGTGATTCATATACATAGTGGCCAACTGATACCATAAAACATAAAAGATAGAACATAGTAACTAGTATGCATGAGCTCTCCAGTCTAGAAGATCTTACCATCACGAACATATAAGGGAACCCAACGAAGTAACATGCGCATTCACCCAAAGGCCCACCCCCCTTGCTAGAAGATAGTAACCAGGCTTCCTAGATAAGACCACTACCTCTAGACATAGTCTATTAGATGGATGAACTAAACAAATACAAATACAACACAAACATAAATGGTTACATAGCTTCAAGATTAAAATAATCAAGTATGTCAACTGAACCATACACACAAATTGTTGTCATAAGAGAAGTGTCATCACACCAAATCGAGATGGGTTACCCAATGCAAATCTTCATAGACCCCAACCCCCATCAAGAGCCACTCTCCTACTAACAACACATGGGTCTAATCCATAACCCAAGGTCAACTAGTGCACACATACAGATAATAAACCCCCATCCAACACAAAGGAGGCAACACATCCCCGTTCGTGATAACTGGGTGATTAAATGAATACAAATAAATGCACTACCCAAGGGGAATCAAAGGGATGAACAATAAACCACAACAACCCCAACTATTAAAATACCTTATCTAGAAGACTTACAAAATAACAACTAACACTTCTAACACATTTACCCCAAAACGTGAACAGAAGAAATCACATTCAAAAGGGAAATTTAAGCAGGAGTTAGATCTATCATTAGGATATTCTAAATCCAATTTCCCTTCAATGAAATATAGTACTATAATGCCCAAATAAACTAATTTAATAAAATATCTCTCATAAACAGAAAAGAAAATCAAACCTATCTGTTATTTCAATTCCTCAATTAATTTTAGATAGAAATATTAGTTTCTTTTAAATTATTACATTTAAAATTATCTACTTCATGCATTTGCATGCACTTATAATAAGTTATTCATTTAAATATATATATAATTGTATATGCATATATATACAATTATATATTTTGAAATATATATATTATTAAAAATTTAATAACCAACCACAATTTACCAAATCACATATTAATATATAAATATATACCTAATAAATATACATTTATATATATATATATATATATATATATTAACTTTTAAATTTTCCAACTATAAATGCAAAATCGTAAAAAATTAAGGAAGGTCAAAATAAAGTCAAAGCTACCATTTTACATTGGCAGTTGAGGCTGCCCAGTGTGGTTGGCTCCCCATAAGGGTGAGCGGTTGTGTAGGCATTTCCTCCAAAGCACCGTCTCTCCATATGGGGAGTCGACTGTGGGGGTAGTGTCCCCAACCTCCCCTCAATTTATTAATACTTAAATAAATACTTTAAAACGTGCCTTCGATAAAAATATATTTCGCCATAGGGAAATATTTTCATGTGGGTTTTTTTTTCGACCTAGTCCTAAAAAAATAAAAAATCAATTCCAATTAGGTAATTTAATATAAATAGAAAAACACACACACACACACACACACATATATATATATATATATATTCTGATATATATATATATATATATATAAATTCATCAACATAATTGTCTAATTGAGAAAATAATTTTCACAATAGATTTCTACAAGAAGTTTTCACGAATTCACGAGAAAAACCAATTTACAAAGTTTTTTTTACCGAAGAGTTTCTCAATTCTACATAGAGGTTTTCAATTTTTTCTAGACAAACAAATCTAAAAGGAGGAAGAACAATAAATGTGTGTGTGAATATGTGAAACGATTAAAACGCTAAACAAACACACCAATGCAAAATTATATCAAAGGAAACTAATTTAAACATAATACAAACTCTTAAAACAATAGCTCCTTCAAAGACATCCTATTGTTCTCTATTTACAAGGATTCGATGTAAGTTGTTGACTCTCAGTTGGTGTAAGAAATAGCTTGGTAAAATGATAACTTAGAGAATGATTTTATGCAACATGCATGTCTATTGCTAAATTATTATGATATAATAAAGCTAAGATATGAAACTAAGATGCTATGAAAAATATAAAAGATTGTTAAATGCTAGATAGAATGCAACTACAGTAATCACGCTAAATTCACCAAATCTAGGATCCTTTTCAACTCACAAAGAGGTTGTATCATAGTTGGAAAAGCTCGACGATTGAAATCAAGCCTATCAAGATGAACGGTGAGATATTTTGGAGGTTGAGAGAAAGGTGGAAGCTAGAGAGAAAGATGGAGAATGTTTCCTCCTACACAACCTTCTCTATTTGAAATTGAAGGAAAATTGTCATTTGTGCAATTCAATTATAAGTTAGTTAGTAGTTGAGGATAAATCCTTTAATTAAATAATTAAGTTATTTAATTATATATGACAAGGATTTTAGAAGCTTCCATAATTAATATTTAATATTTAAAATATTTAACTATGTGTGAAGTGAGAAAAGTGTTTAATTAAATGTGGAATGAAGAATTAGAAATAATGAGTTTAGAAGAATATTCCTTTATTTGAATTTAAAAATTCAAACTTAGAATAACATGATAATTAATATAAATAAATTATGAAATTTATTTCATTTAATTAAGAGAAAAATGGTAATAATGAAATAAACTTATTTATTAAATTAGATTAGAAGAATTAGAAAAGTGAACTATATAAATAAATAATTAAATTTATTTATATGTAGATGACTCTAGAAAATTAATTATATAATTCAAATTTAATTAATTAATAGGATTGATTTAATATGACCATTTTTAGATGTATACATTTTTCCTCTCTCTAAAGTGATGTGTTTTATGCATTGCTTCAAAGAAAATTTCAGATAACAAAATTTTTGCCCCTGACTTTGAAAAATTGACTGATGATGCTATATGCCCCCTCCGGAGATAAATCATGTGGTTTGAATATTTTGATTATGATTCAAAGATTTGAAATGATTTGATAAAGTTTCATCGATTTATCTCGTGAAATAGCACTCCATGTGGTAAAAATAAAAATAACCCTACCTTATTTACCCCCTTAAAAGGTGGAAAATAGTAAAAGTCATTATCATTTGAATAGTTGCACTTGGTGATTTTTGAGCTCTACAAGAGAAGAATTTGAGATGTCGATGCACTAAAAGTGCCACAGATTCGAGCAGATCCGATGACATCAAAGACCAGCAGTATATGGACCTCTGGTAAGATCGTACAACCCTCTGTTGTGAATTTTTGATACATTTTCAATGATTTTTTAGATTTTTTAGATTTTTTGAATTTTGTTTTAGTGCATAGAAAATTGATTTAGTGCATGTGAGCTCTAGTTTAGTGCACAAGATAGGTAAATTATCACATTTAGGATAGCGCATAGATTGAATAAAGTGGCACATTTGAATGTTAGATTAGCACATTTCCCAAATTAGCATATATAGGTGATAATTTACTGCACAGATGCAATGCTCATGCATAGGACACCCAATTAGTGCATAGATTGAATAGAGTAGCACATTTGAATGTTAAATTAGCGCATTGCCCAAATTAGCACATATAGGTGATAATTTAGTGCATAGATGCAACGCTCACACATATGACACCCAATTAGCACATAGATTGAGGGATACAGTGTATATAGGCGATAATTTAGTTCATAGATGTAATGCTCGCACATAGGACACCCAATTAGTGCATAGATTGACGGATTTAGTGTGTAATGCCCAGCCAAGTAACCCTAAAGGAAGTTGTAATTAACATCATAGGCGAACCAATTTTTTTTTTATAAAGTGTATTTAACATACACATTCACTTAATAGTTAACAACAACCTCTAAGGCTAAAAGATTATGATTACTTAAACCCACACATACATATTACATATAATCATAGCATTATTAACTTTATGAAGTAAAGATCATACATAATAAGAATACCACATAACATAATAAGATAATGTAATGCCCCGCCAAGTAACCTTAAATGAAGTTGCAATTAACATCTTAAGCGAACTAATTTTTTTTTTATAAAGTGCATTTAACATACACATTCACTTACTAGTTAACAACAACCTCTAAGGCTACAAGGTTAGGATTACTTAAACCCACACATACATATTACATATAACCATAACCTTATAAACTTATGAAATAAATATCATACATCATAAGAATACCACATAACATAACAAGATAATCAACCAAGATACAATCTCATAAACATTATCTTAAACCAATAGTTACATCACTCATTCCCAGAATGAGACACTAGTACAAATGTATTATAATTACATAACTCCACCTCTTACAAAAGAGGGATAAAGTATCATATACAAACTGAAATATTACAATGCAAGAAATTACAACAAGAACCGCGAGCTATCCATCTGGATGTCTCGCCACCAATAACTGAAGATCGATGGGGACCCAACGGTTTTGGTGCATGTTCCACCCAACCAATGTGGTACCCAAAGGCCCACCCCCCATGCTAGGAGATAGTAACAAAGTAACATGGACAAGATTCTACTACCTCTAACCAAAGGCAGACTCAAACTAACTCATACTGTTATAACCAACCAAATGAATTAACAAGTATAACTCATTCACCATAAAAGTACCAATCAAGTACAACTCAAGTACAATATAAGTACAAATCAAATATAATACAAGTAAAAATCACGTACAATACAAGTACAACTCCAACATCACTGACATAGGTCACATTGCTTCCAGACATAAAGTAGATCAAGTATGTTCACAGAACCATACATATAAAACAATTAACAACAGTTGTCCTAGATAGAGTGTCATCGCAAGGTTTCTCATGAGATCTCCTCTGGGCATTCTTCATAGGCTCTAGCACAAGTAATCCTAGTGGCCTCAACCGAATCCCGGCACTCATACTCACTCAAGTGGAATCAACTACCTCTCACAAGGACAAAATAGTTGATCTTGCCATTCCAGACCATCTCACTCATCCCAAGTCTAAACAAGCCCTTGTGTCTATGAGTGAGGATTAAATTATCTTGATTAATGTGAAGTTAATCCTAATCTTCTAAGTACATTATTTTAATTATCACTTGTTTAAATCACTCTTGAAGGTTATCTAGTTTACCTCTTTGGGCTCTGGCACCTAACAAAAGCCACTCTTCTATTCGACAACACACACCCAAACAATCCACCAAGGGAACCACAAGTGCATACCAACTAGGGATCCTAATCCACTCCAACACAAGGAGGATACAAAAGATAGAACTCACTCCAAACATCTTGGAGGCAACAAACACATAGTCCACTCTTTTCACAGGAGGCAACAAGATGAAACCACAAAACAAGGTCACTCCATACAAAGAGACACGGATCCCATAATCCACTCCTAAACCAAGGAGGTGCAAACATCCCCGTTCATGAAAACCGAGTAAAACTGAAAAGACGCCATGCACTATCCAAGGGAAAACAACTGGATGGCATAAAGATTCAACAACCCTTATCCTCTAAGTTCTTCTGGAAGACTTATAATTTAAGACTAACACTAAATCTCAAACCAACAATGCAACTTGACGATATAGCAACAAAAGCATTCAAGTCATCAATCAAATCTAATATTTGGATTTCTTAAATCCATACTCATTCAATAGGTAGTGTTGACAAAGTCAAAGACATGATAACTAGATCATCTAAAATAATCATAACCCCTATTTCCCTTTTCATTATTGGAAATCTAAAACAATTAAACTTACTTCCCTTTACTGAATACAGAGAATTAAATCCTTTAAGATAATCATGAGGAAGATACTACTTTTGGATATACTAAATCCATATCTCTTTCATAATCCAATCACAATAATTCAATTAATCTAAATAAAAATTAATAAATAACATAATTGATTGCCTTATCAATAAAACTTTTTAATTTACTTTTAAATTGATACAAATCCATGCAAGTAAACTCTTTCCATTTTCTAACCAAATCTTACATCTCATTCATTTTTCTATTTAAAACATTCAATCACTTTAATATAATAATATATTGTTTCTCTATCCATTTTTAAATATGCAATTTCATCAATGTATAAAAAATATCTTTTGGCTTATCTATTTGACCACGTATTCATATTGTTTCTAATTAAATCTCATTAATTAAAACAAACATTTAAATATAAATATTTCTATAATTCTTCAATATATTTAAATATCTTTTTCCTTATCAATTTTGACCATACATTCAAAACTTATCTTTTAAACTTTTCATGCAAAACTAAATTACACGCACTTAAATAAAACAAGGTAAATATTGATTGAAAATACTCATAGATATATATATACATTTCAATATATTTTTTTCAATCATATTAACAAAATAAATATTTCCTTTTAAATCAAGTAATTATTTCTATTAAAAAATATCTTTCTCTATACATTTTCTACACATACTAATTATTTATTTTAGAACATTAATAATACCCAATTGCAAATAGCAGAATAAAATAAAATAAAATATTATTTATTCTCTCAAATGGATATATACCTTCAATATATATATACTAAATATAAATTCATATATTTAAATATATTTAATCATTAGCACATCTTCTATTCTTTACAGAATATCAAATTGATTAATTCAAAATAAAATATCCTTTATCATTAATTTTCTAAAATATATATATATTTTTCCAATTAAATCAAATTAATAATTGGACCTTTTACACATGAATTTAAATTCCACAATTAAATTTTAAATTATGGATTTTTTAAATCAAATATTCAACTACTCCAATAAAACTTTAACATGCCATTTTAAAATAAACAATAATTTCCCATACGTTTATAATTTTAATTCCACTAATCTAATATACAAATTTTATTTAAAATAATATAAATAAATATAATACTTTAGTATTATAAATTATAATATAAAATATTATTAAATAGTATTTTAATATTATAATAACAATACATAAAATATTAATATTTATAAATATCAATTTATTATTATTTTATTTGTAGAACAACCATGGAAAAATAAATTAACAGCAGTTTCATGTTTCAAGTATAACTCAAAAACTACAATCTGGGTATTTACGATTTTTTGACAGGGATAAGAAAATATCAAAATGAAAAAACCCTTTAAATTTTCTGACAACCCAGTTTGTGAAAGTGGAGTTATAGGCGGTGCAACTAGACCATTTTACCATGAAAATATAACTATACTGCAGATTTTAAAATCCGATTTTTAATAATAAACAGAGGGTTTCATTTTCTAAAAACATTCTAAGTGCATTGTTCAATCTCTATGTTTGATTTCCAATAACAACAAAATCAATTTCCTCAAATAATTTAAATTCAACTAAGGTTTTCACAATTTTCACTCAAGAATTTTCACAAGCAAAGGCTATAACTTTATTTAATTTTTTTCTTCTAATATCAAATTTATTTTCTAAAACAGGTTTAACAAACAAATCTTTAATTATTACTATTTAAAAAAAAAAAATCAAGAACAATAAAACACAAAGAGGAAAACCTAGTACAAGAAGCTACAAGAAGAGATGAATTTCTGATGCAAGCCTCCTCCAAAGATTTCCTGAATTTTCTTCAATCCTCCAATGAATCCAATCCAAAATCCAACAAATGCAAACAATATTTCCTTCAATTAATTCTACAATCAAATTTTCTTCAACCCCTTGTGCAAATTTTCCAAAATTTCTTCCCAGTTGTAAAAATGTATTTTTGCTAAAAACTTTCTGCCCTAAAATTAAAACATGTATTCTTTATAAATCAAAAATACCTAATTCAACCCTAATTCACATTACATGCAAATTAGATATTTCAATTTCAATTTCAAATTTTAATTTCAATTTAAAATGCAATTTCAAATAATAAATTAATTCCCAAAGTTGCAACCAATTTCCCAAATAAACATTTAATTACAATTTCTAATTTAATTCCCACACGTTGAAATTAAATTCCAAAATTAATTTTAATTCTTTTATTTTCTTTCATTCTCTTGCATCACGTTTAATTAATTAATTTAATTATTTAATAACTAAATTCAACCCCTTGGATCAAATTTAATTAACTAAATAAAATAAATATAATTAATTAATTTAAATATAAACTTTTATCCACATTGCATTATTTAAATTAAATAATCATCAATATGATTTAAATGCAATTATTCTAAGTATCTATTTCTAAATCAATAATCCTTCAGAAATAAATAACATTAAAACAAGACAGACAATAACTCGACACACATAACTAACGACACACTAAGGCTAGGGTGTAAACTTGACACATGTTACCTAGCTACTATCTCCCGTTCAACTTAACTGTTCGATTGACACGCTCAAACCTGTGAAACCAGGTGGAGTCAATGCCATGTACCTATAATCCTGCAACCAAGTAAACAATATCATACAATATATCTAACATATAATACATACAGTGAAGAAAGAATTATGGATTCGTAGGGCGCTCGCAAGCAAGTGATGCGAAACCGTCCTCTTCACCAATACACTCATCGAAACTGACACTTCCATCATAATCTAGTAATTTCATAATAACATATCATGTTAATTCTACAACATCATTAATCCATAATGCATGTGAAATAATAAATAGATAACCACATCCCACAATAATAGTTGTCGTTCAATAGTAATGATCAAAACATCATAACAAAATGTATCCAATATCAAAGTAACTGCAACCAAACATAGCATAAGACAACTTGAACAAGAAGCAAAACGGAGGGGTATTACAGATAATCAACCAATATATAATCTCATAAAGATTAACTTGATCTAATAATTACATCACTCATTCCCAGAATGAGGCAATAGTACATAAGGTTATAATTAAAAAATTTCACCTCATAAACATAAGAGGGATAAAATAACTTATACAAGTTAAAATATTACAATGCAAGTAATTACAACAAGAACCACGAGCTGTCCATCTAGATGTCTTGCCACCAAGTATTAAAGATAGATGGGGACCCAATGGTTTTGGTAAATGTTCCACCCAACCAAATGGTACCCAAAGGCCCACCCCCCATGCTAGGAGATAGTAACAAAGTAACAAGGACAAAGATCTATAACCACTAACCAAAGACAGACTCATACTGATATAACCAAACATATGAACTAACAAGTACAACTCAATTACCATATAAGTACAAATCAAGTACAATACAAGTACAAATCAAGTACAACATTCACATCACTGACATAGGTCACATTGCTTCCAGACATAAAATAGATCAAGTATGTTCATAAAACCATACACATAAAACAATTAACAACAGTTGTCCTAGATAGAGTGTCATTGCAAGGTTTGTCATGAGATCTCCTCTGGGCATTCTTCATAGGCTCCGAAAATCTTGGTGGCCTTAACCGAATCTCGGCACTCATACTCACTCAAGTGGAATCAACTACCTCTCGTAAGGACAAGATAGTTGATCTTGCCATTCCAGGCCTTCTCACTCATCCCAAGTCTATACGAGCCCTTGTGTCTATGAGTGAGGATTAAATTATCTTGATTAGTGTGAACTGCATCCTAATCATCTAAGTACATTAATTTAATTATCACTTGATTAACTCACTTTTGAAGGTTACCCGGTTTACCACTTTGGGCTCCGGCTCCTATCAAAAGCCACTCTTCTAATGGACAACACATTCACAACCAGTCACCAAGGGAAACACAAGTGCATACAAACTGGGCATCATAACCACTCCAACACAAGGAGGAAACAAAAGATAAAACTCACTCCAAACATCTTGGAGGCAACAATCACATAGTCCACTCCTTTCACAAGAGGTACAAAAGATCCCCGTTCAAAGAAACCGAGTAAACTGAAAAGACGCCATGCACTACCCAAGGGAAAACAATTGGATGACATAAAGGTTCAACAACCCTTATCTTCTAGGTTCTTCTAGAAGACTTATAATTTAGGACTAACACTAAATCCCAAAACCAACAATGCAACTTGACGATATAGCAACAAAAACATTCAAGTCATTAGTCAAATCTAATATTTGGATTTCTTAAACCCATACTTATTCAATAGGTAGTGTTGACAAAGTCAAAAACACGATAACTAGATCATCTAAAATAATCATAACCCCTATTTCCCCTTTCATTATTGGAAATCTAAAACAATTAAACTTACTTCCCTTTACTGAATACAGAGAATTAAATCCTTTAAGATAATCATGAGGAAAATATTACTTTTGGATATACTAAATTCATATCTCTTTCATAATCCAATCACAATGATTCAATTAATCTAAATAGAAATTAATAAATAACATAATTGATTGTCTCATCAATAAAACAATTTCTTAATTTACTTTTAAATCGACAAAAATCCATGCAAATAAACTCTTTCCATTTCCTAACCAAATCTTATATTTCATTCAATTTCCTATTTAGAACATGCAATCATTTTAATATAATAAAATATCGTTTGTCTATCCATTTTCCATATATACTAATCAATCCATTTTTAAATCTCTATTCAATTATATATTGCATGCATCTCATTAAAATAAAATGCGATAATGAATTTTACACTTAATATATATATGCTCCATATTATATAGACACCAAATATATATATTAATAAATTTAATTACATATATTCTTTAATATTCCATTCACAATGACTAGATTACTCTATGGAACTAAATAAAACATAATAACTATTTGCCTTTTTCAATATAATTAGTTCATAAATTTACTTTTAATGCAACCTAGCACTATTGCAAACAATCTTTTCAATTTTCTATCCGGAGTCTATGTCTCTTCAACTATCCATTTAAAAACATGCAATTTCATTAATGTATAAAAATATCTTTTGGCTTATCTATTTGACCACGCATTCATATTGTTTCTAATTAAATCTTATTAATTAAAACAAATATTTAAATATAAATTTTTCTATAAATCTTCAATATATTTAAATATCTTTTTCCTTATCAATTTTGACCATACATTCAAAACTTATCTTTTAAATTCTTCATGCAAAACTAAATTACACGCACTTAAATAAAATAAGGTAAATACTGATTGAAAATACTCATGGATATATATATACATTTCAATATATTTTCTTCAATCATATTAACAAAATAAATATTTCTTTTAAAATCAAGTAATTACTTCTATTAAAAAATATCTTTCTCTATACATTTTCCACACATACTAATCATTTCTTTTAGAACACTAATAATACCCAATTTGCAAACAACATAATAAAATAAAATAAAATATTATTTATTCTCTCAAATGGATATATACTTTCAATATATATATACTAAATATAAATTAATATATTTAAATATATTTAATCATTAACATATCTTCTATTATTTACAAAATATCAAATTGTTTAATTCAAAATAAAATATCCCTTATCATCAATTCTCCAAAATATATACATATATATATATATATATATATTTTCAATTAAATCAAATTAATAACTAGACCTTTTACACATGAATTTAAATTCCACAATTAAATTTTAAATTATGCATTCTTTAAATCAAATATTTAACTCCTTCAATTAAACTGTAACATGCCATTTTAAAATAAACAATAATTTCCTCATATGTTTATAATTTTAATTCCACTAATCTCATATACAAATTTTATTTAAAATAATATAAATAAATATAATACTTTAATATTATAAATTATAATATAAAATATTATTAAATAATATTTTAATATTATAATAACAATACATAAAATATTAATATTTATAAATATCAATTTATTATTATTTTATTTTCAGAGCAGCCATGGGAAAATAACTTAACAGCAGTCTCATGTTTCAAGCATAACTCAAAAATTATGATCTGGGTATTTGTGATTTTTTGACAGGGATAAGAAAATTTCAAAATGCAAAAACCCTTTAAATTTCTTGACAACCTAGTTTGTGTAAATGGAGTTATAGACAACGCAACCAGACCATTTTACCATGAAAAATATAACTATCCTACAGATTTTAAAATCCGATTTTTAATAATAAACATAAAGTTTCATTTTCTAAAAACATTTTAAATGCATTGTTCAATCTCTATGTTTGATTTCAATAACAAAATAATCGATTTTCCCAAATAATTTAAATTCAACTGAGGTTTTCACAATTTTCATTCAAGAATTTTCACAAGTAAAGGCTATAAATTTATTTAATTTTTTTCTTCTAATATCAAATTTATTTTCTAAAACAGATTTAACAAACAAATCTTTAATCACTACTATTTTAAAAAAAACAATCAAGGACAATAAAACACAAAGAGGAAAACCTAGTACAAGAAGCTACAGGAAGAAATGAATTTCTAATGCAAGCCTCCTCCAAAAATTTCCTAATTTTCTTCAATCCTCTAATGAATCCAATCCAAAACTCAACAAATGCAAACAATTTTTCTTTCAATCAATTCTACAATCAAAACTTTCTTCAAACCCTTCTTGAGCAATTTTCCAAAATTTCTTCTCTGCTGTAAAAATGTATTTTTTTTTTAAAACTTTTTCCTGCCCTAAAATTAAAACATGCATTCCTTATAAAACAAAAATACCTAAGACAACCCTAATTCACATTACATGCAAATTAGATATTTCAATTTCAATTTCAATTTTTACAACCCTAATTCACATTGCATGCAATCTAGATATTAATTTCAATTTCAATTCCAATTCCAATTTAAAATGCAATTTCAAATAATAAATTAATTTTCAAAGTTAAAACTCATTTCCCAAGTAAACATTTAATTACAATTTCTAATTTAATTTTCACACGTTGAAATTAAATTTCAAAATTAATTTTAATTCTTTTATTTCCTTTCATTTTCTTGTATCACATTTAATTAATTAATTTAATTATTTAATAACTAAATTCAACCCCCTTTGATTAAATTTAATTAATTAAATAAATTAAATATAATTAATTAATTTAAATATAAAATTTTATCCACATTGCATAATTTAAATTAAATAACCATCAACATGATTTAAATGTAATTATTCTAAATATTGATTAAATAAACATGCACCTTTCAGAATCAAATAATATTAAAATAAGGTAAACTATGACTCAACAACCACGACTGACGACACACTAAGGCTAGGGTGTAAACTTGACACATATTACTTAGCTACTATCTCCCGTTCAACTTAACCGTTGGATCAACACGCTCAAACCTGTGAAACTAGGTGGAGTCGATGTCATGTACCTGCAATCCTGAAAAAACAAGTAAACAACATCGTACAATATATCCAGCATATAATACACACCATGAAAAAGAAATTACGGATTCATAGGGCGCTCGCAAGCGAGTGATGCGAAACCGTCCTCTTCACCAATACACTCATTGAAACTGACACTTCCATCATAATCCAGTAATTTCATAATAACATCTCATGTTAACTCTACAACATCATTAATCCATAATGCATGTGAAACAAAATTAGATAACTACATCCCACAATAATAGTTGTCGCTCAATAATAGCGATCAAAACATCATAACAAAATGTATCCAATATCAAAGTAACTACAACCAAACATCACATAACGCAAACCAAACGAGAAGCAAAATGGAAGGGTATTACATAGTGCATTGGCTAGATTTGTGTATAGGATAGATAATCTAGCGTATCCACCTGACAGAATAGTGCATTTGATAGTTTAACACTTTGATCTTATGTTTTAGCTCAGTCATGGATAAAGTAGTGCATTTGCTAAATTAGCGCAATCAAAGTTTGTTTTAGCGCATCCATGAAATTTTCCTGATTTTCAAACTTTTTGAAACAATTGATAAGTGCTTGATGTTTGTTGCTTTTTAGACAACTGATTTGATAAATTTGAGTAACATCAAGGATAGATTGACTTGAATTTGATGATGATCTGATAAATTTTCTTTTTGAAATGAAAACAAAATAATAAAATAATGTTGATGTGAGCCAATTGACTATTAAATTTGTCTTCATGCTTGATGAAAGACAAATATTAATGATAAATTTGTCTCCATGCTTGAAAAAAATAGTAATTATAGATTTGATATGTTGTCGATGATCATTTGATTATGATGATGCTAATAAATTTTCTTTCATGTTTGATGAAAAATAAATAGTAATGATAGATTTGATTCACTTGTCTGATTTGATTTGACATAATTTTTTGATTTTCCTTTCAAATTGATTTGATTGATTGATATGGATATGATGTTATAGGATGATTTTAAAATCTTCCAAATTAGAGAGAGATTTCCTCATACTTGGGAGATGATTCCCATATTGTCCCAGCCAGAGATTGGGGTTATTGTTAGATTGTGGTTTGGGTTCACTTTTGAGGATCCCGCAATATAGAGTCAATAGAGCACTATTGACCGCTTTAGCTGAGAGATGGCATAGTGAGCATAAAACTTTTCACTTGCATACTCAAGAGATGAAAATCACACCAAAGGATGTCTATAGGATACTAGGGATTCCTATGGTTGGTGACCTTATGGTCTATGACCATAAGTAGATTGGAGGTACGAATGCTTTGAGACGAGTCTTCAAGGATCCACACATTTTTGGTTATGAGATCCCTTGGAGGGATATGGCCAAGGTTTATGCCCCACTTTCCTCAATTTTGGCAGGTTTCATTGGTGGCTTTATATGTCCCGACCATAGGTTGAAGGGACTATTGATTGGTTGGGGTGATATTTTGGAGGACATGATCCTTCATCAAACTAGATACACTTGGGGATCTTGCATGTTAGCCCATCTATACCACAATCTCCATCAGGTGGTATATACAGATGGGAAGAGTATATCTTTCGAGTTGACACTTCTCCAAATATGGGCATGGGAGCACATCACCATCACCATCCCCTTCGTAGGGAGAGATCATCCCATCGGTCATTTGTATGTAACTTATGTTTACTCAAGTCCACTTGTCCAAACTAAGCTAGGAAAGTTGGGGTACTAGCAACAAGTACTAGATGATATAGATACAGTTATCTGGAGACCATATGTTGACTGTGAGGCATGGGATGAGGATGGCATTGAGCTATCGTACTGCAACATATCCAAATATTTGATTGGTCGCACACCCTTTATCATTGAGCAATTTTCGGCTATGCGGGTGCTCAGAAATTTTGACAAAGTTTATATGATGCCACAAGATGGCTCAGTATGCTAGACAGTAAGAGGATGTGATAGAGTGGGGTCCTTTTATCCCTTTTGAGGCAGCTAGGGAAGAGTATACTAGATTACAACCATATTTTTGCAGCTACCTCCCAGAGGTTATAGATGCAAGCATGACAGGGGATTATCCAACATATTTCTATACACATCCTTTCCCTATGCTAACTAGTCCTGATGAGCCTGCCCCATTGTTAGATGGTGCAGTGCTTCAGAGGGCACATAGGCAGCCATAGACACAAGCAGAGGTAGGGGCACAGTCTAGACCATGGGGAGGGGCATTTACATAGCAACATGCCAGAGGAGATGAGGATGTGGGTGGTGTAGCCATGGCTATTGATAAGGAGGAGGACAATGATGATGATGACGATGATGACAATGGGGATGACGAGGCTGGTGGAGGGAGAGTCTTCTTTGATGTACCATTAAGGAATTAGCCCTAGACAATAAGAGTTTTTGAGAAACCGGCTGCCACATTACCATGGATCACTATCAGGACTCCCTCTCAGGGTCAGATTGATTCACTATAGTCATAGTTATAGGCTCTCCAGAGTCAGTTAGTACAGGCACATACCATTTTTACACAGTTAAAAGTATAGATGGCTCAACCACCACCTCTAGACCCATAGATAGCTCAGCTAATAGTAGAGAGGGACAATTTGTGACAGTGGTACTTACAGGTAGAGGGGGTAGCTAAGAGATTACTCAGATCAATATAGCGCACCTCTATCAGAGAGGTTGTTGCCGAGGGTCTAGAGACTGCCAGGGAGTGCGAGTTTTATTGGTAGAGATATCATGAGGTAGTGCCTCCGGAGAGGAGAGTATCATATACCCCATCAAGCACTAGGTCCTATACCCACTCTCGTAGTCACACTAGGAGTGCCACCAGGAGCGTGGGTCATCCTATCAGATGAGAGATCAATGATACTAGTGGCAGGGCTCCAATGAGACTAACTACCTCTGAAAGCAGTAGTAGTCATGATCCTTAGATAGAAGCTCCCCACTGAGGAGATTGTATAGACCATTTTTTGTCACTTTTTATGTATCTCTATTAGGCATTTGATATCATTGTACCCATGGAGATTTATGAGATTATATGCTATGCAGTAGCAGTTTTGATATGCATGTGTATTTTATTATTCTATGGTGGATGTTATTTATGCATTTTTTATTATGAAAAACATATAATGATATATACGTGTTAAAATAAAAAATGATAAGGATACAGTGATATGAAATGAGAATGAATTGACAATGATATGAGATGATGAGATGATAAAAATGATATGTAAAAATTGATATGATGCATGATGATAAACTATATGAATTTACAAATGGTGATATAATAAATTACATACAAGATAGTGATCATGAATGATATGAAAAATGATATGAGAATGATAACGCAAAATTTAAAATGATATGATATGATATGAAAAATGATAAGAGTAATATAAATGATGTGATAAAAATGATATCAACATGCAAAATGAATGATGTGATAAAAATGATAATGAAAATGATGTGAAAATAATGTAAAAATATAAAATGTATAATATAAAATGAAAATGATAAGAAAATGCAAAATGAATGATTAATGAATGTTTTTATGAATTTATTTATAAAAATGATATGAATAATGTCATGATATACAAATGCTAAGGCAAAATGGAATGTAAAGATGGTAATGCAAAATAATATGTAAAATGATTTGCAAATATGATATGAATTATGATATTGCAAGTGGATAGTAAATGATTATGAAATAATGATACGATATGAAACTAATAATCGTAATAATAATGCTACCAATGATGATAATGAAAAGGATGAAAGATGATATGAAATGATATGTAATTAATTGATGAAAATGATAATCAAAATGAAATAAGATGTGAATGAAATGAATGGAAATGAAATGAGAATGAATTGGAAATGATATGAGAGTAATAATGAAATATACAATATGATATGAAAATGATATGCAACTAATGATGATACAAAGATGAAAATGAAATGAGATGCATTAAATTTCCAGTTTTACTCAATCTTCATTTCAAGAGAGATATGTATCTTTACCAACCTCCAAAAAACTATCATACAACCACAAAATTGAATGCAATCTATGCAAACCATGCAGTCCTAAAAGTGCCAACTGAACCACTCAATGTTTTCATTTTGTAAACCAATTCGGTGCTTGATTTTCATCATTGAGCCTTTTGATATGTTGAAATTTAATACAAGAATCAAAGGGGATATTCACACCAATGATGACCTGAGTACAACTTTCATGATGTTTGATATAGAAAGTTAATACAAGAATCTAGGTATAATAAAACCAAGATGGCCTTAGTATTCCTTGCATAAACAGACATAAGTTAATCATTTTCCTATGCAAATAATAAAATGTCATCAATGATATTTTTGAATATCATTTCGCATGAAAAATTTGCACAGTAATAATGATTAGCTTATAGATAGAAACCAAAGAAAAATCATATTCCTTCCTTGTGATTCTAATGGAGTACATCATTGAATCACTCTAGAGATATAATGTCATCGAATTTCAAAACAATGGTTCAACTTATGCCTTAAGTTTTTCATTCATTTTATTCACTTTAAGATCATCCAATTTGTTTCCATTTCATATCCCATAGTTGTTTTGACCAGGCTTGACTAGGTATTTGATTGTTGATATGATATTCTAATAATTGACACATGTTGCCATTTGTCTTCCAAAAGGCTCAAAAGTTAATTGCCCCCAATGAACTTGTGCCTTGACTCTTGATAAGACACAACCTACTTCTTAGGAATATAAACAATGATTATCAAGACATGATGAAATCCTTGTCATTCCAAGGAATTTTTGGGTGCATGATGCGTATATGATGGCCAGGAATGGTTTTGATGTTGATGAAATAAAGCTATGAACAATGTAGAACGTAGCCTAATAGATGGGAGAGCCTACTACATCACAAACAATGCATGTTTGCCAAGTTTTCACCATTCATTTTTATTGCACTTTGTCAGATTCACCAATATGCCTTTTTGTTCGGTTTTCATCAAGGCAATGATTTTTTTTTTCAATTTTTTCTTAATTTTCTCTTTTTTCCTCTTTTTTTTTTTTGTATGTGAAAAGGATGCTTCTTTGCCAAGTTTTCACCTTGATGACATTGTTTTTAGGACATTTTTTTTTTTATGGAATGTTTCATGACTTTTTGCACTATTTTTGGTAGTTTCAAACATAGAACTTCTTCAAATGGATATTGTTGGTTGGATCTTCAAAAAGTTCCCCTTCTGGCATAGATAACTAATATGCCCATGATCCATATTTTGCAATGATGATGAATAGACCTTGCCAATTGGGCTTGAATTTTCCTTTCTTTTCCCGATCTTGTTGATAGTGGGGATTCTCCTTGAGTACTAAGTCACCCACTTGAAATGTATGTGGTATGACTCTGCGATTATAGGTATGAGACATAACATGTTGATAACCCTTCAAGGGATTGGTTGCACTTTTTCATCTCTCATCAAGAAATTCCAATTCTTGCAGTCTTGAAACTCTGTAGTCCTCATCAGTTATAAATCCCTTCAATGAAACTTGAAGTGAGGGAATCTCAACTTCTAGCAAAAATGTAATACCCCTCCGTTTTTCTTCTTGGTTGTTTTGCTTTATACTATGTTTGGGATGTAGCTACTATGATACTGGACACACCTTGTTGTTTGAGTTTTGATCGCTACTATTGAGTGACAATGATAATTGTGCGATGTGGTTATCTTATTATTGTTTCACATGCATTATGGATTATTGATGTTAGTAGAGTTAGCTTGAGATATTGTATTATGTGATTATTGATTATGATGTAATGTCGGTCTTTGATGAGTGGATTGGTGAAGAGGACGGTTTCGCATCACTCGCTTGCAAGTGCCTTGCGAATCCGTGATTTTTTCTTCACGGTGTGTATTATATGCTGGATATATTCTATTATGTTGTTTACTTGGTTTTAGGTTGCAAGTACATGACATCGACTCCACCTGGTCTCATAGGTTTGAGCATGTCAATCCAACGGCTAAGTTGAAAGGGAGATAGTAGTTAGGTAACATGTGTTAGGTCTATGCCCTAGCCTTAGTGTGTCGATAGTCCTATTTTGTGAGTCATGTTTACTTGATTTAATGTTATTTGATTTTATTAGATGCATTATTGTTAGTTTAATGTTTAGATAATTGCATTGGAAAGAGTAGTGATTATTTTAATATTAAATTAAATTATGCTTTGATGTTTGTTTAAAAGTTTATAATGAAATTTAATTTAATTAAATTTTAATTTATTTAATTAATTAAATTTTAATCTCAAAAGGGTTAAATTTAGTTATTAAATAATTAAAATTGATTAATTAAGTTTATTGGATTAAATTAAATTAAATTAAATCATGAGAAATTGAAAGGAAATTGAAATTGTATTTTAAATTTAATTTTGGGTTTTCGAAAATTAGAAAAGAAAAGAAATATCTAATTATCTACTTTGCATGCAAAAGGGAATTAGGGTTGGATTAGACATTTTTGGTTTTATGTGAATGCATGTTCTCAATTTTTGGATTTTGGAATTGGATTCATTGCACATTTGAGGAAAATCTTGGAGGAGGCTTCTATCAAATAAATTTCATCTTCTTTTGTAGCTTCAGATTCTAGGTTTTGTACTTGTTGTTTAGTTCAATTTTCAATTTAATGCTTTGTGAAAATTTGATAAATTTAATGTAGGAAACTATTCAGTAAACAAAATTTGTAGATTCATTGTTAAAAATTCAATGTTTGCTATGCTTCAAACATTTAGGATTTAATATGGAAATTTGACTTTTGAAATCAATCAGATCTGTGTTTCAAACTCAAACCCCGTAGAAAACCTTCATTGAAAATTAAACAAAATTTAGATCTGTACAAGGTTCTTTGTTTAAATTATTCAAAATCTAAAAGAATAGATTGGAAGAAATTAAATTAACATCCTTTGAATTTTGAAAGACATTCTAAAAAAATTAATTAATTTTCTTATTACTGGTTTTTTTTAATATTTTTCTCAATTTGAGCAGTTTTAGAAATTCTGATAAATATATATAAATATATTTATATATTAAATGAGATTGTATATTGTATATAAAATTTAAACCTACATTGGTTAAATCAAATATATTGCCAAAAAAATTCTTTGTTGAAAATTTCCTTTTTCGAAATCCGCGTCTGTATTAATGGCGGATATTTTTTTTTTGTTTTGGGTTTCTATCTTAAAAATATAATAAATAAAATCTATTTTAAAAAAAAAGTAAAAAAAAAACATGTATTAATGGCTAGTGGGCAAGTCAAACCCCCATTGCCATCTTTCCCAAGGAGGCGTACCTCCCATGGGAAGTGTGCCACCCTTGGGGGACGCACCCACCATGGGAGGTGCTGACTCCCCAGGCGCCGGCCGTTGTACGTATGTACAGTCGGCGCAAGCAGGCCGCAGGTGCCGGTGGTACCGTCCACCGAACGTGTACCGTATGGACTTGCAATTTATTTATTTTATTTATTTTTTTGTTTTTTTTTAATATTATTTCATTTTATATGTTATTAGATTTAGATTTTAATTTGGATTTTCATTAGATCTTTTATTGAAATTTTTATTTGTTTTGAAAAAAAAAGATTTTTACTTATTTTAATTGTTAATAGGTAATAATGAATATTATTATATTGTGTTTTAGGAAAATTAGTACAGTCCGTTGTAATTTTAAATTAATTAATTTTCAGACTTGTATTTTAAGTAAAATAGAAGGTTAAAATCTTTGTATAATGTGGACTTTATTTTAAAGGTAGTTTTGGAAATAAATATGATAAATGTATTTAAATATATGAAGTATGCGAAGTATACTTTAAGTGTAATTATATATTTAATATTTGTAAGGCATAGGAGTGCATGCAAGATTCTTTGACAGTAATTTAAACTTATATGATTAATGTGCATGCTTAGATAATGTTGTGAATATTATTAATTTTAATGAAGATATTTATTTGTTTATATGAAAATTTAGAATGATAGTATTTTAAATTGCTGCGAGAAGCATTAGATAAAAATATGGATTTAATGTATCCAAACACAGTGTTTTCTTTATCAATGCATTATTATATTATTTTCCCTTTTAGTGAATGCTTTGGGAACGGGTAATCATGTTATGCATTGAGAAGTCTTCCAGTGAATGTGGGTCATTCCCATGTTAATTAATATTCGTCTTTCCCTTCGGTAGTGTTGTATGAATTTGTTTTCCTCCAAGTGTTGGAGTGGGATTCTTATTGTTGTATCCTAGATTAGGAGAGATCGTGTAGTTCAATTCTATAACACTTGAGTCACCCCGGGAGTCTAGATTTGAGTAGTGTGTTATCCATTAGAGGAGTGGCTTTTGTTAGGGGCCGGATTCCAAAGAGGTAAATTGGGTAACCTTCGAAAGTGTTTTTAATAAGTGATAATTAAAGTAAAGTACTTAGATGACTAGGATGCATTCACATTAACCAAGATAAATTAACCTCACTCGCAGACACAAGGGCTTGTTTAGACTTGGGGTGAGTGAGAAGGCCTGGAATGGCAAGGTCAACTATCTTGTCCATACGAAAGGTAGTTGATTCTGCATGAATGAGTATGAGGGTTGGGATTCGATTGAGGTCACCAGGATTACCAGAGCCTATGAAGATTGCCTAGAGGAGATCTCATGACTCACCTTGCAATGACACTCTATCTAGGATAACCTTGAGTTTATGTTGTGTGTATGGATTCTTTAGCACACTTGATTTTATTATGTCTGGAAGCAATGTAACCATGTTAGTGTTAGATTTATATTGTGCATTTTTTTAGTTGTGTCAGTATGAGTCTTCCTTTGGTTAGAGGTAGTAGATTTCTTGTCCTTGTTGCATATTTACTATCTCCTAGCATGCGGGGTGGGCCGTCGAGTACCACTAGGTTGGGTGGAACATGCACCAAAACCATTGGGTCCCCCTTGTTCTTCAGTTCGTGGAAGTGAGACATCCAGTTGGACAGCTCGTGGATCTTGTTATTCTTTTCTAGCACTGTTGTAATTCTATTTATAATGAGTTGTATTTACCCCTCTTGTTTTTATGAGGTGGATCTTATAATTACCATATACTTTTATATTTCGACTCATTTTGGGAATGAGGATTGTAATCTTGTAATGGTTTATGTAATGGATTTATGTAATGGATATTCTTTTCTTATCTTGTATTTATTTATGTTGAATGAATATTATTACTTGAGTTATTTAATGCAATGTAATTTAGATGATGTATGTTATTGGGGATTTAAGTAATCTTGATTATGTAGCCTTAGGGGAGGTTGTCAATTATAGGTGAACATGTATGTTTAATTCACTTTATTAAAAAAAAAAAATTAGTACGTTTTTATAGTGAATTGAAACTTCCTCTAGGGTTGCGTGGCGGGGCATTACAAAAAAATTGCTTCTGCTCTAGAAACCAAGGCATATGGGATGGCTCCTATCAGCATGGGAAGGCTGGTTTTCTATGCCCATAAATCTAGATTTAATTGGACATGCTTATCATGGCTGGCATCATTCACTGTTTTCTTCAAGATCTTCAGATTTTTTCTGTTTGAAGCTTTTTCTTGGTCATTTCCCTATTGATAATAGGGCATAGAGAACCTGTGTTGTATATGAAACCTTTCAAAAATTTCATCAACATCTTGATTCTTGAAAGGTCTTCCATTATTTGTAATAATGGACCTAAGAATGTCATACCGACATATGATATAATTTAGGATGAAGGATGAAATTTTTTTGCCAATGACTGTTGTCAAGGGAATAGCTTCAATCCACAAAGTAAAATACTTAGTGGCCATGATAATGAACTTGTGTCCATTTTATGACAATGGGTGTATCTTGTGGACTAGATCCAATCCTCGCTAAGAGAAAGGCCACGTTGTAGTGAAGTGTTGTAATTCTTGGGCAGGAGCATAGATGATATTTCCATGAATCTGATATTTCAAACATTTCTTCATAAAGATGAATGATTCCTTTTCCATGGTTGGCCAATAGTAACCCATTCTAACAAGTTTCTTAGCCAAGGTTAGTCAACTTGAATGAGTCCTGCAAATACCACCATGAACTTCTTGTAAAGCCTTTTAAGATTCATCACATTCGAGACATCTAAGGAGGGTACCATCAAGACCATGTCGGTATAAGGTGTCAAAAATTAGTGTATGAAATTTCTTTTCTGATTCTGGGACAGATCCAGAGGTAAGATAGTGTCCTTTAGATATGCATATATTTTTCCATATAGAGGGGAATCAAATCTATTTAGGTCACAAATTATTTGAGTTTTAAGATTATCATAGGTAGGGGAAATAGTCATTCCACTAGGAATTCATATTGAGCTTGGTTCTCTGATAATTGTAATAGTGATGTAATTCTGGCCATGGAATATACAACTTTGTTGTTGATCTATGGAATTTTCATGAACTTGATCTCAACAATGTACTTCTTCAAGTCATCTACCATGTTTTTGTAAAGAATCAACTTGTCATATTTAGTCTAATAGTCATCATTTATTTTATTTATGACAATTTGTGAATCACCAAAAAATTGCACTTCTATGATTCTCAAGTCCAATGTAATTCTCATTCCAATTACCAATGCTTCATGCTCGGCTATACTATTTGTACAAGGAAGCATCAGCCGATAAGACTTTGGAATGGTATGTCCATGGGGTGTGAGAAAAATAATTCATACCCCTGAGCCATTTTATGTATAGGACCCATCAAAATAAAGTGTCCATGATTGCTTGGTGGTTGTTGTGAATACATTAGCGTCAAGAAACTCAATGTGCATTGGATTTTATGCTTGTATTGGTGCCTCTACCACTTGATCTGTTATAACCTACCCTTTGTGATGCAGGAGCATCCAGTGGTGTAAGGGCAATCCTACATCACCCAAAAATATATTTACTCTCATTTAGATTTTTTTGTAGATGTTTTTGCATTTTTGGATACCCTTTTCGTCGAAGAAGAATTCCCAACTTTCAGAACTGCTTTTCTGCTTTTTCTGCTCAACTGCTATTTTTAGCAGGTATGAATTTGAAGGCGTGAGGAGACAAAAAAATTTAAGGGAAGCTTCAGGACATAATAATAAACACTTTGGTGAAAGAATCAGATCAAGAGCATTTCCGGTTCAAAAGTTATTCAAGTTTCAATTTCTGCTTTTTGCCTTATGAAATCTTCGGAGCTAATTTTGAGGTACTTAGAGGCCCCGGATGGGCCTGAAAAATTGGCGGAATACGAAAGTGGTTAGCCTTTAGGCCCCACTTTCTAGCAAGAGATCTTCGCGAGAGCTTTCCGAAAAGGTATTATCATTGAAGATCTGACGGTTAGATCTTGAGTTAGGGCTTCCGAAAGTTGGTGCATAATTTGAATCCCGTTTTTGGCTCCAAACAAAGAAACGGGCTATTTATGGGCGAGTTACTGTTTCTTTTAGGTAGTTTTTGGGGAAAGAAGATCGCATGCTGCGAATAGGGGAATTTTTGTAGTTTCTTTCTGTAATTTGCATGTATTGCAAAACTCGAGGATTTGAGATCCTCTGCATGTAGGAATTTCATACTTTGAAAATAATAAGATTTGTTAGTTTTTCTGTGTGATTTTCTGTGTCTCGGGTTGCACCCTCATCACTTTGATTGCCTTTCGATCCACATATTGAATGTCAAACTCACTTAGGATCATTACCCACTTAGCTAACCTATCAATTAAGGTTGCCTTGCTCAGTAGATACTTTAAAGGATTGATCTTAGCCACAAGTTTGACTATGTGAGCTAACATATAGTGCCAAAAATTTGAGAAGAAAAAATTATTGCCAAACAAGATTTTTCAATGAAAGTGTAATTTAGCTCGTGGCGTGTCAATTTTCTACTAATATAATATACTACTCACTCTTTTCCAGTTTTATCCTCTTGTGTAAATAATGCTCCCAGGGATACTTCTATGTCAAAAATATACAGTATGAGTAGTTCACCTTGCACTAGTTGGATAAATACTAGTGGACTCATAAGATAATGCTTGATTTGATCAAATTTTTCTTCGCACTTGTCTTCCCATTTAAATGGAACGTTCTTATGCAAGAGATGTGTGAATGGAAAAATCTTATCTTCTAGTTGTGTGATGAATCTCTTAATGGATTGTAATCATCCTTGGAGTGACCTCAGTTGACTAATGTTCTTTGGTGGTGGCATCTCGAGGATGGCTTGTAATTTTTCTGCATCCACTTCAATTCCTTTTTTTGATACAATATAGCCTAGGAGCTTTCTGGATTTTACCCCAAAGACACATTTCTTGGGATTAAGTCTAACTTTAAATTTTTCATTTCTAACAAAAATCTTAAACAATATATCTAGATGTCCCTCTCTTGTGTTTGATTTGGCTAAGATATCATCTACATAATCCTCCATGAATGTGTGCATCATGTCATGAAAAATTATAGTCATTGTCTGTTGATATGTCGCTCCTCCATTTTTGAGTCTAAATGGCATTAAATTCCAACAATATGTACCCCAAGGACATGTGAGCGTTGTCTTATCTTGTTCCTAAGGTGTGATCTTTATCTAGTTATACCCAAAAAATCCATCCATTAGTGAATACATAGCATGCCCAACATTCAAATCCACAATCATGTCTATGTTTGGTAGAGGGAAATCATCTAGCGGACATGCCTTATTTAAATGCATAAAATTTGTGCAGATTTTGATTTGTCCATCTGGCTTTGTCACAGGTACAATGTTGGAGAGACATTCTACATAGTCAATAGACTAAATGAATCCAACATCCAAAAGTTTCTTTAATTCCTCCTTGACTAGTAATGCAAAATGCGGGTGCATCTTTCTAACTTTTTGTTTCACAAGTTTTTCCCTTAGAATGATGGACAAATGATGCATGATAAGATTTGGATCCAATCTAGCCATATCTATGTATGACCATGCAAAATTGATTTGATTATCCTTTAGGAATTCTTTGAATTTTGGGACTTCTTCCTTTGACAAGGATGCAACAAGTTGCAATACTTTCGACTATTCATATTTCCTATATTGATTGCTTATGTAAGATCTATCAAAATAAGATATTTCCTAATAGTGCTCAGGGAGGGTGTCAATTTTCCCATCGTCTAGTGCCTATGAAAGGTTTTCACTGTCAGATACACTTTTTGTTTTTCTCTTTTCATGGTTTAATACTACTTTTGTTAGGCTTTCACCATTAGATCTATCTTTTATATTGTTAATTTTGCAGGTGAGAAACTTGGCACTCTCATGAATGAGATTTTGATCCTATGATTCATTGGTGGAACCTATTTTCAGGTTGGATGAACAAAGAAAATTCACAATGGTTTTGTCATCAGGGAAGGTTGGGATATCGATTGGTTCAATTTGTTCCCAATCAATGAGCTTAGGTTGGGTAAGGTCAATGGGTTTTAAATTCATGACATAATTATCATTCTCTCTATGGGGAAGATCTATGATGATATCCTCCTGTTGATTATCCGTCTCACTTTGAATTGAATCGTCATCACTTAAGTCATGGTTTCTTTGAATTACGTAGTCAAGTGGAGGTATTGAGATTTTCCCATGTGTGAGAATGGGTGTATATTTTTGTATAACATCCACATGTTTGTCCCTTTACAATTCATCATTATAAATTGTATCCCATTCATACTCATTGGAATTGATGTCAAAATTCTCCTACAATCTCATAATTGTCTCAACTAACTCTTCAGGTAATTTCTTTTGGGTTTTTTCCTCGTGGATTTTCTTTTGATTTGTTTCTTTTGTCTCTTCACCATACCCAAGTCCTATCTTATCCCTTGGATGTATTATTTTTGGCTAAATAGGCTCTACTATTCCTTCTTTTCTCTTGCCTATAGGACCAGTTCCTTCATAGCCTATTCTTTGCATCATTCTGTAGCCTTTCCTATATTGCTCAGTAGGTAATTTGACATGCTGGATAGAATCATATTCATCCTTATAAAGCTAATTGAGAATTTCTCTATCTTCAGTTTCGATTTCCTAAGTGTTTTCTTGAATAAATCTCCTATCAAACTTGGTGATGGGGACTAAAGATTATGTTCTTGATATAGAAGCTGCTACAACTTGTTGTGTGGATGTTGATGGTTGTCCATTAGACCTTAGTGAGAAAGTAGGTTAGAGAGACATAGAGAATATTTTCCTACCCCATTATCCTTCAATTGTAGCTTGGTGCCAAAGTTCTCAATTAATTCCTGTGTTTGTTCATTGTGCTTTGAACTCAAAATGGTCAGAGCCTCTCTATTATGCAGGACAAAGGTATCTTGTGTTGCTTTAAGGATAGAAAAAATATGACTACTATTATGGTCTTCTGGTATGGTTATTTCTTGTCCATCATATGGAAATTTCAAGCATTGATGGTAAGTTGACGAAACTACTTGCATCTCATGGATCCATGGGTGACCCAGAAGTATGTTGTAGGATAGGTCTCAATCCAAAACCTGACAAAAAGTATTCTTCACAATAGGTCCCACTTTGATTGGTAGCATTATGAGGCCCTTGGAAGCTATTTCCTTCTAATGATATGCTTTGATTGTAATCTTTCTTTGTGGATCAATAGACTCTTCTAAATATCCCAAGGCAAGAACCAATTTTAAAGTACAAATGTTTAGACCGGCTCCCCCATCTATTAAAACATGTCTGATTCAGGTTTTATGAACCATGACCTCTAAATAAAGTGATGAATTATGTGGATGGATTGCAAAAGAATCATCCTTCTCAAAAAAGGATAAGAATGTAGGTGAGGAAAAGTGTCCCACCATGGCTTGAAATCTATTGATATCCAAACTGGGAGATATGGTTGTGTCAACAAGATCCTTCTCCAGAATGTCCTTGTTTGTTGGTGATATTTTAAGAAGCTCCAAGATAGAAATTTGAGGAGATGTTTTCCATAATTGATTGACCAAATTGTACTGGCTTGGAGGGGGGACAACTGGCTTAGATGAACTTCCTTTAACAATAATTTTGGCTTGTCCCCTTTTTGTTGCATTGACCTCTTGATATTATTTCTTTCCCTTGACTTTGATGACATTGGCAAGTGTTGGTCATCAGTATAGATATGATTAATTGTGGTTTCATAGACATGATTCATGTTTTTTCCTTTGTCACTCGAGAATACCCCTTTTCAATAATTGGAGAGAGGATCCTTGAATTCCTAATGATCTTCTTTGGAAATGTGTCCCTCAACTGTTATGGTACGATTATCAATCAAATCCTAAATGAAATTATTGAATGCTTGCTAGTTAATGGTCATATGACCTTTGCATCTATGATAATCACAATAATAGGAGTCATTCCAAGATGGTTGTTTGACTCGTGGATCATAATCTCTTTGCGGTGACAATGTGATAGAATTTTGATTCAATAGCTCTTTGAAAATTGACTCAAGAGATTGGCCCAAGGGAGTGAAACTCTGTCGATTTGAGAAAAAATGAGTCTTGGGTTGGTCATTTATGAGATTACTATTAGCATGATTATTTTCCATATTTCCTTGATTAGCATTGTTTCCTTGATTGGAAGTTCCTTGGTTATTGGAATTTCAAGGATTGTTATTGTTATGTTGAACACCTGATATATTGAGAATGGTTGTCTTTTCTTTTACGTTTTTGGCATCTACCACCCCATCATTTACAACATTCTTATTCTGAGTCTAAAATTGTGATTTTTTGTTGTTGTTGTTATATGAATTTGGACAATCTTTGTCAAGATTTAATGTTCCTCTCTTTACCAAGGCTCCTTCAATGATGATTGTGTTTTCAATCAATTCCTCGAATGATTGAGGACAATGAAGATTGAGCCTATAACTCATCTCTTTATTTAGACCATCGATAAAGATTTCCATCTTTTCCTTTTCATGAACAAGATGGGAATATCTTGCAAATAACCTTCTCCATCTTTGTAAGAACGTGATGAAGGGTTCCCCTATCTTTTTTTTAACTTTGCACAAATCAAGCATGGTTATCTAATGTTGTATATTGTAGGAGTAGTGAGATATGAACTTATTGATTAACTCCTCAATTTGTTTATTTGGGTAGTGATTTTGGAAAGCCACTCCATAGATTGTCCACGTAGATTCCGTAGAAAAAATCACATCAGGTATGTATCTTAATGAGAAAATTCCAAGCTCATATTTTGAAAGTCCCTCACATGATCAATGGAGTTTGTTTTCTCATTATATCTGTCAAATTTTGGAATCTCACAATGCTTTGGAAAATTAATCATGTTGAGATTCCTATCAAAGGGATATGGGTAGATATCCTCCAAAACATATTTCTTGGTTGTTCCCCCTTGTATTTCTTTAATTTTTCCTTGTAGTTCTCTTATCTATTGAGTAAGAGCACTAAGATCATTAAGGGGCATTTCAAATTTTTCAGGATCCTCTCTAATATTTTTCGTATCAAAATAAAATGGTAGTTTAGCTCCCTAGGTTGCTAACAAAATAAATTGCCTTTATTTCTTTAATTCTAAAATTCTATCCAAGAAAGTATGAAATTGTGGATCTTGTTCAGCTTCTTGAAGTAAATTGTCAGTTATATCATCATTATTTGAACTATCCCCTGTCTGAAACTTGTGAAAAGGATTTTATTCTTTATCACCCATATTTCCTTTATCACCCATGTTGCCAATGGATTTTCCCTTTCATTTCCTTCTATGTGCTTTCTAGATCTTGTGATAACAGGCATAAGATTATACCAAATTCCTACAAGCTTTGACCAAAAAATGGAAGAGTGAAATTTGTTAAATAATCTTATTCAAAATAGAATGAGGATTCTATTTATATGACCGATGATATTTCTAATTTTTAGTATGTGATTCCCTAGTTGAAAGAATGATGATCCTATTATGGGAATTGAACTATAAATCAGAAATGGATGTGATAATGTACTTTACGATGTTTTGATCTTAGTTTTGAGGAAATAGAGAATTTTCAACAGCCTAATGTTCCCAAGTTCTTTATTGCAACACTTGATCGGGACAATTGGAATACTAAATTATAGGTTGTGGGATAAAAGATGGACGAATGGGCTTACTATGATTATGTATATGTGAAATAACTCCTCATTGAAAGAAAGCTTGTGAAGATAATGACTCTAAAGAAAAATCATTTGTAAAACCCCTAGCAAAGTCGTGATATCGATGAATGAAATTTTGACGCTCAAGAAAAACTTTCTAACTTTGGTATAATTTTTTTTTCCATTTCAATAACTTCTTATAACTAAGGGACCTTTCTGGCTTTTTTATCCTTTTCTCAAGGGATTTCTTAGAAAATTTATAGATTTCTAGACCCTGAGCATAGAAAAATACTAGACTTAAATGGTAGATTGCATCAAAAAAACCTTTATACTTAGAACACAGATGTGTTACTCTGTTCAATGGATGTGCTAAAAATTTCAATAAATGCACTAAAAGATCAAGCCAATGCGTTGGACTGTTGCATGGATGCACTGAAACAGAGTACAAATGCATTATAACATAGCAGAGATGTGCTAAAAAAAAGCATAAATATGCTGAAACAAAGCAGGGATACGCTAAAACAAAGAAGAGATGTGCCAAAATAGAACAGGTATGCACTGAAATATCTAGTCAATGCACTAAGACATACATGTTTTGATATTTTTCTAATTTGGATGATCTTTATTTGAATTAATGTTTGAAAAAAATGACATGCCATAGGAAATACTTGTTTGTAAAGTCCTAAAATCTAACAATGAGTGTATGTTCTTGAGATTTCCATGGGTATTGAACAGAATAAACACTTCAGATAGACTCACTCTTATTTGTCAAAAAGTTCATCATAATAACCACAACCCACATCTAAAAATTGTGTCAACTCACAAATTTGTGTCAACCCTAGAGGGCACCTGTGTCATTGTCTTTTCTAGGTGTGTACTCAAAGTTATATTTCTTGATCCCTTGAGAAAATGGTCCTTGGAAATTATATGGTGCGTTTCTTTGGGAAAATTCTTCCCTCCCCTTGCACTATGATTATGAGGATATTCAGAAACTGACACGGTTGGCTTCTACACTAAGGTTCATAGTAAGTGTTTTTGTTCAGTGCGAAAAATGATATAATCTATTAGGAGACCTCCCAACCTTTAGAACAAAGGCTTTTGGGAGGGTTATCTTCCAAACTACTATCAAGTGGATTTTCATCAACAACTCACTTTTTTTTAGAGTGGGTTGGAATCCTTGGCTTTAGGGGTTCCAACTTAGGTCGTTCCTCTTAGGTGATTACTTTTTCCCACAAGAGTAGGTCTTCTAAAGGATTTACCAAAGCATAAATTGCATGGAAGAAAAAGATGAGTTTGGCATTTTGATCACCCAATTAAGGGGAGAGCATAGGCCTATCACCTGAAAATCACAACAAACAATTTTGTTCAATTTTAACCCAAATAACAATTTATTAGATTAAGTGAAGATGTTGCTTCACAAAAAACATGGGATTAATTTTAACCAATATAAATTTATTTTTTGGTGACTACCCTAGGATTGGTTAATTTCAGATTTAAATGTCTACCCTAGGATTGCTTCATTTTAAACTTATGTAGAAAGTAAAAATCTCTATCCGTAGAAATGTCAAAATCAGGATTAAATTTTATAGTCCCTTGGATGTGCTAAAAAAACACATAAATATGCCATAATAGAGCATTAATGCACTAAAAGAAATTACAAGGATGTGCTAAAATAGAGCGCAAATGCAATAAAAGAATAGGTATATGCGCTAAAACAGAGCATCAAAGTGTTGAAACAGTCCTTTTATGTGCTAAACTTCTCTAGGGATGCACTAAAATGCATCTCTTATGTGCTAAACCATAATTCAAGTCCATCACCTATCAGAAAACCTGTAATAATTTTAAAAAAAAAAATGAGGCAAGGGCCCCACAGTGGGCACCAAAAATGTGTGTGTCAATATGTGAAACAATTAAAAGGCTAAACAATCACACCAATGCGACATTATATCAAAGGAAATTGATTTAAACATAAAACAAACTCTTAAAATAGCAACTCCTTCAAAGACATCCCATTGTTCTCTATCTCCAAGGATTCGATGTAAGTTGTTGGCTCTGAGTTGGTGTAAGCAGTAACCTGGTAGAATGACAACTTAGAGAATGCGCTTATGTAACATGCATGTCTATTGCTAAATGATTATGATATGATAAAGCTAAGATATGAAACTAAGATGCAATGAGAAATAATAAAGATTTATAAACATTGGATGGAATGCAACTATAGTAATCATGCTAAATTCACCAAATCTAGGATCCTTTTCAACTCACAAAGAGGTTGTATTTATAAATTTTTGGAAGCAAAAGCCTAGTTGGAAAAGATCGATGATTGAAATCAAGCATGTCAAGATGAATGGTGAGAGATTTTGGAGGTTGAGAGAAAGGTGGAAGCTAGAGAGAAAGATGGAGAATGTTTCCTCCTACACAACCTTCTCCATTCAAAATTTAAGGAAAATTGTCATTTGTGCAATTCAATTATGAGGAGTTCGTTGGTAGTTGAGGATAAATCCTTTAATTCAATAATTAAGTTATTTAATTATATGTGAAAAGGATTTAATAAGCTTCCATAATTAATATTTAATATTTAATTATGTATGAGGGGAGGAAAAAAAAGTTAATTAAATATTTAAAATATTTAACTATGTGTGAAGTGAGAAAAGTGTTTAATTAAATGTGGGATGAAAAATTAGAAATAACGAGTTTAGAAGAATATTCCTTTATATGAAGTTAAAAATTAAAACTTAGAATAACACAATAATTAATATAAATAAATTATGAAAATTATTTAATTTAATTAAGAGGAAAATGGTAATAATTAAATAAACTTATTTATTTAATTAGATTAGAAGAATTTGAAAAGTGAACTATATAAATAAATAATTAAACCTATTTATATGTAGATGACTTTAGAAAATTAATCAAATAATTTATATTTAATTAATTAATAGGCTTGATTGAATATGACCATTTTTAGATGTATACATTTTTCCCCTCTTTGAAATGATGTGTTTTATTCATTTCTTCAAAGTATAATTCAAATAATAAAAAAATTTCCCTTGACTTTGAAAAATTGATTGATGATGCGATATGCCCCCTCAGGAGATAAATTGCGTGGTTTGAAGATTTTGATTATGATTCAAAGATTTGAAATGATTTGAAAGAGATTGGTCGATTTATCTCCCAAAATAGCGCTCTGTGTGGTAAAAATAAAAATAACCCTACCTTATTTACCCCCTTAAAAGGTGGACAAAGGTAAAAGTCATTGTCATTTGAATAGTTGCACTTGGTGATTTTTGAGATTTGCGAGAGAATAGTTCGAGATGTCGATCCACTACGAGTGCCACAGATTTGAGTGAGTCTAATGACATTAGAGACCAATAGTATATGGACCTCTCGTAAGATTGTACAACCCTCCATTGTGAATTTTTGATAAATTTTCAATGATTTTTTAGATTTTTTGAATTGTATTTTAGCACATAGAAAACTAATTTAGCGCATGCAAGCCCTAGTTTAGTGCATAGGATAGGTAAATTAGTGCATTCAGGATAGCGCATAGATTGAACAGAGTGGTGCATTTGAATGTTAGATTAGCCCATTACCCAAATTAGCACATATAGGTGATAATTTAGCACGTAGATACAATGCCTGTGCATAGGACACCCAATTCGCACATAGATTGATGGATTTAGCGCATATAGGTGATAATTTAGCACATAGATGCAATGCTTTCACATAGGACACCCAATTAGTGCATAGAATGAGGTATTCAACACATTGGCTAGATTTGTGCATAGGATAGATAATCTAGCACATCCACCTAATAGAATAGCGCATTTGATGGTTCAACACTTTGAGCCTCTCTTTTAGAGCATTCATGGATAAAGTAGCACATTTTCTAAATTAGCGCATTGAAATTCTATTTTAGCACATCCATAAAAAAAAATTGATTATGAAACTTTTTGAAACAACTGATAACTACTTGATGTTTGTTGCTATATTAGACAACTGAATTGATAAATTCGAGTAACATCAAGGATAGATTGACTTGAATTTTATGATGATCTGATAAATTTGCTTTCTGAGATGAAAAATAATTAGTAAAATGATGTTGATCTGAGCCAATTGATTGTTAAATTTGTCTTCATGCTTGTTGGAAAACAAATAGTAATGATAAATTTGTCTTCTCGCAGGCTTGAAAAACAAATATTAATTATAGATTTGATATGTTGTCAATGATGATCTGATTATGATGATGTTGATAAATTTGCTTTCATGTTTGATGAAAAAAATAGTAATGATAGATTTCAATTGCTTGCTTGATTTGATTTGACATGATTGTTTGATTTTCATTTCTCATTGATCTCATTGATTGATATGGATATCATGTTATAGGAGGATTTTAAAATCCTCTAGGTCAGAGAGAGATTTCCTTGTAGTTGGGAGATGATTCTCATATTGTCCCACCTAGAGACTGGGGTTATTGTTAGATGTGGTTTGGATTCACTTTTGAGTATCCAATAGTATAGGGTCAATAGAGCATTGTTGACCTCTTTAGCTGAGAGATGGCATTATGAGCATAGCACTTTTAACTTGCATACTGGAGAGATCATAGTCACACCAAAGGATGTCTATAGGATACTAGGGATTCCTGTGGTTGACAACCTTGTGGTCTATGACCATAAGGAGATTGGAGGTACAAATGCTTTGAGATGAGTCTTCTAGGATCGACACATTTTTGGGTATGAGATCACTTGGAGGAAGATTGTCTAGGGTTATGCCCCACTTCCCTCAGTTTTGGAAGGCTTCATTGGTGGCTTTCTATGTCCTGATGGTAGGTTGAAGGGACTATCAGTTGGTTGGGGTCAAATTTAGGGGACATGATCCTTCATCAAACTAGATATGCATGGGGATCTTGCATGTTAGCCCATCTATACCATAATCTCCATCAGGTAGTATATATAGATGTGAAGAGTATATCTTGTGGGGTGAAACTTCTCCAGATATGGGCGTGGGAGCACATCATGATCACTCACCCATTCGGAGGGATATATCGTCCCATCAGTTGTTTGTATGTTTATGCTTACCCAGGTCCACTTGTCCAACCTAAGTTGGGCAAGTTGGAGTATTGGCAGCAACTAATCGATAATATGAATACAGTTATCTAGAGACCATATGTTGACTATGAGGCATGGGATGAGGATGAAATTGAGCGGTCGTATTGTGACATAGCTAGATATCTGATTGGGATGTTAGGATGAAATGATGGCAGCGGTCTAGGGTATACTAGGTGACAACTAGAGCTAGAGGTTACATATATGACTATGATTCCCTAGGTTGACCAGTCCTGATTAGCCTGCCCCATTGTTAGATGGTGCAACAATTCAGAGGGCACAGAGGTAGCCACAGGCACAAGAAAAGGTAGGGGCATAGGCTAGACCACAGGGAGGATCATAGGTAGAGCAACATGCTAGATGTAATTCCCCGCCAAGTAACCCTAAAGGAAGTTGTAATTAACGACTTAAGCGAACCAATCTTTTTATTTTTTTATTTTTTAAAGTTTAATTAACACACACATTCACTTACTAATTAACAACAACCTCTAAGGCTACAAGGTTGGGATTACTTAAGCCCACACAACTACATAACCATAGCATTTAATAACTTTATGAAATAAGCATCATGTGACATAAGGATACAACATAACATAATAAGATAAATATCCAAGATACAATTTCATAAACATTTACTTAATCCAATAGTTACAACGCTCATTCCCAGAATGAGGCAATAGTACAAATGTGTTACAATTAAATAATTCCACCTCGTAAATACAAGAGGGATAAAATAACTTATACAAATTAAAATATTACAATGCAAGAAATTACAACAAGAACCATGAGCTATCCATCTGGATGTCTCACCACCAAGTACTGAAGATAAATGGGGACCTAACGATGTATGGTGCATATTCCACCCAACCAAGTGGTACCCGAAGGCCCACCCCCCATGCTAGGAGATAGTAACAATGTAGCATGGAAAAAGATCTACAACCTCTAACCATAGGCAGACTCATACTAATACAACCAAACAAATGAACTAAACAAGTACAACTCACACATCACCGACATAGGTCACATTGCTTCCAGACATAAAGTAGATCAAGTATGTCTAGAGAACCATACACATAACATAAATACCAACAATTTTTGTTCTAGATAGAGTGTCATCACATAGCTCGTAATAAGTTACCCTCAGCAGATCTTCATAGGCTCTGGTGTTCTTGGTGGCCTCTATGAACCCTCAGCCCTCATACTTACTAATGCGGAATCAACTACCTCTCCTATTGAGAAGATAGATGACTTTTCCATTTCAAGCCTTCCCACTCACTCCAAGCCTAAACAAGAACTTGTGACTATGAGTGAGGCTAGAACTTATCTTTTTAGTGTGTAGTACTCCCCAAATTTTTATTACAATTTTAGTTATCACTTGATTAAACTACTTCCAAAGGTTACCCAAATCTTACCTCTTACGGGCTCTGGCCCCTACTGGAAGCCACTCCTCTATTGAACAACACACAAACTAACTAACCACCAAGGGAATCACAAGTGCATACAACCTAGGTATCAAAACCACTCCATCTCAATGAGGAAAAATAATAGAACTCTCTCCAACAAATGGAGGCAAAAAAACACATAGTCCACTCCTTGCACAGGAGGTACAAAACATCCCTGTTTGTGGAAACTGGGTAAATATTGAAAAGACACCATGCACTACCCAAGGGAAAACAACTGGTTGACATAAAGAATCGACAACCCTCATCCTCTAAGATCCTCTAAAAGACTTACAATATTTGGACTAAGACTTAATCTCATATCCCAAAATACAACTTGACGACATAGCTACAAAAGCATTCAAGTCATTAATCAAATCTAATATTTGGATTTCCTAAATCCATACTCATCCAATAGGTATCATTGACAAGTCAAAGGCGCGATAACTAGATCATCTGAAATAATCATATACCCTATTTCCTCTTTCATTATTGGGAATCTTAAACAATTTAAACTCACATCCCTTTGCGAAATACGAGGAAAATAAATCTAAAAGGAAATCACGAGGATATTACTATTTTTGAATATACTAAATCCATATCTCTTTCATATTCCAATCACAATGATTTAATTATTCTAATATAAATAAATAAATAAAAATAATTAATTGCCTCATCAATATAATCAATTACTAAATTTAATTTTAAAAGCTACATAAATCCATGCATGTAAATCCTTTCAACTTCCCTCACCAAATTCTATATCTCTTCCAATTTTCCATTTAAAAACATGCAATTTCTAAATTATAATTTCCTTATCATTTGACCATGCATTCAAATCTTATCTTAATAAAAAACTCCACTCACTTAAATTGCATGCACCTGAATAAAACAAAATAAATATTAAATAAACTCCCAATAGAAACCTACTCATGCATTATATTCATTAAACATATATCCATATATTTAACTATATATATATACAGTCATTACAATATCCACTATCTTTTACATAATATTCCATTTGATAGATTGAAATAAATAAATAAAACCCATTAATAATATTACAAATTACCCCTTATCTATTTTAATCATTTCATTATTTAATATATATATTAAATATTATAAAATCCACATTATACTAAAATATCATATTTTTAATAAAATTAAAAAAAAAACTATTAACCAAAACCAGTTTAATTACCATGTACGGATGGACGAATTTAAATTAGATAATAAAAAAAACAAATATAAAAAAAATACAAGTTAAATGAGATTGGGGAGGGGTCGGTTGTGGCCGAACCCTCACCCCAATACTCATATTGGCGGTAGCCTCCCCATGGAGGTTGCGCTATCCAAAGGCAGCACTCCCTCCACTTAGTGGAGGGCACTCTCCTTGGGACAGCCGCAACCTCCCAATGTGGAGCGGTGGGGTGTGCAATGCACCCCCACCCAATATTAACACAGACCAAAAAAAAACAGCGAATGATCCATGTTTTTCAAGAACAAAATGGAAGCACCGTACGGATGGCGAATGAGCACAATTCCAAAATTAACATTCTTTAAAATATGTAAAATATATATACAAATTATATATATATACATACATACAATATATATATATATATATACATACAATATATATATATATATATATATATATATATATGTATATGTATATATATATGTATATGTATATGTATATGTATAAAATATATAAATATATAAACAGACTTTAACATCACAGATCAATTGGGGAAATTTTGTCAAAACATTCACCTACAGGTGAAATTGTAAAAAATTTCTAGAAAAATCCAAAATTCACAAGAGGCTTTAAAATTAATTCTTTTAAACCATTTTCTCGAATTCATAAACAATAAAAGAATAAGAAAACTAAAAGGATCTAAATTAAAACCGTAAGTTTTTTAAATCCTCTACATTTCTCCACCATAATTTTTACAAAGGTTTAATAAATAAATTGATTTTCTACAGAGGTTTAAATTTTCTAAAACAGATCTAATGTGTTGGTCAACCTCTAGGTTTGATTCAAATAACAAAACAATTCATTTCCCCAAATAAATTAAATTCTACAGAGGTTTTCACAATTTTCCTGAAGAATTTTCACAGGAAAGACAAAAGCTTTAAATTTATTTATTTATTTTCTTTCTTCTAATCACAAATTCCTTTTCCCAAATAGATTTAACAACAAATATTTCATCACTAAAATTTAAAAAACACACCAAGAACAAAACAAAATCACTGAAGAAAACCTGATTCAAGAAGCTACAGGTAATAGGAAATTTGATGCAAAGCCTCCTCCAAAGATCTCACAATTTCTCTTCAACTGTGCAGTGAATCAAAGCAAGCAAAAAATCCAGAAGCACAACCAACATCAACAGAATTTTCCAATTTCAATTCCACAGCCAAAAATTTCTTCAAACCATTCTTTGTGCAATTTTCCCGAAAATATCCTCTCAAACCTGAAGAAGCTCTTCCTCTCCAAAATTCTCTCCATGAATCCATTTGCAACAAAACCTTCTAATTAATTAAACTTTCACATGTTGGCATGATTGAAAATATCTTCCACAATCAAATCTAATTTTGCATGCAATATAATAAATTAACTCCAAAATTTTCAAAACTAACTTTCCTTTTAAAATTCAATTTCAATTCCAAATTCTAATTTAATTCCCACAAATTGAAATTAAATTCCAAAATTAATTTTATTCCTTTCTTTCTTTTAATTTTCATAACATCACATTTAATAATTAATTTAATTATTTAATAACTAAATTCATCTACGTGGATTAAATTTAATTAATTAATTTAAATATAAAGTTCTATCCACATTGCATAATTTAAATTAAATAACCATCACCATGATATAATGCAATTATTCTAAATATCTATTTCCAAAACAAGAATCCTTCCAAAGTTTAAATAAGATTAAAGCAAGGAAATAAATGACTCGACACACACGATTGATGACACACTAAGGCTAGGGTGTAGACTTGACACAAGTTACCTAGCTACTATCTCCTATTCAACTTCACCATTGGATCGACACGCTCAACCCTGTGAAACCAAGTGGAGTCGATGCCATCTACCTGCAAATCTGAAAACATAGTAACCAACATCATATAATATAAACATCATAAAATACACACTGTGAAGATGAAATTACAGAATCACAAGGTGCTCACAAGCGAGTGATGCGAACCCGTCCCCTTCACCAATACAATCATCATAACTAAAATTTCCATCATACATCAAATATTCTCATATGCACTCACATGTTATATCAACTAACATCATTACACCAACTAAAAAATGTAAAACAAATCATCAGATAAACCAAATCACATCACATAAAATAGGTCGTCGCTCTATAAATAGCAATCAAATACACACACAAGACAAATTATCCAAATATCCAGAAACATAAATCAAAGAAAAACAAGGACACATTGTCTAGTCCTGAAAGCAAAACGGAGGGTTGTTACACTAGAGGAGAGGAGGATGTGGGTGGTGTGGCCATGGATATTGATTAGGAGGAGGAGGAGGGCATTGATGACGATGATGATGACAATGGAAATGATGGGGGTGGTGGAGGGAGAGTCTACTTTGATGTACCATTTAGGACTCAACCCCACACATCAAGAGTTTTTGAGTATTTAGTTGTCACATTACCACAAATCACTATTAGGGCTCCCTCTCAAGTTTAGATTGATTCACTACAGTCACAAGTATAGGCTCTCCAGAGCTAGTTAGGACAAGCACATGCCAATATTATGTAGTTACAAGCATAGATGGCTTAGCCACCACCTCTAGACCCACAGATAGGTCAGCTAATAGTAGAGAGGGACAGTTTGAGACAACGCTACTTATAGGAAAAGGGGGTAGCCGAGAGATTACTCAGATCAGTATAGGGCACCTCTATCGGAGAGGTTGTTGCTAAGGGTCTAGAGACTGCCACAGAGTGCAAGTTTTATCGATAGAGATATCATGAGATAGTGCCTCCGTGGTGGAGAGTATCGTATACCCTGTTAGGCACCAGGTCCCATACCCACTCTCATAGTCACACTAGGAGTTCCACAAGGAATGTGGGTCAACTTGTCAGACGAGAGATAGGTGATATCAGTGGCAGGGCTCTAGCAAGACTGACTACCTCCAGCAACCACAGCAGTCATGATCCTCTGATAGATGTTCCCCACTGATGAGATTGTACACACAATTTTTTGTCACTTTTTATGTATCTCTATTATACATTTGATATCATTGTACCCATGGAAATTTATGAGATTATATGATATCCAACAATGGTTTTGTTATGCATGTCTTTTATTATGCTATGATGGATGTTATTTATTTATTTTTTATCTTATATGTCATTGTGTTTATGATTATGATGATGTATTTGTATGGATGGTGCTTTTAATATGATGGTATGATGGTTCATGCACATGATATGAATAATGATGATAATGTAAAATTTTGATGTTTATGATTTGATGAATCTGCAAATGAAATGATTTTTATGAATTTGATATGATAGATATGGATGATGCAAATAAAATGTGAATGATCTTATTATTCTGTATTATGTATGAATTATGGATGGAAAAAAGATGAAAAGGATGCATTTTTCTCTTTTCAATGTATGATTATGAAAATGATATGATGATATGTACATGTTAAATGCAAAAATGATAAGGATAAAGTGATATGACTATGATATTAAATGGGAATGAATTGAAAATGATATGAGATGATGAGATGATAAATATGATATGTAAAAATTGATATGATGCTTGATGATAATTTATATGAATCTGGAAATGATGTGAAATCATGATAGAAATGATGATATAATAAATGACATATAAGATAGTGATAATGAATGATATGAGAAATGATATGAGAATGATAATGCAAAATTGAAAATGATATGATAATGATAATGCGGAATTGAAAATGATATGATATGATATGAAAAATGATAAGAATACTATAAATGATGTGAAAATGATGTAAAAATGACAATGTATAATATAAAATGAAAATGATAAGAAAATGATAAATGAATTATTAATGAATTTTTTTATGAATTTATTGATAAAAATGATATGAATAATGTCATGATATGAAAATGATAAGGAAAAATGGAATTTAAAGATGGCAATGCAAAAATAATATGTAAAATGATGTGCAAATACGATACAATAATGATATGAATTATGATATTGTAAGTGGATAGTAAATTATAATGAAATGATTATGAAATAATGATATGATATGAAACTAATAATCATAATAATAATGCTACAAATGATGATAATGAAAAAGATGAAAGCTGATATGAAATGGTATGTAATTAATTTGTGAAAATGATAATAAAAATGAAATATGATGTGAATGAAAATTAAATGAGAATGAATTGAAAACAATATGAGAGTAATAATGAAATGTAAAATATGATATGAAAATGAAATGAGATGCAATAAATTTCCAAGTGTACTTAATCTTCATTTCGAGAGAGATATGTATCTTTTCCAACTTCCAAAAATCTATCATACAATCACAAAATTGAATGCAATTTAGACAAACCATGCAATCCTAAAAATGCCAGATGAACCACTCACTATTGTCATTCTGTAAACCAATTTGGTGCTTGATTGTCATCATTGAGCCTTTTGATATGTTGAAAGTTAATACAAGCATCAAAGGGGATATTTGCACCAATGATGACCTAAGTACAACTTTCATAATGCTTGATATAGCAAGTTAATACAAGCATCTAGGTATAATAAAACCAAGATGACCTAAGTATTCCTTGCGTAAACAAACATAAGTTAACCATTTTCCAATTCAAATAATGAAATTCCATCAATGATATTTTTGAATATCATGTCTCAAGACAAATTTGCACAGTAATAATGATTAGCTTATAGATAGCAAACAAAGAAAAATCATATTCCTTCCTTGTGATTCTAATGGAATACATCATTGAATCACTCGAGAGATATGATGTCATCAAATTTAAAAACAATAGTTCAACTTATGCCCTAAGTGTTTCATTCATTTTATTTTGATTAAGATCATCCAATTTGTTTCAGTTTCATGTCCCATAGCTGTCTTGACCAGGCTTTATTTGATATTTGATTGTTGATATGATATTCTAATACTTGAAACATGTTGCCATCTATCTTCCAAAAGGCTCAAAAGCTGATGGCCCCCAGTGAACTTGTACCTTGACTCTTGATAAGACACAACCTATTACTTAGGAATATAAGCAATGATTATTTAGCCATGATGAAATCGTTTTCATTCCAGGGAATTGTTGGGTGCATGATGTGGATATGATGGCCAGGAATGGTTTTGATGTTGATGTAAAATAGCTATGAACAATCTAAAACATAGCCTAATAGATGGGAGAGCCCACTACATCACAAACAATGCATGTTTTCCAAGTTTTCACCATTCATTTTTATTGCACTTTTTCAGATTCACCAAGACACATGTTTGTCAGGTTCTCATCAAGGCAATGATTTTTTTTTTTTTCATTTTTTTTATTTTCTCTTTGTCCTTATTTTTTTTTGTATGTCAAAAGGATGCCTGTTTGCTAAGTTTTCACCTTGATGAAATTTTTTTAGGACATTTTTTATTTTTTATGGAAAGTTTCATGACTTTTTGCATTGTTTTTGGTATTTTCAAACATAGAACTTCTTCAAATGGATATTGTTGGTTGGATCTTCAAAAATTTCCCCTTCTAGCGTAGATAACTGATATGCCCCTGATCCATATGTTGCAATGATCATGAATAGACCTAGCCAATTGGGCTTGAATTTTCCTTTCTTTTCTCGATCTTGTTGATAGTGGGGATTCTCCTTGAGGACTACGTCACCCACTTGAAATGTATGTGGTATGACTCTGTGATTATAGGTATGATACATAACATGTTGATAATCCTTCAAGTAATTGGCTACACTTTGTTGTCTCTCATCAAGCAACTCCAATTATTATAGTCTTGAAACTCTATAGTTCTCATCAGTTATGAATCCCTTCAATGAAACTCCAAGTGAGGCAATCTCAACTTCTAGCAGAAAATTTTCTTTTGCTCTAGAAACCAAGGCATATTGGGTGACTCCTATCGGTGTGGGAATGTTGGTTTTGTTTGCCCATAAATTTGGATTTAATTGGACATGTCAATCACGACTAGTGTCATTCACTATTTTCTTCAAGATATTTAGAATTTTTTTGTTTGAAGCTTCTACTTGGTCATTTCTCTATGGATAATAAGGCGTAGAGAATGTGTGTTGGATATGAAACCTTTCACAAAGTTCATCAACATCTTGATTCTTGAAATCTCTTCCATTATTCCTAATAATGGAGTTGAGAATTCCATACCAACATATGATATAATTTAGGTTGAAGGATAAAATTTGTTTGTTGATGACTGTTGTCAAGGAATAGCTTCAATCCACTTGGGTATGTGTAGGATCATGATGGGCCAAAAAGTGGCAATATGATGGGTATGTGGCTGACGACCTTTTTTTTACCCAAAATTGATGAAACGAAAAGGGTTTTTAAAGGAGATTCTCAGCTTTCCACCAATATAAATTATGGTTAACTTTGAATTTAATAAATAATTATAATTCATTTTCTATTGAATTACGACAAAAGTCTTGATTTTTAGACTGATTGAAAAACATCTATAGCTCTAAAATGGTATCATATTTTTTGAATCCAAAACATGCGTAACATTCTCTGCTTCACATCATATAAGATTAGAAAATAAAAAATTGAATTTCATGAATTTTTTACCAAGTTAAGGTGGTCAGACATACGAGTCTTTATATTTTTAAAAATTTATCATAAAAAATTATAATTAATTACTTACTTGGAAAAAAATTACAAAAAATATGCATCACATTGGGACATGAGTCCTTTACTTATATCTAAAATATTATAAAAAAATATTATCATTTTAACATGGTTAGGGTGGTCAGACAAACACCTACTTCTTATTTTTTCCTTGCAATTTAAGTACTACTGTATTGAGATTTCAAATTTTCACCAAATAGATTTTATTTTTTTGTAAATAAACCTAGTAATTTAGAAAATACATTTAATTTTCTACAAATTCTATTCTTACATATTTTTGAAATAATATAGATAGCTTATTCAAATTTTTATGTCAAGTTGCCTAACGCTAATTTTTTTGAATTTTTTGTCACTTAAGGGCCTATTTTTTCCATGATGATCTTGCACATACCCACTTAGTAAAATAATCAGTGGTCGTGATAATGAACTTGTGTCCATTTGATGATGATGGGTGTATCTTCCCGACTAGATCTAGTCCCCGCTAAGCAAAAGTCCACATTGTAGTGAAGGGTTACAGTTCTGAGCAAGAGCGTGGATGAGATTTCCATGAATTTGACATTTCAGATATTTCTTCATAAAGAAGAATGATTCCTTTTCATTCGTTGGCCAATAGTAACCCATTCTAACAAGTTTCTTAGCCAAGGTTAGTCAACTTTAATGATTCCCACAAATACCACCATGAAATTCTTATAAAGCCTTTTAAGATTCATTACATTTTATACATTTAAGGAGGGTACCATCAAGAACACATCAATATAAGGTGTCAGCAATTAGGGTATAGTGAGAAGATTAGTTTATGCAATTTATTTTTTGATTCCGGGACAAATCCAGAGGTAAGATAGTATCATTTAGATAGGCATAGATTTTTCCATATAGAGGGGAATCAGATCTATTTAGGTGACAAATGATTTGAGTTTTAGGATTATCATAGGCAAGGGAAAAAAGTTGTTCCACTAGGAATTCATATTGAGCTTGGTTCTCTAATAATTGCAATAGTGATGCAATTTTGGCCATGACATCTACAACTTTGTTGTCGATCTACGGAATTTTCATGAACTTGATCCTAGCAAAGTACATCTTCAAGTCATCTACCATGTGTTTGTAAGGCTGTGATTTTCAAATCCAATGCAATTCTCATTCCAATTACCAATGCTTCATGCTTGACTATATTATTTGTACAAGGAAACATCAGCTAATAAGACTTTGGAATGGTATGTCCATGGGGCGTGACAAAAAGAATTCATGCCCCTAAGCCATGTTGTGTGTATGACCCATCAAAATAAAGTGTCTGTGATTGCTTGGTGGTTGTTGTGAATACATCAGCGTCAGGAAACTCAATGTGCATTGGATTTTCTGCCTATATTAATGCCTCTACCAACTAATCTTCTATAACCTGCCCTTTGATTGCCTTTTGATCCACATAGTGAATGTCAAACTCACTTAGGATCATTATCCACTTAGCTAACCTACCAATTAAGGTTGCCTTGCTAAGAAGATACTTTAAAGGATCAATCTTAGCCACAAGTTTGAATATGTGAGCAAGCATATAGTGCCAAATTTTTTGAGAAGAAAACACTACTGCTAAACAAGCTTTTTCAATGAAAGCGTAATTTAGCTCGTGGATTGTCAATGTTCTACTAATATAATATACTACTCACTCTTTTCCTATTTTATCCTCTTGTGTAAATAATTCCCCCAGGGATGCTTCTATGTCAAAAATATATAGTATGAGTATTTCACCTTGCACTGGTTCGATCAATATTGGTGGACTCATCAGATAATACTTGATCTAAACAAATTTTGCTTTGCACTTGTCTTCCCATTTGAATGGAACGTTTTTATGCACGATATGCATGCATGGAAAACTCTCATCTTCCAGTTGTGTGATGAATCTCCTGATGGATTGCAATCATCCTTGTAGTGACCTCAGTTGACTAATTTTTTTTTGTGGTGGCATCTCGAGGATGGCTTGTAATTTTTTTGCATCCACTTCAATTCCTTTTTTTGATACAATATAGCCTAGGAGCTTTCTAGATTTTACCCCAAAGACACATTTCATGGGATTAAGTCTGACTTTAAATTTTTCCATTGTAACAAAAATCTTAGATAATATATCTAGATTTCCCTCTCTTGTGCTTTATTTTTCTAGGATATCATCTACATAATCCTCCATGAATTTGTGCATCATGTCATGGCAAATTGTAGTCATTTCTCGTTGATATGTCGCTCCAACATTTTTTAGTCCGAACGACATTACATTCCAACAATATGTACCCCAAGGACATATGAATGTTGTCTTATCTTGATCTTCAGGTGTGATTTTTATCTGTTTATAATCAAAAAATCCATCCATTAGTGAATACATAACATTCCCAATTGTCAAATCCACAATCATGTCTATGTTTGGTAGAGGGAAATCATCTAGCAGACATGCCTTATTTAAATCCCTAAACTTTGTTTAGATTTTGATCCGTCCATCTCGCTTGGTCATAGGTACAATGTTGGAGAACTATTCTACATAGTCGATAGACTTAATTAATCCAACATCCAACAGTTTCTTAAACTCCTCATTGACTAGTAATGCAACATGTGGGTGAATCTTTCTGAGTTTTTTTTTCACAAGTTTCACCCTTGGCATGATGGAAAAATGATGCATGATAAGATTTGGATCCAATCCACCCATATCTATGTATGACCATGCAAAATTGATTTGATTATCCTTTAGGAATTCTAAGAATATTGAGACTTCTTCCTCTGAAAAGGATGCAACAAGTTGCAAGACTTTCGACTTTTGCATAGTGACTATATTGATTGCTTATGTAGGATCTATCAAAATAGAAGATCTTTCCTGGTAGTGCTCAGGGAGGGTGTCAAGTTTCCCATCATCCAGTTCCTATGAAAGGTTTTCACTATCAGATACGCTCTTTGTTTTTCTCTTTTCATGATCTAATACTGCTTTTATTAGGTTTTCACCATTAGATCTATCTTTTATATTGTTAATTTTGTAGGTGAGAAACTAGGCACTCTCATGACTGATATTTTGATCCTATGATTCACTGGTGGAACCTATTTTCAACTTGGATGAAAAAAGGAAATTCACAATGGTTGTCATCGGGGAAGGTTGGGATATTGATTGGGTCAATTTGTTCCCAATCAATGAGCTTAGGTTGGGTAAGGTCAGTGGGTGTTAAGGTCATGACACATTTATCATTCTTGCTATGGGGAAGATCTATGATGATATCCTCCTGTTGATTATTTATCTCACTTTGAATCAAATTGTCATCACTCAAGTCATGGTTTCTTTGAAGTACCTAGTAAAGTGGAGGCATTGATATTTCCCCTTGTGTGAGCATGGGTGTATATTTTTGTATAACAATGACTTGTTTGTCCCTTTACAATTCATCATTATAAATGGTATCCCATTCATACTCATTGGAATTGATGTCAAAATTCTCCTACAATCTCATAATTGTCTCAGCTAACTCTTCATGTCATTTCTTTAGGGTTGTTTCCTCATGGATTTTCTTTTGATTTGTTTATTTTGTCTCTTCACCATACCCAAGTCCTGTCTTATCCCTTCGATGTATTATTTTTGGTTAAATAGGCTCTATTATTCCTTCTTTTCTCTTGCCTATAGGACTAGTTCCTTCATTTCCCATTCTTTGCATCATTGTGTAGCCTTTCCCATATTGCTCGGTAGGTAATTTGAAATGATATATAGAATCATCTTCATCAGATAAAGCTAATTGAGAATTTCTTTATCTTTAGCTTCAGTTGCTTGAGTGTTTTCTTGAATAAATCTCCCATTAAACTTGGTGATGGGGATGAGAGATTGTGTTCTTGATGTAGAAGCTTCTATAGCTTGTTGTTTGGATGTTGATGGTTGTCCATGAGACCTTCGTGAGACAAATAGGTTAGAGAAATATAGTGAATATTCTCCTACCCCATTATCCTTCAATTGTAACTTGGTGCCAAATTTCTCTATTAATTCCTTTGTTTGTTCATTGCGCTTCGAAGTAGAAATTGTCAGAGCCTCTCTATTATGCGGGACAAAGGTATCTTGAGTTTCTTTAAGGTTAGAAAAAATATGACTACTATTATGGTCTGATGGTATGGTTATTTCTTGTCCATCATATGGAAATTTCAAGTATTGATGGTAAGTTGAAGAAACTGCTTGCATCTCATGGATTCCTGGGTGAACCAAAACTATGTTGTAGGATAAGTCTCCATCAAAAACTTGACAAAACTTATTCTTAACAACAGGTCCTACTTTGATTGGTAGCATTATGAGGCCCTTGGAAGCTCGTTCCTTCTAATCATATGCTTTGATTGTAATATTTATTTGTGGATCAATAGACTCTTTTAAATATCCCAAGGAAAGAACCAATTTTAAAGTTCAAATGTTTAGACTGACTCCCCCATCTATTAAAACATGTATGATTTAGGTTTTATGAACCATGACCTCTAAATAAAGTGATGAATTATGGGGATGGGTCATGGAAGAATCATCCTTCTCAGAAAAGGATAATCATTTAGGTGAGGACAAGTGTCCCACCATGGCTTGAAATCTAGCGATATCCAAATCCAGAGATATGGTTGTGTCAACAAGATCCTTTTCCAGAATGTCCTTATGTGCTGGCGATATTTTAAGAAGCTCCAAGATAGAATTTTCAGGAGATGTTTTCCATAGTTGATTGACCAAATTGTGCTTCCATGGAGGGGGGACAACTAACTTAGATGAACTTACTTTAACAATAATTTTGGCTTGTCCCCTTGTTGTTGCATTGACCTCTCGATATTATTGCTTTCCCTTGACTTTGATGACATTGACTTGTTGGTCATCAGTGTAGATATGATTAATGGTGGTGTCACAGACATAATTCCTATTTTTTCCTTTGCCACTCGAGGATACCCCTTTTTGATAATTGCGGAGAGGATCCTTGAATGCCTGATGATCTTCATTGGCAATGTGTCCCTCAACTGTTATGGTATGATTATCAATCAAATCCTGAACAAAATTATTCAACGCTTGGCAATTATTGGTCATATGACCTTTGCATCTATGATAATCACAATAATAGGAGTCATTCCATGATGGTGGTTTGACTTGTGGTTCATAATATCTTTGTGGTGGCAATGTGATAGAATTTTGATTCAATAGCTCTTTGAGAATTGACTCAAGAGATTGACCCAAGGGAGTGAAACTCTGTCGATTTGAGAAAAACTGAGACTTGGATTTTTCATTGTTGGGATTATTATTACCATGATTATTAGCCATATTTCCTTGATTAGAATTGTTTCCCTAATTGGAAGTTCCTTGGTTAGTGGAATTTCTAGGATTGTTATTGTTACGTTGAACACCTGATATATTGATAATGGTTGGATTTTATTTTATGATGTTGGCATCTACCACCCCATCATTTACAACATTCTTATTCCTAGTCTAAAATTGTGATTTATGTTGTTGTTGTTGTTGTTATACAAATTTGGACCATCTTTGTCAAGCTCTAATGTTCCTCTCTTGACGAAGGCTCCTTCAATGATGATTGTGTTTTCAATCAATTCCTTGAATGATTGAGGAAAATGAAGATTGAGCCTATAACTCATCTCTTGATTTAGACTGTTGATAAAGATTTCCATCTTTTTCTTTTCATGAACAAGGTGGGAATATCTTGCAAATAACATTGTCCATCTTTGTAAGAACGTGATGAAGGTTTTCCCGGTCTTTTATTTTAATTTGAAAAGCCACTCCATAGATTTTACACCTAGACTCCGTAGAAACAATCACATTAGGTATGTATCTTCATGAGGAAATTTCAAGCTCATATTTTGAAAGTCCCGCACATGATTAATGGGATCTGTTTTCCCATTATATTTGTCAAATTTTGGGATCTCACAATGCTTTGGAAAAGGAATCATGTTGAGATTCCTATCAAAGGGATATGGGTAGATATCCTCCAAAACATATTTATTGGCTGCTCCCCCTTGTATTTATTTAATTTCTCCTTGTAGTGCTCTTATCTATTGAGTAAGAGCACTAAGATCAGTAAGGGGGGTTTAAAATTTTCAGGATCCTCTCTAATCTTTTTCGTATCAAAATCAGATGGTAGTTTAACTCCTTGGGTTGGTAACAAAATAAATTACCTTTCTTTCCTTCGTTCTAAAATCCTATCCAAGAAAGTATAAAATTGTTGATCCTACTTAGCTTCTTGAAGTAACTCCTCAATTATTTGATCATTATTTGAACTATCCCCCATGCAAAAATTGTGAAAAGGATTTTCTTCTTTATCATCCATATTGCCTTTATCACCCATGTTTCCCAATGGATTTTCCCTTTCATTTCCTTCTATGTGATTTCTAGATCTTGTGATAATAGGCATAAGCTTATACTGAATTCCTACTAGCTTTGACCACAAATGTGAGAGTGCAATTTTTTAAATTATCCTATTAAAAATAGAATGAGGATTCTATTGATATGACTGATGATATTTCTAATTTTTAGTATGTGATTCCCTTGTTGAAAGGATGATGATCCTATTATGGGAATTGAACTATAAATCAAAAATGGATGTGATAATTTACTTTGTGATGTTTTGATCTTAGTTTTGAGGAAATAAGGAATTTTCAAGAGCCTAATGTTCCCAAGTTATAATGTTCCCAAGTTATTTATTGCAACACTTGATCGGGATGATTGGAATACTGAATTACAGATTGTGGGATAAAAGATGGATGAATTGGTTGACTATGATTATGTCTTTTTGAAAGAGCTCCTTGTTGAAAGAAAACTTGTGAAGATAATGGCTCTAAACAAAAATCATTCGTAAAACCCCTAGCAAAGTCATGATATCCATGAATGAAATTTTGACGCTCAAGCAAAACTTTTTGACTTTGGTATTAAAAAAATCTCCTTTTCAATAACTTCATATAACTAAAGGGCCTTTTTGGCTTTTTTATCCTTTTCTCAAGGGATTTCTTAGCAAAATTTATAGATTTCTAGACCTTAAGCATAGAAAAAGACCAGACTTAAATGGCAGATTGTGTTAGAAAAACCTTTAGATTCAAAACACGGATGAGCTACTCTATTCAATAGATGCGCTAAACTTTTGAACAAATGCGCTAAACGATCAAGCCAATATGCTAGATTGTTGCATGGATGCACTAAAATAGAGTACAAATGCATTATAACAAAGTAGAGATGCGCTAAAATAAAGCATAAATGTGTTGAAACAAAGCAGAGATGCGCTAAAATAGAGAAGAGATGTGCTAGAAGAGAACACGCATGCGCTAAAATATCTAGTCAATGCACTAAGACAAACATTTTTTGATATTTTTCTGATTTGGATGATCTTTATCTAAATTAATGTTTGAAAAGCATGACATGTTGTAGGAAATAGTTGTTTGTAAATTCCTAAAATCTAACAATGAGTGTATGTTCTTGAGATTTTAATGGGTATTGAACAAAATAAGCACTTCAAATAGACTCACTTTTATTTTCAAAAAGGTCATCATAATAACCACAACACACATCTGAAAATTGTGTCAACTCACACATCCTTGTCACCCCCTAGAGGGCACCCATGTCATTGTCTTTTCCAAGTGCGTACTCAAAGTTAGATTTCTCGATCCCTTGAACAAACATTCCTTGGAAATTATATGATGAGTGTCTTGGGGGAAAATTCTTCCCTCCCCTTGCACTGTGATTATTAGGTTGTTCAAAAACTGACACGGTTGGCTTCTACACTAAGGTTTGTAGTAAGTGTTTTTATTCAATGCATAAAATGATATAATCTCTCAGGAGACCTCCCAACCTTTAGGAAAAATGCTTTGTGGATGGTTATCTTGCACACTATTGTTGAGTGGATTTTAATCAACAAATCACTTGCTTTGGAGTGGGTTGGAATCCTTGGCTTTAGGGGTTCCCACTTAGGTAATTCCTCTTGGGTGAGTACTTTTTTCCACAAGAGAAGGCCTTCTAAAGGATTTCAAAAAGAATAAAGTGCATGGAAGAAAAAGACGAGTTTGGCATTTTGATCACCCAGTTAAGGGGAGAGCATAGGCCTATCACCTGACAATCATAACAAACAATTTTGTTCAATTTTAACCGAAATGACAATTTGCTAGACTAAGTGAAGGTGTTGCTTCACAACAAGCATAGGATTCATTTTAACCAAGATAAATTAATTGTTTGGTGACTACCCTAGGATTGGTTAATTTTACATTTAAATATCTACCCTAGGATTGCTTAATTTTAAACTTATGCAGAAAATAAAAATCTCTATCCGCAATAATGTCAAAATCAAGATTAAATTTAATAGTCCCTTGGATGCGCTAAAAGAACACATCAATACGCTATAACAGAGCATTAATGGGCTAAAAGAAATTATAGGGATGTGCTAAAACCGAGTGCAAATACGCTAAAATAATAGGTCTATGCGCTAAAATAGAGAGTCAAAGCATTGAAACAGTCCTCGTATGCACTAAAATTCTCAGGGGATGCGCTAAACCATAAGTCCAATCCATCACCTGTAAGAAAACATGCAATAAAAAAAATTAAAAAGGGGCAAGGGCCCCACGATGGGCACCAAAAATGTGTGTCAATATGTGAAACAATTAAAAGGCTAAACAATCACACCAATGTGACATTATATCAAAGGAAACTGATTTAAACATAAAACAAACTCTTAAAATAGAAACTTGTTCAAAGATGTCCCATTGTTCTCTATCTCCAAGGATTCAATGTAAGTTGTTGGCTCTCAGTTGGTGTAAGCATTAGCTTGGTAGAATGACAACTTAGAGAATGAGCTTATGAAACATGCATGTCTATTGCTAAATGATTATGATATGATAAAGCTAAGATACGAAACTAAGATTCTATGAGAAATAATAAATATTTCTAAACATTGGATGGAATGAAACTATAGTAATCATGCTAAATTCACCAAATCTAGGATCCTTTTCAACTCACAAAGAGGTTGTGTTTATAGATTTTTGGAACCAAAAGCCTAGTTAGCAAAGATCGACGATCAAAATCAAGCCAGTCGAGATGAACAATGAGGGATTTTGGAGGTTGAGAGAAAGGTGGAAGCTAGAGAGAAAGATGGAGAATGTTTCCTCCTACACAACCTTCTCCATTGAAAATTGAAGGAAAACTGTCATTTGTGCAATTCAATTATGAGGAGTTCATTGGTAGTTGAGGATAAATCCTTTAATTCAATAATTAAGTTATTTAATTATATCTGAAAAGGATTTAATAAGCTTCCATAATCAATATTTAATATTTAATTATGTATGAGGTTTGGAAAAAAAAGTTAATTAAATATTTAAAATATTTAACTATGTGTGAAGTGAGAAAAGTCTTTAATTAAATATTTATAATATTTAATTAAATGTGGAATGAAGAATTAGAAATAATGAGTTTAGAAGAATATTCCTTTATTTGAATTTAAAAATTCAAACTTAGAATAGCACAATAATTAATATAAATAAATTATGAAATTTATTTAATTTAATTAAGAGGAAAATGGTAATAATTAAATAAACTTATTTATTTAGTTACATTAGAAAAATTTGACAAGTGAACTACATAAACAAATAATTAAATTTATTTATATGTAGATGACTTTATAAAATTAATTAAATAATTCATATTTAATTAATTAATAGGCTTGATTTAATATGAAAATTTTTAGATGTTTACATTTTTTTCCTCTTTGAAATGATGTGTTTTATGCATTGCTTCAAAGAAAAATTCAGATAATGAAAATTTTTCCCTTGACTTTGAAAAATTGACTGATGATGCTATATGCCCCCTCAGGAGATAAATCGTGTGGTTTGAAGATTTGAAATGATTTGAAAGAGATTCATCGATTTATCTCCCAAAATAGTGCTTTGTGTGGTAAAAATTAGAATAACCCTACCTTATTTATCCCTTAAAAGGTGGGAAAAGGTAAAAGTCATTGTCATTTGAATAGTTGCACTTGGTGATTTTTGAGCTTTGCGAGAGAATAATTCAAGATACCGATCCACTACGAGCACCATTGATTTGAGTGAGTCCAATGAAATCAACAACCAACAGTATATAGACCTCCGGCAAGATTGTACAACCCTCTGTTGTGAATTTTTTAAATTTAAAAAAAAAAAAAATTAAATTTTTTGAATTCTATTTTACCACATAGAAAATTGTTTTAGCACATGAACTCCCTAGTTTAGTGCATAGAATAGGTAAATTAGTGCATTTAGGATAGCCCATAGATTGAACAGAGTGGTGCATTGGAATGTTAGATTAGTGAATTACCCAAATTAGCACATATAGGTGATAATTTAGCGCATAGATGCAATGCTCACGCATAGGACACCCAATTAGCACATAGATTGAGGGATTTAGCGCATAGATGCAACGCTTATGCATAGGACACCCAATTAGTGCATAGAATGAGGTATTTAGCACATTGGCTAGATTTGTGCATAGGATAGATAATCTCATAACATCCACTTGATAGAATAGCGCATTTGATGGTTCAACACTTTGATCCTCTATTTTAGCGAATTCATGGATAAAGTAGCACATTTTCTAAATTAGTGCATTGAAAGTCTATTTTAGCACATCCATAAAATTTTGTTGATTTTGAAACTTTTTGAAACAACTGATAACTTCTTGATGTTTGTTGCTATATTAGACAACTGATTTGATAAATTGGAGTAACATCAAGGACAGATTGACTTGAATTTTATGATTATTTGATAAATTTTCTTTCTGAAATGAAAAATAAATATTAAAATGATGTTGATGTGAGTCAATTGACTGTTAAATTTGTCTTCATGTCTCATGGAAAACAAATAGTAAGGATAAATTTGTCTTCCTACAGGCTTGAAAAATAAATATTAATTATAGATTTGATATGTTGGCAATCATGATCTGATTATGATGATGCTGATAAATTTTCTTTCATGTTTGATGAAAAACAAATAGTAATGATAGATTTCAGTCACTTGCCTGATTTGATTTGACATGATTGTTTGATTTCCTGATTGCCTGATTTTCCTTTCTGATTGATATGGATATGATGTTATAGGAGGATTTTAAAATCCTCTAGGTCAGAGAGAGATTTCGTTGTACTTGGGAGATGATTCTCATATTGTCCTAGTAAGAGATTGGGTTTATTGTTAGATGTGGTTTGGGTTCACTTTTGTGGATCTTGCGGTATAGGGTCAATAGAACACTATTGACCACTTTAGCTGAGAGATGGCATACTGAGCATAGCACTTTTCACTTCTAGAATGGAGAGATCATAGTCACACTAAAGGATGTCTATAGGATACTAGGGATTACCGTAGTTGACAACCTTGTGGTCTATGACCATAAGGAGATTGGAGGTACAGATGCTTTGAAATGAGTCTTCCAAGATCTGCACGATTCTGGGTATGAGATCACTTGAAGGGAGATGGTCTAGGGTTAGGCCCCACTTCCCTTATTTTTGGCATGCTTCATTGGTGGATTTTTATGTCTTCACGGTAGGTCGAAGGGATCATTGATTGGTTGGGTTCAAATTTTGGAGGACATGATCCTTCATCAGACGAGATATGCATGGGGATCTTGCATGTAAGCCCATCTATACCACAGTCTGAATTAGGTGGTTTATACAAATGGGAATAGTATATCTTCTAGGGTGACAATTCTCCAGATATGGGCATGGGAGCATATCACCATCACCCACCCATTCATAGGGAGAGATCATCCCATCACTCGTTAGAATGAAATTGAGTTGTTGTATTGTGGCATAGCCAGATATCTAATTGGACACATGTCCTTTATCACTAAACAATTTTTGGTTATGCGGGTGCTCAAATAGTTCAGAAGAGTTCAAATGATGGCACCGTGTGTGGCTCATTACACTAGATGACGAGAGGATGTGGTAGAGTGCGGTCCTTTTATCCCATTTGAGGTAGCTAGGGCAAATTATACTAGGTGACAACTAGAGTTTTGGGACTACCAACCATAGGTTACATATGCAGGCATGACAAAGGATTATGCATCATATTTCTATACACATCCATTACCTAGGCTAACCAGTCCTGATTAGCCTGCCCCATTGTTAGTTGATGCAACACTTCAGAGGGCACAGAGGCAGCCACAGGCATAGGAAAAGTTAGGGGCATAGGCTAGACCATAGGGAGGAGCATAGGTAGAGTAACATGCTAGAGGTGTAATACCCCTCCATTTTGCATTTTGGTTGAACAGTGCTCTGCCTATTGTGCTGTACTTTCTATTTGTACCTTGACTATGGTACTAGGCTTCTTTGGATCACTATCTATAAAGTGACGTTAATGTAATCTTTGTTGTGATGATATTTTATATGATGTTATCTTATGGCATGTTTTGGATTAACAAAATGGATATTTGAATTAATGATGATTATGTCTTGGATTATACTAGCATATTAGAATTGTTAGTTATTTGCAGTGTATTGGTGAAGGGGACAGTATCGCATCACTCGCTTGTGAGTGCCCTACGATCCTATGATTACCTCTTCATGGTGTGTATTTTATGTTGTTCATATTATATGTTGTGGTTTACTTAATTTGCAGGTTGACAGGTACAGGACATCAACTCCACCTGGTTTCACAGGTGAGAGTGTGTTCAATATCCAACGGTATTCGATTGGGAGATAGTAGCTAGGTTTCTATGTCAGGTCGTCACCCTAGTCTTTGTATGTCATCAGTTGTTTATCAGGCTGTGTTGCTTTGGTTATCATTTTCCCCTCTTCGTTATTTAATTGCAACTGAAGTGGGTGATTTAAATAGCTTAATGTATTTAAGTGTGGATTATTGTGTTATGAAATTATGTTGAAATATAATTTATTTTAATATTAATTTAATTTAATTAATAAATAATTTAATATTTGATTAAATTTATTTATTAATTGATTAAATTTATTTGGTTGAAAGAAGTTAATTTATCTTTGTTAAAGTTATTGATTTAATTGTTGAAATTGGAAAAGAAATGAAAGATGTTTAGAAAGTCAAATTTGAAATTTGCATTCAAATTGAAAGAAAGAGATATTTTGGAAATTTGAAAATTAAAATTATTTAAAACCTAGATATTTTTCATTTTCTGTTTTAGAGATTTATGATGGTGGTTGAAGGAATTAGGGCAAAAATCTTTATGTTTTGAAATTTTGCTTCAATTTTTGGGATCTTGGAGTTTTGAAAAGATTGAATTTGTGGGAGAAAAAATTCTTCAACTTTGTGGGTTTTTGGATTGGGTTTGTGAAAATTTGTGGGGTTGGATCTGGAAGCAAGGTGGGAAGCTTGGCATCATTTGGACTTCTTCAAACTCAGATAAAAACCAGGTTCTTGTGTTTTATTTGCTTGTTTTGAAATTTTGTTTTTGAAATTTTGAAATTTAAATATTAGTGGTTAATATCTTATGGAAAGAATTTTAAACTTTGTTGTTTGAATTCAATTGAAATTCTGTTCTTCAAATTGCATGAAGATCCTTTTTAAAAAAAAATTAAATTGTTTCCAAGAAAATGAAGTTTTTGGAGTTTAAATCATTGTTCTTGAAATTTTATCATTTTGGTTTTCTCAATTCATTCTATTTTTTAAACCAAAAATACATATATATATATATATATATATATATATACATTAAAAAGTATACATATATATATATATATATATATCATATCTTAATGCTGGTGTAAAAAGTTTATTATCAAAAATGTTATTGAAAACAGAAATTGTTTTGGGGCGGATTTCATCTTTTATGAAATCTTTTTTTTTTTTTTTAAAACAAAAACGTAGGTCCGAATTATTTTTAGGGTTTTAAAAAAAAAATTGAAAAATTTTCATGGGAGGCGGCTGGGGGCTCAACCCCCACCACGCCCCATGGGAGGCGAGTGGACGGAGCAGCGCCCAGCATGCCCTCCCCTCCTCCCCTTACCTGCATTTTGAGTATGGCCGCCGCCACCCATCCAAGGTCGGCTGTGTTAAACACAGCCGCGTGCACAGTGTGGGTCGACTGTGGTTAACACAGTGCCCACAGTGGGTTGGTTGTGGTTAACACAGTCGCCTGAGGGATGACTGTGGTTAACCACAGTCAACCCACCTCCACCTTTCTCATGCGCGGTTCCCTAGGGGCGGCCAAAATTTATGGCATTCTCTATTTTTTTATTAAAAATAATTTTTTTAATATATTTTAATATTTATTATTATATTTTTATAATATTTAAATATTAATATATATTAATATTTAATATTATATTTATATAATAATAAAATATTAATATATATATTAATTAATTTTAATTCAGTTAATCTCATTATGACATATATCCATGGATATGTATGTATGTATTTAATTGAGTTTTAATATTATATATAATCAATCAAAATAGATATATATTGAAGTGTTTAATTTAAGTGTTGGTATGAGTAATTTTAATTGAGGAAATGGAGTATAATTAACTTGGATTACATCATTGTTTTATTTTAACACTTGATTTTAAGGGAGATTAGTTTTGTATTAAAATAATACGTTTTCAGATCAAGTTAAACATTTGTTTAAGAATGGTTATATTGAAATGTGAGAACGATTACTTCATGTTACGGTGTTTTGATTAGTAGAATCAATTGATTATTTTATTATTAATGAAATGCAAGTAGGAGATTAAGTAGCAAATATTAAACTTTCTCCCATGTCTGGATAAAACATGTTGGGTATCGGTTTATATAATGCAATAAATTCCTGAATGTTAGCATGAGGACATGGATTTAGAATATCCAAAGCGGATTTAATTCTTGTTTGACTTTTATCTGATTCTTATCATCAACTGGAAATTGAGTCATTGCATTGGAGAAGGCTTCCAGTTGAGTTTTCCGTTTAGTGGTTGTCGTTTGTTCTGTCAACCTGTTTTGTATTCCTTGGGTGGGGCATGTGAAGTTACCTATTATTACTCGGTTTCTACGAACGAGTATGTCTTGTATCTCCTTGGTTTAGGAGCGGATTATGGGATCCGTGTCTCCTTGTAAGGAGTGACCCTGTTTTATGGTTAGTGCCTCCTATGTTTGGAGTGTTTTATCTTTGTCACCACCTGAGAAAGGAGTGGACTTTGTTATGTGTGTCTCCTTGTTAGGAGTTGTCAGGAGTAGTTTTGTTACCTTGTTACCTCCAATGTTTGGAGAGGGTTTTGACTTAGGTTGCCTCCTAAGAAAGGAGTGGTGGCAATACCTTGTTTGTTGCTCCTTGTACTCTTGATGTTTGGATGTTATCTGTGTGTTGTCAAGTAGAAGAGTGGCTTCCGTTTGGGGCCAGAGCCCGGAAGAGGCAAGATTGAGTAACCTTCGGAAGTGGTATAATTAAGTGATAACTAAATCAATATACTTAGAGTGGGTAGTACTTCACACTAAAAGGATAAATATCCCTCACTCATTGATCCAAGGGCTTGTTTAGACTTGGGATGTGTGAGAAGGCCATGGGATGGCAAGGTCATCTATCTTGTCTATACGAAAGGTAGTTGGCTCCACATTAGTAAGTGGCGAGGGCTAAGGGTCGGTTTGGGTTACCTTCCTGATGATCGCATTGGGTAACTCATGACGAGCTGTGTGATGACACTCTATCTAGGACAATAGTTAATCTCTGGTTTTTCTCTAATAGGTATGAGGTCCAATGATCGGTTAGGGCCACCATCTTGATGATCAGTGTGGGTAACTCATGATGTACTGTGAGATGGCACTTTGTGTGACCATAGTTGGTACTTGTTTATTATGGGTATGTTTCCATAACATACCTGATGTGACCATGGTTGGTGTTTGATTCTATGTGGTATGGTTCTTGTAACATGCTTGTTCTGCTTTAATCATGGAAGCAATGTGATCATGTAGTGTTGTACTTGCATGGTTTCTGAGTTGTACTTATGTTGCTCTTATTGTACTTGAGTTTCTTAGATCAAATTATATAATCAATTTGAACAAAAGAAATGCAACACATAAGACAATGAACACAACAAGATACCCTGGGAAAACCCTCCTCTTGAGGGAGAAAAACCCAGCAAATATATCTCTTATATATTGAAGGAATAAGAGCAGAAATCTGCTTGAACTCAGACCCAACACAATGCCGAATTTGATACAATGAATAATAGCACCTCTCCTAGATGCAAAGATACAAATGAATATGTTTCTCCTTGAAATCGGTCTGCTACTACAAAATGATGATCTGCTGCTACAGGATGATGATCTGCTAATTAAGTATGAACTTCTTTTAGGACTGCGAATTTTGCTCTACCAACAAAATGCGAACTTCTTGATATATTCGAATTGTTCTTTAATAACCAAAAGTAACCTTGTATATATATCTTCTTGGCGCCTCTTCATTTAGGTCGGCCTTTATACAAATAATAATAAATGAATAAATATAACTTAAGTCGGCCAGTCAACAAGTAAATGATATAACTCAAAATAGGGTCGGCCCATGCTCTAGTTGATATTTAATATGAGTCTTAGTGAAGACCGACGCTGTATTAACATCAACACTCCCTCTCAGCTAGGGATGAACTTCCATCTGCACAAGACACATTATGTTAGAATGAAAACAAAATAAAATATCACCTCAACGTGATATTAACCATTATGGCTACTCCCATAGATGGTAAAAACTCATCACGGATTCTCTCATGTGATGTTGTCATGGAGTCGCACACATGACATCCACCATAGCTTCTCCCAGAGGGTGGAAACAAGGGCTTTCACCTCAACTCTCTCTAATCAGAGAATTGCATTATCAAGGACTTACACCTCAACTCTCTCTCAGCAGAGAATTGTATTAACAAGGGCTTGCACCTCAACTCTCTCTCAGTAGAGAGTTGCATTCTCAATCAAGGATCACTGATTACTGAGACTCTTTCTTAGTCAAGGCTGCATTCTCCACCATACCAAGTTTCTCTCGGAAGTATACAAACTTCATCCTGGCGAGAGGCTTGGTGAGAATGTCTGCCGTTTGCTCTTCAGTGCTGATATACCTCAACTGTATAGCTTTCCTTTGCACCATATCTCTAATATAGTGGTACTTGATCTCAACATGTTTTGTTCTGTCATGAAACACAGGATTGACAGAAAGCTTCACACAGCTTTGATTATCACAGTGTATGATAGTAGGCTCCATTGATTGACCAAACAATCCTGCAAGGAGCTTACGAAGCCACACTGCCTCACGAGCTGCCACACAAGCTGCAATATACTCTGCTTCAGTTGTACTCAAGGCCACTGAAGACTGTTTCCTACTACACCAGGAGATCATAGCAGTCCCCAAACTAAAGCAACAAGCATAAGTACTCTTCCGATCTGAGACACATCCTGCCCAATCAGAATCAGTAAAACCATGCAGCTCCAAATCCACATTTGAAGAATATCTCAACCCATATCCAATTGTGCCACATAAATATCTCAGGATATGTTTAGCTGCTACAAGATGTATTTGCTTTGGTTCACACATAAACTGGCTAAGTGCACTCACTGCATAGCAGATATCAGGTCTAGTGTTAACTAGATACATCAATGAACCAATCAACTGTCTATACATCGTAGAATCCACTGGTTCTGAACTAGCTGCAGCTTCTTTCAACTTATCTAAATTAGACTCCATGGGTGTAGACATAGGTTTGCAGTCAAGCATACCAAACCTTTTGAGAATGTCAACAGTATACTTGCCTTGACTTAGAATCATCTCATTTGGCTTTTGCCAAACTTCTAAGCCAAGAAAGTAATGCATAAGACCTAGATTCTTCATCTCAAACTCTGAAGCTAATTCCTTCTTGCATTTTAGTATTAGATGTTCTTCACCAGTAATGATCAAGTCATCAACATATAAAACTAAAATCAATGCTTCACCATTTACTACCTTGAAGTAGAGGTTAGAATCTGCATCATTCTTTGAGAAACCCAAACTTGAAAGGTACTGATCAATTCTTTCATACCAAGCACGAGGAGCTTGTTTAAGACCATACAAGGCCTTCTTCAGCTTGCAGACATGAGATTCTTTCCTATGTACCTCAAATCCTTCTGGTTGCTCAATGTAAACCTCTTCCTCTATTATGCCATTCAGAAAAGCTGTCTTTACATCCATTTGGTGAATCTTCCATCCTCTAGATGCGGCAATAGCAATGATGGTTCTAACAGACGTGTAACGAGCCACAGGAGCAAAAGTTTCTTCATAGTCAACTCCCTCTTTTTGTGAGAACCCTCTAGCCACAAATCTAGCCTTGTGTTTCTCAATGCTCCCATCAGCTGCATGCTTGATCTTGAAGAGCCACTTAGAAGACACCATAGATTTGTCTTTGGGTCTAGGGACTATATCCCAAACATCGTTCTTAAGTATAGACTGATACTCCTCAATCATGGCATCTTTCCATACTTGTTGACTAGAAGCTTCTTCAACATTTGAAGGCTCTGACTCAATAATCTGACTCATCAAGGCAACATAGCTAGAGAACTTGTGAGGTCTCTTGCTTTCTCTGAAGGCTCCTCTTGGAGCTGCAAACCTTTCTGCTTCCTGCATTGTCCTGCGAGCCCAAAGAGGTCTTTTCTTTCCAATCACAATGTCTAGAGGCCCATCAGTAGGATCCAAAGGCTCAGCTGGATCAATATCTTCTTTAGGTTCTGTATCCTCCTTCAGATTCTCTGGGATATGGTCAACTTCCATATCTTGAGGAGGTTCTTCTTCATCGACCTCCATAGGAGTGCCTTTGGACTTTCTATAAGCAACATCTTCCTCAAATGTGACGTCTCTACTAATCTCAATAGACTTCTGTCCTGGAATGTAGATCCTGTAAGCTTTTGATGTCTCACTGTAGCCTACAAGAATTCCTTTCTTCTCAGAAGGTTCTAGCTTTGTTCTCTTTTCCTTTAGAATATGAACATAGATTGGACAGCCAAAGATCCTCAAATGACTAACTTCAGGCTTCACGCCTAAGAATGCTTCTTCAAGAGTTTTATTCTCTAAGATCCTGTGGGGACTCCTGTTTTGAACATAGACGGCTGTTCTTGATGCTTCAGCCCAAAGAGAAATTTGTAAGTCTTGATCATGGATCATAGCTTTCACTGCTTCCACAATAGACCTATTCTTCCTTTCAGCAATACCATTTTGTTGTGGATTATAGGGAACACTGAACTCCCTCTTAATCCCTGCTTCAATACAAAAGTCTCGAAAAGTGCCAGAAGTGTATTCTCCACCATTATCAGATCTCAATACTTTGATCTTCTTCCCGGACAGATTTTCAATCTGCGCTTTGAATTCTCTGAATCTTACTAATACTTCTTCTGATTCTTTCGATCTCAAGAAATAAATCCAAGTCTTTCTAGAGTAATCATCAATGAAAATAATATAATACAAGAAACCACTAGATGATGCAATAGTCATTGGACCACACAAATCAGAATGAATGAGATCAAGAATACATTTAGATCTACTTTCACTGGAATGAAACGTACCTTTTGTGTTCTTGCCTAGGGCACATCCCTTGCATGTACCTTCATGTTCTTGATCAAATTTCGGAAGACCGGTGACCATCTTCTCCATGATAGGTAGAGCACGAAAGTGAATGTGAGCCAATCTTCGATGCCAAAGATCACACATGCTGGTACTGTTATGCACAAGTGCTTGAAGAGGACGAGTGCACAGCGTGTAGAGACATTCATGTCTAACTCCAATCACTTGAGCAGTTTTGAAGCTGGAGTTCTTTGCCCATATAAGAACTTTCCCTTTAGAGAAGGCAACTTGATAACCTTTGTCTTCTAATGCTAAAATTGAAACAAGGTTCCTCTTTATCCCTGGTACGAACAGTACATCATTCAATTCCAAAGAAATTCCAGAATCCAAGTGAAGAGTGGAATTTCCAAACCCTTTTACAGAATATCTAGCATCATCTCCAATAACAACTTGATCACTAGAGTTGCTTTCCATTAAGTTTGAAAGGTGACTTCTGAATCCGGTGATGTGTCTAGAAGCACCACTGTCAATCAACCAAGTGTAAGAGTCAGTAGAAACATTGCTAGACAAGGCTGAATAAAATAGATAATTACTGGAGTCCTTTTGTGGAGTGACTTCTTCAACATCTGCAGTGGCAACTTGAAGCTTAGGTCGTTGAGGGCACACCCTCGCAAAGTGACCATACTTATCACAACGAAAACATTGAATCTTGGACATGTCTCGTTTTCTTTTGAAGGTAGGAGCATCATCATTTCCATCTTCTCGATTCCTTTTGAAGAATCCTTTCTTAAAGCCTTTTCCTTTGTTTGATGAATGAGAGGTAAGAACTTGTAATTCTTCATTCTTTGAGCTTTGACCAATCCCCCTTGCTGTTAGTCTTGACTCTTCTTGAATGCAATCAATCCTTAATCGATCAAACTTGGGAAGTTCGGATCTTGCACTGATTCCTTGGATGAATGCCTCCCATGAAAGCGGAAGACCATTGAGAGCAAGCATAGTCAGTTCTTTATCATCAATCATGTGTCCAATAGTGGAGAGCTGATCTTTTATCTCTGAAATCCTCATGAAGTATGTAATAATAGATTCTCCTTTCGCCATTTTCACATGATGAAGTTGTTGCTTTAGAGCAAGGGCACGACTGGTGTTGTTGATTTCGTACATCTCTTCCAAGGTTGTAAACATCTCTCTTGCTGTATCCAACTTGAAGATAATTGGTACAATATGATCTTTGACAGAATCAACCAATGCTTTCTTTGCCCTAGTGTCTTTCTTCCTCCATTGCAGCTTCTCTTCTTCCCCCTCAGGTTCGGGAACTTTTGTTTTCACAAACTCAACCAAATCATTCTCTTCCAAGGTTAGCATGAACCTGAATCTCCATGATATGTAGTTCGAGATCCCTTCGAGTCTATCCTCGATTTTTAGACCGTTCACCATCTTGAGAAATTTGGAAGATAGACTAAAAAAGAATAAGTTTTGCGAACTAAATCTGATCATGATCTTTTTCACACCCACTCTAATACCATGTTAGTGTTTCTTAGATCAGATTATATAATCAATTTGAACAAAAGAAATGCAACACATAAGACAATGAACACAACAAGATACCTTGGGAAAACCCTCCTCTTGAGGGAGAAAAACCCAGCAAATATATCTCTTATATATTGAAGGAATAAGAGCAGAAATCTGCTTGAACTCAGGCCCAACACAATGCCGAATTTGATACAATGAATAATAGCACCTCTCCTAGATGAAAAGATACAAATGAATATGTTTCTCCTTGAAATTGGTCTGCTGCTACAAAATGATGATCTGCTGCTACAGGATGATGATCTGCTGATTAAGTATGAACTTCTTTTAGGACTACGAATTCTGCTCTGCCAACAAAATGCAAACTTCTTGATATATTCGAATTGTTCTTTAATAACCAAAAGTAACCTTGTATATATATCTTCTTGGTGCCTCTTCATTTAGGTCAGCCTTTATACAAATAATAATAAATGAATAAATATAACTTAAGTCGGCCAGTCAACAAGTAAATGATATAACTCAAAATAGGGTCGGCCCATGCTCTAGTTGATATTTAATATGAGTCTTAGTGAAGACCGATGCTGTATTAACATCAACAATAACATAATAAAATAATCAACCAAGATATAATCTCATAATCATTATCTTTATATAATAGTTACATCACTCATTCCCAGAATGAGGCAATAGTACATAAGATTATAATTACAAAATTCCACCTCATAAACATAAGAGGGATAAAATAACTTATACAAGTGAAAATATTACAATGTAAGTAATTACAACAATAATCGCGAGCTGTCCATCTGGATGTCTCGCCACCAAGTATTGAAGATAGATGGGGACCCAATAGTTTTGGTGCATGTTCCACCCAACCAATGTGGTACCCGAAGGCCCACCCCCCATGTTAGGAGATAGTAACAAAGTAATATGGACAAAGATTCTACTACCTCTAACCAAAGGCAGACTCATACTGACTCAAACTGACATAACCAAATAAATGCCATCAATAAGTACAAATCCAGTTCAACTCAAGTACAAAACAAGTACAACTCCAACATCACTGACATAGGTCACATTGCTTCCTAGATCAAGTATGTTCACAGATCCATACATATAAAACAATTAACAACAGTTGTCCTAGATAGAGTGTCATCGCAAGGTTTGTCATGAGATCTTCTTTGGGAATTCTTCATAGGCTCCGACACAAGTAATCCTGGTGCCCTCAACCAAATCTTGGCACTCATACTCACTCAAGCGGAATCAACTACCTCTCATAAGAACAAGATAGTTGATCTTGCCATTCTAGGCCTTCTCACTCATCCCAAGTCTAAACGAGCCCTTGTGTCTATGAGTGAGGATTAAATTATCTTGATTAATGTGAATGCATCGTAATAATATAAGTACCTTAATTTAATTATCACTTGATTAACAAACTTTTGAAGGTTACCCGGTTTACCACTTTGGGCTCTGGCCCCTATCAAAAGCCACTTTTCTAATGGACAACGCACTCACAACCAATCACCAAGGGAAACACAAGTGCATACAAACTAGGCATCATAACCACTCCAAAATAAGGAGGATACAAATAATAGAAACTCACTCCAAACATCTTGGAGGCAACAATCACATAGTCCACTCCTTTCACAAGAGGTACAAAAGATCTCACTCCAAACATCTTGGAGGCAACAACACATAGTCCACTCCTTTCACAGAAGGCAACAAGATGAAACCACATAACAAGGTCACTCCATAGAAGGAGACACAGATCCCATAATCCGCTCCTAAACCAAGGAGGTGCAAACATCCCCATTCGTGAAAATCGGGTAAAACTGAAAAGACGCCATGTACTACCCAAGGGAAAACAATTGGATGGCATAAAGATTCAACAACCCTTATCATCTAAGTTCTTCTGGAAGACTTATAATTTAGGACTAACACTAAATCCCAAAACCAACAATGCAACTTGACGACATAGCAACAAAAGCATTCAAGTCATCAATCAAATCTAATATTTGGATTTCCTAAATCCATACTTATTCAATAGGTAGTGTTGACAAAGTCAAAGACATGATAACTAGATCATCTAAAATAATCATAACCCCTATTTCCCTTTTTATTATTGGAAATCTAAAACAATTAAACTTACTTCCCTTTACTGAATACAAAGAGTTAAATCCTTTAAAATAATCATGAGGAAGATACTACTTTTGGATATACTAAATCCATATCTCTTTCATAATCCAATCACAATGATTCAATTAATATAGAAATCAATAAATAACATAATTGATTACCTCATCAATAAAACAATTTCTTAATTTACTTTTAAATCGACACAAATCCATGTAAGTAAACTCTTTCCATTTCCTAACCAACTCTTACGTCTCATTCAATTTTCTATTTAAAACATTCAATCACTTTAATATAATAACATATTGTTTCTCTAACCATTTTTCATATACACTAATCAATCCATTTGTAAATCTCTATTCAATAATATATTGCATGCATCTCATTAAAATAAAATACAATAATGAATTTTACACTTAATATATATATGCTCCATATTATATAGACACCAAATATATATATTAATAAATTTAATTACATATATTCTTTAATATTCGATTCACAATGACTAGATTACTCTATGGAACTAAATAAAACATAATAACTATTTGCCTTTTTCAATATAGTTAGTTCCTAAATTTACTTCTAATGCAACCTAACACTATTGCAAACAATCTTTTCAATTTTCTATCCGGAGTCTATGTCTTCTTCAACTATCCATTTAAAAACATGCAATTTCATCAATGTATAAAAATATCTTTTGGCTTATCTATTTGACCACGCATTCATATTGTTTCTAATTAAATCTCATTAATTAAAACAAACATTTAAATATAAATATTTCTATAATTCTTCAATATATTTAAATATCTTTTTCCTTATCAATTTTGACCATACATTCAAAACTTATCTTTTAAATTCTTCATGCAAAGCTAAATTACATGCACTTAAATAAAACAAGGTAAATACTGATTGAAAATACTCATGGATATATATATACATCTCAATATATTTTCTTCAATTATATTAACAAAATAAATATTTCCTTTTAAATCAAGTAATTACTTCTATTAAAAAAATATCTTTCTCTATACATTTTCTACACATACTAATCATTTCTTTTAGAACACTAATAATACCCAATTTGCAAACAACATAATAAAATAAGATAAAATATTATTTATTCTCTCAAATGGATATATTCCTTCAATATATATATACTAAATATTAATATATTTAATCATTAACATATTTTCTATTTTTTACAGAATATCAAATTGTTTAATTCAAAATAAAATATCCCTTATCATCAATTTTCCAAAATATATATATATTTTTCCAATTAAATCAAATTAATAATTGGACCTTTTACACATGAATTTAAATTCCACAATTAAATTTTAAATTATGCATTCTTTAAATCAAATATTTAACTCCTTCAATTAAACTTTAATATGTCATTTTAAAATAAACAATAATCTCCCATACGTTTATAATTTTAATTCCACTAATCTAATATACAAATTTTATTTAAAATAATATAAATAAATATAATAGTTTAATATTATATATTATAGTATAAAATATTATTAAATAATATTTTAATATTATAATAACAATACATAAAATATTAATATTTATAAATATCAATTTATTATTATTTTATTTTCAGAGTAGCCATAGGAAAATAACTTAATAGCAGTCTCATGTTTCAAGCATAACTCAAACACTACAATCTTAGAAATTGTGATTTTTTGACAGGGATAAGAAAATTTTAAAATGCAAAAACCCTTTAAATTTCCTGACAACCCAGTTTGTGAAAGTGAAGTTATAGGCGACGCAACCAGACCATTTTACCATGAAAAATATAACTATACTGCAGATTTTAAAATCTGATTTTTAATAATAAACAAAAGGTTTCATTTTCTAAAAACATTCTAAATGCATTGTTCAATCTCTATGTTTGATTTCAATAACAACAAAATCAATTTCCCCAAATAATTTAAATTCAACTAAGGTTTCACAATTTTCATTCAAGGATTTTCACAAGCAAAAGCTGTAAATTTATTTAATTCTTTTCTTCTAATATCAAATTTGTTTTCTAAAATAGATTTAACAAATAAATCTTTAATCACTACTATTTTAAGAAAAACAATCAAGAACAATAAAATACAAAGAGGAAAACCTGGTACAACAAGCTACAGGAAGAGATGAATTTCTGATGCAGGCCTCCTCCAAAGATTTCTTGAATTTTCTTCAATCCTCCAATGAATCCAATCCAAAATCCAACAAATGCAAACAATATTTTCTTCAATCAATTCTACAATCAAACTTTCTTCAACCCCTTGTGCAATTTTTCCAAAATTTCTTCCCTGTTGTAAAAATGTATTTTTCTAAAAACTTTTTGCCCTAAAATTAAAAAATGTATTCTTTATAAATCAAAAATACCTAATCCAACCCTAATTCACATTACATGCAAATTAGATATTTCAATTTCAATTTCAATTTCAATTATTACAACCCTAATTCACATTACATGCAAATTAAATATTTCAATTTCAATTTAAAATGCAATTTCAAATAATAAATTAATTTCCAAAGTTGCAACTAATTTCTCAAATAAACATTGAATTACAATTTCCAATTTAATTCCCACACGTTGAAATTAAATTCCAAATTTAATTTTAATTCTTTTATTCCCTTTCATTCTCTTGCATCACGTTTAATTAATTAATTTAATTATTTAATAACTAAATTCAACCCCCTTGGATTAAATTTAATTAATTTAAATATAAACTTTTATCCACATTGCATTAATTAAATTAAATAACCATCAACATGATTTAAATGCAATTATTCTAAATATCTATTTTTAAATCAAGAATTCTTCAGAATTAAATAACATCAAAGCAAGACCAGACAATGACTTGACACACACAACTGATGACACACTAAGGCTAGGGTGTAAACTTGACACATGTTACCTAGCTACTATCTCCCATTCAACTTAACCGTTGGATCAACACGCTCAAACCTGTGAAACCAGGTGGAGTCGATGTCATGTACCTGCAATCCTGCAACCAAGTAAACAACATTTGTAACACCCCTCCGTTTTGATTTTTGTTCAAGTTGCTTTATGCTATGTTTGGTTGCAGTTACTTTGATATTGGATACATTTTGTTATGATGTTTTGATCGTTATTATTGAGCAACAACATTATTGTGGGATGTAGTTATCTGATTATTGTTTCACATGTATTATGGATTAATGATGTTGTAGAGTTAGCATGAGATGTTATTATGAGACTATTGGAATTATGATGGAAGTGTCAGTTTCGGTGAGTGTATTGGTGAAGAGGACGATTTCGCATCACTCGCTTGCAAGCGCCCTACGAATCCATAAATTCTTCTTCACAGTGTGTATTATATGCTGGATATATTGTACGATGTTGTTTACTTGGTTGCAAGATTGCAGGTACATGACATCGACTCCACCTGGTTTCACAAGTTTGAGCGTGTCGATCCAACGGTTAAGTTGAACGGGAGATAGTAGCTAGGTAGCATGTGTCAAGTCTATACCCTAGCCTTAGTGTGTCATCAGTTGTGTGTGTCGAGTCATTGTCTTTCTTGCTTTGATGTTATTTAATTCTGAAGCATTCTTGATTTGGAAATAGATATTTACAATAATTGCATTTAAATCATGTTGATGGTTATTTAATTTAAATAATGCAATGTGGATAAAAGTTTATACTTAAATTAATTAATTATATTTAGTTTATTTAATTAATTAAATTTGATCCAAAGGGTTGAATTTAGTTATTAAATAATTAAATTAATTAATTAAACGTGATGCAAGAGAATGAAATGAAATAAAAGAATTATAATTAATTTTGGAATTTAATTCCAACGTGTGAGAATTAAATTAGAAATTGTAATTAAATGTTTATTTGGGAAATTGGTTGCAACTTTGAAAATTAATTTATTATTTCAAATTTCATTTTAAATTGAAAGTGGGTTTTTGAAAAGTGAAATTGAAATTGAAATTAAAATTGAAATTGAAAGTGAAATTGAAATTGAAATTGAAATTGAAATATCTAATTTGCATGTAATGTGAATTAGGGTTGAATTAGGTATTTTTGATTTATAAGAATACATATTTTAATTTTAGGGGAAGAAAGTTTTTTAGAAAAATACATTTTTACAGCAAGGAAGAAATTTTGGAAAATTTGCACAAGGGTTTGAAGAAAGTTTGATTGTAAAATTGATTGAAGGAAGGATTGTTTGCATTTGTTGGATTTTGGATTGGATTCATTGGAGGATTGAAGAAAATTCAGGAAATCTTTGGAGGAGGCTTGCATCAAAAATTCATCTCTTCATGTAGCTTCTTGTACCAGGTTTTTCTCTTTGTATTTTATTGTTCTTGATTGTTTTTTTTTTAAATAGTAGTGATTAAAGATTTATTTGTTAAATCTTTTTTAGAAAACAGACTTGATATTAGAAGAAAATAATTAAATAAATTTACAGCCTTTGGTTGTGAAAATTCTTGAGTGAAAATTGTGAAAACCTTAGTTGAATTTAAATTCTTTGGAGAAATTGATTTTATTGTTATTGAAATTAAACATAGAGATTGAACAAGGCATTTAGAATGTTTTTAGAAAATGAAACCCTCTGTTATTAGTAAAAATCGGATTTTAAAATTTACAGTATAGTTATATTTTCATGGTAAAATGGTCTGGCTGCGCCGCCTATAACTTTACTTTCACAAACTGGGTTTTCAGGAAATTTAAAGAAAAAATTCATTTTGAAATTTTCTAATCCCTATCCAAAAATCTCAAATACCCAGATCGTAGTTTTTGAGTTATGCTTGAAACATGAGACTGCTGTTAAATTATTTTCCCATGGCTGTTCTGAAAATAAAATAATAATAAATTGATATTTATAAATATTAATATTTTATGTATTGTTATTATAATATTAAAATATTATTTAATAATATTTTATATTATAATTTATAACTAAAGTATTATATTTATTTATATTATTTTAAATAAAATTTGTATATTGGATTAGTGGAATTAAAATTATAAGCATATGGAGAAATTATTGTTTATTTTAAAATGGCATGTTAAAGTTTAATTGAAGGAGTTAAATATTTGATTTAAAGAATGCATAATTTAAAATTGAATTGTGAAATTTAAACCCATATGTAAAAGGTTCAATTATTAATTTGATTTAATTGGAAAAATATATTTATATTTTGAAATATTGATGATAAAGGATATTTTATTTTGAATTAATCAATTTGATATTCTGCAAAGGATAGAAGATATGTTAATGATTAAATATATTTAAATATATTAATTTATATTTAGTAGATATATAGTGAAGGTATATATCCATTTGAGAGAATAAATAATATTTTATCTTATTTTATTCTGTTGTTTGCAAATTGGGTATTATTAGTGTTTTAAAAGAGATAATTAGTATGTGTAGAAAATGTATAGAGAAATATATTTAAATATATTGAAGAATTATAGAAATATTTATATTTAAATGTTTGTTTTATTTAATGAGATTTAATTAGAAACAATATGAATGCGTGGCCAAATAGACAAGCCAAAAGATATTTTTATACATTCATGAAATTGCATGTTTTTAAATGGATGGTTGATGAGACATAGACTCCGGATAGAAAATTGGAAAAGATTGTTTGCAATAGTGTTAGGTTGCATTAGAAGTAAATTTAGGAACTATCTCTATTGAAAAAGGCAAATAGTTATTAGGTTTTATTTCCATAGAACAAATTAATCATTGTAATTGGAATATTAAAGAATCTATATAATTGAGTTTATTAATATATATATTTGGTGTATATATAATATGGAGCATGTAAAATATGTTCAGTGTTAAATTCATTATCGTATTTTATTTTAATGAGATGCATGCAATGTATTATTGAATAGAGATTTAAAAATGGATTGATTAGTGTATATGGAAAATGGATAGAGAAACAATATGTTGTTATATTAAAGTGATTGAATGTTTTAAATAGAAAGTTAAATGAGATGTAAGATTTGGTTAGGAAATGAAAAAAATTTACTTGCATGGATTTGTGTCAATTTAAAAGTAAATTAAGAAGTTGTTTTATTGATGAGGCAATCAATTATGTTATTTATTAACTTCTATTTAGATTAATTGAATCAGTGTGATTGGATTATGAAAGAGATATGGATTTAGTATATCCAAAAGTAGTATCTTCCTTATGATTATTTTAAAGGATTTAATTCTCTGTATTCAGTAAAGGGAAGTAAGTTTAATTGTTTTAGATTTCCTATAATGAAAAGGGAAATAAGGGTTATGATTATTTGAGATGGCCTAGTTATCATGACTTTGATTTTTCTACACTACCTATTGAATGAGTATGGATTTAGGAAATCCAAATATTAGATTTGATTGATGACTTGAATGTTTTTGTTGCTATGTCGTTAAGTTGCATTGTTGGTTTTGGGATTTATTGTCAGTCCTAAATTATAAGTCTTCCAGAAGAACTTAGAGGATAAGGGTTGTTGAATCTTTATACCATCTAGTTGTTTTCCCTTGGGTAGTGCATGTTCAGTTTTACCCGATTTTCATGAACGGGGATGTTTGCACCTCCTTGGTTTAGGAGCGGATTATGGGATCCGTGTCTCCTTGTATGGAGTGACCTTGTTATGTGGTTTCATCTTGTTGCCTCCTGTGAAAGGAGTGGACTATGTGTTGTGCCTCCAAGATGTTTGGAGTGAGATTTTTTGTACCTCCTGTGAAAGGAGTGGACTATGTGTTGTTGCCTCCAAGATGTTTGGAGTGAGATCTTTTGTACCTCCTTTGAAAGGAGTGGACTATGTGTTTGTTGCCTCCAAGATGTATGGAGTGAGTTCTATTATTTGTATCCTCCTTGTGTTGGAGTGGATTATGATGCCCAGTTGGTATGCACTTGTGTTTCCTTTGGTGGATTGTTTGGGTGTGTGTTGTCCATTAGAAGAGTGGCTTTTGTTAAGGGCCGGAGCCCAAAGTGGTAAACCGAGTAACCTTCAAAAGTGAGTTAATCAAGTGATAATTAAATTAATGTACTTAGATGATTAGGATGTAGTTCACACTAATCAAGATAATTTAATCCTCACTCATAGACACAAGGGCTTGTTTAGACTTGGGATGAGTGAGAAGGCCTGGAATGGCAAGATCAACTATCTAGTTCTTGTGAGAGGTAGTTGATTTTGCATGAGTGAGTATGAGTGCCGGGATTCGGTTGAGGCCACCAGGATTACTTGTGCCGGAGCCTATGAAGAATGCCCAGAGGAGATCTCATGACAAACCTTGCGATGACACTCTATCTATGACAACTGTTGTTAATTGTTTTATGTGTATGGTTATTTGAACATACTTGATCTACTTTATGTCTGGAAGCACTGTGATCTATGTCAGTGATGTTGATTTGTACATGTATTGTATTTGATTTGTACTTGTATTGTACTTGATTTGTACATGTATTGTATTTGATTTGTACTTGTATTATACTTGAGTTGTACTTGATTCGTACTTGTATGGTGAATGAGTTGTACTTGTTAATTCATTTGGTTGGTTATGTTAGTTTGAGTCAGTATGAGTCTGCCTTTGGTTAGTGGTTGTAGATCTTAGTCCATGTTACTTTGTTACTATCTCCTAGCATGGGGGGTGGGCCTTCGGGTACCACATTGGTTGGGTGGAACATGCACCAAAACCGTTGGGTCGCCATCGATCTTCAGTGCTTGGTGGCGAGACATCCAGATGGACAGCTCGTGGTTCTTGTTGTATTATCTTGCATTGTAATATTTTAACTTGTATAAGTTATTTTATCCCTCTTATGTTTATGAGGTGGAATTTTGTAATAGTAATATTTTGTACTATTGCCTCATTCTGGGAATGAGTGATGTAACTATTGGTTTAAGATAATGTTTATGAGATTGTATCTTGGTTGGTTATCTTATCATGTTATGTGGCGTTCTTATGATGTATGATGTTTATTTCATAAAGTTCATAAGACTATGGTTATATGTAATATGTATGTGTGGGTTTAAGTAATCCTAACCTTGTAGCCTTAGAGGTTGTTGTTAATTAGTAAGTGAATGTGTATGTTAAATGCACTTTATAAAAAAAAAATTAGTTCGCTTAAGATGTTAATTGCAACTTCCTTTAAGGTTACTTGGCGGGGCATTACAACATCATACAATATATCCAGCATATAATACACACTGTGAAGAAGAAATTATGGATTCGTAGGGCGCTCGCAAGCGAGTGATGCAAAACCGTCTTCTTCACCCATACACTCATCAAAATTGACACTTCCATCATAATCCAGTAATCTCATAATAACATCTCATGTTAATTCTACATCATTAATCCATAATGCATGTGAAACAATAATCAGATAACCACATCCCACAATAATAGTTGTCGCTCAATAATAGCGATCAAAACATCATAACAAAATGTATCCAGTATCAAAGTAACTGCAACCAAAAATAGCATAAAGCAACTTGAACAAGAAACAAAATGGAGGGGTATTACAACTCAGTCCTGCACAACAAGAGTTGTTGAGTAGTCGGTTTCCATATTACCACAGATTACTATTAGGGCTCCCTCTCAAGGTCAGATTGATTCACTATAGTCATAAGTATAGGCTCTCTAGAGCTAGTTAGCACAAGCATAGGCCACTATTACACAGTTACAAGCACATATGTCTTAGCCACCACCTCCAAACCCATAGATAGCTTAGCTAATAGCAGAGAGGGAAATTTTGAGATAATATTACTTATAGGAAAAGGGGGTAGCTGAGAGATTACTCAGATCAGTATAGGGCACCTCTATCGGAGAGGTTGTTGCCAATGGTCTAGAGACTACCACAGAGTGCAAGTTTTATCGATAGAGATATCATGAGGTAGTGCCTCCAGAGTGGAGAGTATCATATACCCTGTCAGGCACCAAGTCCCATACCCACTCTCATAGTCACACTAAGAGTGCCACAAGGAGTGTGGTTCAACCTGTCAAATGAGAGATAGGTGATACCAATGGTAGGGCTCTAGCGAGACCGACTACCTCTAGCAGCAACAACAGTCATGATCCTCAGATAGATGCTTCCCACTGATGAGATTGTATACACCATTTTTTGTCACTTTTTTATGTATCTCTATTATACATTTGATATCATTGTACCCATGGACATTTATGATATTATATGATATGCAACGATAGTTTTGATATGCATGTGTTTTTTATTATGCTATGATGGCTACTATTTATTCATTTTTTCTTTTATATGTCATTGTGTTTATGATTATGATGATGTATTTGTATGGATGGTGCTTTTTATATGATGGTATGATGGTTTATGCACATGATATGAATAATGATGATAATGTAAAGTTTTGATGTTTATGATTTGATGAATCTACAAATGAAATGATTTTTATGAATTTCATATGATAAATATGGATGATGCAAATAAAATGTGAATGATTTTATTATTTTGTATTATGTATGAATTATGGATGGAAAAGATGAAAAGGATGTAATGGATGCATTTTTCTCTTTTCAATGTATGATTATGAAAATGATATAATGATATGCACATGTTAAATGCAAAAATGATAAGGATAAAGTGATATGAATATGATATTAAATGGGAATGAATTGAAAATGATATGAGATGATGAGATGAGAAATATGATTTGTAAAAATTGATATGATGCTTGATGATAGTTTATATGAATCTGGAAATGACGTGAAATCATGATAGAAATGATGATATAATAAATGACATATAAGATAGTGATAATGAATGATATGAAAAATTATATGAGAATGATAATGCAAAATTTGAAATGATATGATATGATATGAAAAATGATAAGACTAATATAAATGATGTGATAAAAATGATGTGACAATTATGTAAAAATGAAAATGTATAATATAAAATGAAAAATGAATGATTCGTCAATTTTTTTATGAATTTATTGATAAAAATGATATGAATAATGTCATGATATGGAAATGATAAGGAAAAATGGAATGTAAAGATGGTAATGCAAAAAGAATATGTAAAATGATGTGCAAATATGATATGATAATGATATGAATTATGATATTGCAAGTGGATAGTAAATTATAATGAAATGATTATGAAATAATGATATGATATGAAACTAATAATGGGGTGATCCCACAATAGTGGTTTACAATTTTTTGCCAAACTGGACACTGAAATTATTATTTTTAACTAAATCTTCACATTCGGTCACCTATAGCGGCTAAACTGTGAGGAATTTAAAGATGATGCAAACTAGAGTCTCGTCACATTTTTCTGTAGACTCTAAAAATATTTTTTTCAATTTTTTTGGAATCAAATTGCACTTTTTTTTCCATCTCCCACGAAAACTAGTTTTTTTCAAAAAACAATATTTTTAAAAAGTGACACACACTGTATAATGCATAACTTTTTTTCCATGAAGAATAAAATTCTAATTCTTTCAAATTTAGATTTGTAACTCCGATATCTAGTGCTTCCACTTTGTTGGATAGTTTTTTATTGAATATATTTTTTTTAATCAAGTTTCAAAGTCAAACCAATTACAATTCAGACATAGCATGACTATATAATGCGTAACTTCTTTTGTATATATCAAAATTCAATTTATTTATTTTTGGTTGATCAAGGACTTAAATATTTTGTGCACCCATATTTTTCAAATTTTTTTTTGGTAATCTACTATTTTTCCACATGTGAGGGACAAAGACCTTCATTTTTGATGGAAAACCTATGTTTAATAAAAACTAAAAAAATCAATACATAATAAAACCAAAACATATTAAAATTATGTTCATTGGATAGCTTGTTCCAAGGGCTAATAAATTTTAAATGAATTCATTTGATCCCCCAAAAGGTAAATCAAAAGTGATTTTTTATCAGCATTTTGATATGCGTAAAGGAGACTCACTTATAGGTATGGTTAAAAACTAGCGAGGTTTTATCCAAGAGGGTTTTATCTAAGGTGGTTTGATCAAACCCTCTTCAATTGAAATCCTTAAAATGGAACATTTTAACTTGGCTTAAATCATTATATTTTTAAAAAATATGTGATTTAAGCAAACATCAGTTCCTCTCAGAAATTGTAAACCAGCTTTGTGGGATCACCTAATGATAATAATAATGCTACCAATGATGATAATGAAAACAATGAAAGCTGATATAAAATGATATGTAATTAATTCATGAAAATGATAATAAAAATTAAATAAGATGTGAATGAAATGAATGAAAATGAAATGATAATGAATTAAAAACGTTATGAGAGTAATAATGAAATGTAAAATATGATATCAAAATGATATTGAACTAATGTTTATATGAAGATGAAAATGAAATGAGATGCAATAAATGTCCAAGTGTACTCAATCTTCATTTAGAGAGAGATATACATATCTTTTCCAACCTATAATAATCTATCATACAACCACAAAAATGAATGCATTCTATACAAACCATGCAATCCTAAAAATGCTAGATGAACCACTCACTGTTGTCATTCTGTAGACCAATTTGGTGCTTGATTGTTATCATTGAGCCTTTTGATATGTTGAAAGTTAATACAAGCATCAAAGGGGATATTCGCACCAATGATGACCCGAGTATTACTTGCATAAACAAAAAGAAGTCAATCATTTTCCTATGAAAATCCCAAATGGTCATCAATGATATTTTTGAAAATCATGTCTCGTGAAATTTTTTCACAGTTATAATGATTAGCTTACAGACATCAACCAAAGAAAAATAATATTCCTTCATTGCGATTCTAGTGCAGTACATCATTGAATCACTCCAAAGATATGATGTCATCAAATTTCAAAACAACAGTTCAACTTATGCCTTAAGTGTTCCATTCATTTTATTCAGATTAAGATCATCTAATTTGTTTCAGTTTCATGTCCCAAAACTATGTTGACCAGGCTTGATTAGATATTTGATTGTTGATATGATATTCTAATACTTGACACATGTTTCCATTTGTCTGCCAAAAGGCTCAAAAGTTGATTTCCCCTAGCTAACTTGTACCTTGACTCTTGATAAGACACAACCTACTGCTTAGGAATATAAACAATGATTATCAAGCCATGATGAAATCCTTGTCATTCCAAGGAATTGTTAGGCACATGATATAGATATGATGACCAGGAATGGTTTTGATGTTGATGAAAAATAGCTGTGAACAATGCAGAATGTAACCAAAATAGATGGGAGAGCCTACTAAATTGGAAATAATTCCTATTTTCCAGGTTTTCACCATTCATTTTTATTGCGCCTTTTCAGATTCACTAAGACGCTTGTTTGCCAAGTTTTCATCAAGGTAATAATTCTTTTTTTTTTTCATTTTTTTGCAGTTTCTCTTTTTTCCTTTTAATTTTTTTTGTATGTCAAAAGGATGCCTGTTTGCTAGGTTTTCACCTTGATGATGATTTTTTCAAGACATTTTTTTATTTTTATGGATGTTTTCATGAATTTTTACACTATTTTTTGTATTTTTAAACATAGAACTTCTTTAGATGGATACTATTGGTTGGATCTTTATGTAGGTCCCCTTCAGGCATAGATAACTGATATGCCCCCAATTCATATGTTGCAATGATAATGAACTTACGTAGCCAATTGGGCTCAAATTTTCCTTTGTTTTCGCAATCTTGTTTGCAGGGATTCTCCTTGAAGACTAAGTCACCCACTTGAAATATGCGTGGTATGACTCTGTGATTGTACAAATATGGGACATAACTTTTTGATAACCCTTCAAGTGATTTTTTGCACTATATCATCTTTCATCATGCAAATCCAATTCTTGTAGTCTTGAAACTATGTAGTCCTCATCAGTTATGAGTCCCTTCAATGAAACTCAAAGTGAGGGAATCTCAACTTCTAGTGGAAAAAATGCTTCTGCTCCATAAACCAAGGCATATGGGGTGGCTCCTATTGGCATGTGAATGTTTTTTTTGTATGCCCATAAAGATGGATTTAATTGGACATGCCAATCATTGTCGACACCATTCACTGTTTTCTTCAAGATATTCAAAATTGTTTTGTTTGAAGCTTTTGCTTGGCCATTTCCCTATGGATAATAAGGCATAAAGAACCTATGTTGGATATGAAACACTTCACAAATTTAATCAACATCTTGATTCTTGAAATGTCTTCCATTATCCATAATAATGGAATTGGGAATGCCATACCAACATATGATATAATTTAGGATGAAGGATGAAATTTGTTTTTTAGTGACTATTGTCGAGGGAACAGGTTCAATCCACTTAGTAAAATACTCAGTGGTCATGATAATGAACTTGTGTCCATTTGATGATGATGGGTGTATCTTTCCAACTAGATCCAGTCCCCACTAAGCAAAATTCCACGTTGTAGTGAAGGGTTGTAGTTCTTGAGCAAGATCATGGATGAAATTTCCATGAATCTGATATTTCAGATATTTCTTCAAAAAGATGAATGATTCCTTTTCCATGGTTGGCCAATAGTAACCCATTCTAACAAGTTTCTTAGCCAAGGTTAGTCCACTTGAATGAGTCTCACAAATACCACCATGAACTTCTTGTAAAGCCTTTTTAGGTTCATCACATTCGAGACATCTAAGGAGGGTACCATCATGACCACATTGGTATAAGGTGTTGACAATTTGTGTATAGCAAGAAGATTTCCGTATGAAATTTGTTTCCTAATTTTAGGATAAACCCAAAGGTAATATAGTATCCTTTAGATAGGCATAGATTTTTTCATACAAAGGGGAATTAGAACCATTTAGGTGACAAATTATTTGAGTTTTAGGATTTTCATAGGCAAGGGAAAACAATTGATCCATCAATAATTCATATCGATCTTGGTTCTCTGATAATTTCAATAGTGATGCAATTGTGGCCATGGCATCTACAAATTTTTTGTAGATATGCGGAATTTGCATTAACTTGATCTCACTAAAGTACTTCTTGAATTCATCTACCATGTTTTTGTAAGGCATCAACTTATCATCTTTAGTCTGATAGTCATCATTTATTTGATTTATGACAAGTTATGAATCACCAAAAATATGCAATTTTGTGATTCTCCAGTCCAATGCAATTCTCATTCCAATTACAAATGCTTCATACTCGACTATATTATTTGTACAAGGAAAAATCAGCCGATAAGACTTTAAATTGGTATTACCCTAGGGTGTGACACAAATATTTCCTACCCCCAAGCCATGTTGTGCATAAGACCCATCAAAATAAAGTGTCCATGATTGCTATGACAATTGATTTTCTATAACCTTCCCTTTGATTTCCTTTTGATCCACATAGTGAATGTCAAACTCACCTAGGATCATTACCCACTTAGCTAACCTAAAGGTTAAGGTTTCCTTGCTCAGAAGATACTTTGAAGGATCAATCTTAGCCACAATTTTGATTGTGTGAGCTAGCATATAGTGCTAGAAATTTTGAGAAGCAGAAACTACTACCAAACAATATTTTTCAATGAAAGTATAATTTAACTCGTGGCTTTTCAATGTTCTACTAATATAATATATTGCTCACTCTTTTCCTATTTTGTCCTCTTGTGCAAATAATTCCCTCGGGGATACTTGTGTGGCAGAAATATATAGTATGAGTAGTTCTTCTTTCACTAGTGGGACCAATACTGGTGGGCTCATCAAATAATTCTTGATCTGATCAAATGTTGCTTCACACTTGTCCTCCCATTTGAATGGAATATTCTTATGCAAGAGATGCATGAATGGAAAAATCTTATATGCTAGGTGTGCGATGAATCTCCTGATGGATTGTAATCATCCTTCTAATGACCTCAATTGATTGATGTTCTTGGTGGCATCTCAAGGATGGCTTGTACTTTTGCCGGATCCACTTCAATTCCTTTTTCTAATACAACATAGCCTAGGAGCTTTCTGGATTTTACCCCAAAGACAAATTTCTTGGGATTAAGTTTGACTTTAAATTTTCCCATTCTAACAAAAATCTTAGAAATATATATAGATGTCCCTCTATTGTGTTTTATTTGGCTAAGAGATCATCTACATAATCCTCTATGAATGTGTGCATCATGTCATGAAAAATTGTAGTCATTTCCCATTGATATGTCACTCCTACATTTTTTAGTCCAAATGACATTACATTCCAACAATATGCACCCTAGGGACATGTGAATGTGTCTTATCTTGATCTTTAGGTGTGATCGTTATCTTGTTATACCTAGAAAATCCTTCCATTAGTGAATACATAGCATGCCCAACTGTCAAATCCATAATCATGTCTATGTTTGGTAGAGAGAACTCATCTTTCAGGAATTCCTTATTTAAATCCCTAAAATCTATGTAGATTATGATTTGGCCATCTAGCTTTGACACAGGTACAATTTTTCATATCCATTGTGCATAGTCAATAGGCCGAATGAATTCAACATCCAATAGTTTCTTTAATTCCTCCTTGACTAGTAATGCAACATGTGGGTGCATCTTTGTGAGTTTTTATTTCACAGGTTTTGCCCCTGGCATGATGGAAAAATGATGCATGATAAGATTGTATATGAAAATGCAAAATTGATTTCATTATTCTTTAGGAATTATTTGAATTTTGGGACTTATTCCTCTATCAAGGATGCAACAAGTTGTAGGGCTTTCAACTATTCCATAGTGCCTATATTGATTGCTTATGTAGGTTCTATCAAAATAGAATTTCTTTCCTGATAGTGCTCTAGGAGGGTGTCAAGTTTCCCATCATCCAGTGCCTGTGAAAGGTTTTGACTATCAGATACGCTCTTTATTTTTCTCTTTTCATTATCTAATACTAACTTTGTTAGGTTTTCACCATTAGATCTATCTTTTATATTGTTAATTTTTTATCTAAGAAACTCGACACTCTCCTGACTGAGATTTTGATCCTCTGATTCATTGGTGGAACCCATTTCTGGGTTGGATGAACAAAGAAAATTCATAATGGTTTCATCATTGGGGATGGTTGGGGTATCGATGGGTTCAATTTTTTCCCAATCAATAAGCTCGGGATGGACCAAGGGTAATGAATCATCAGGTTGGGTAAGGTCAGTGGGTGTTAAGGTCATGACATGGTTATCATTCTCGCTATGGGGAAGATCTATGATGATATCCTCTCGTTGATTATCCGTCTCACTTTGAATTGAATTGTCATCACTCAAGTCATGGTTTTTTTGAAATATGTAGTCAAGTGGATGCCTTAATCTTTCCCCTTGTGTGAGTATGGGTGTATATTTTTGTATAACATCCACTTGTTTGTCCCTCCAGAATTCATCATTATAAATGGTATCTCATTCATACTCATTGGAATCAGTGTCATAATTCTCTTGCATTTTCATAATTATCTCAACTAACTCTTCATGTGATTTCTTTTGGGTTGTTTCCTCATGGATTTTCTTTTGTCTATTCACCAAACCCAAGTCCTGTCTTATCCCTTGGATGTAATATTTTTGGCTGAATAGATGCTACTATTCCTTCTTTTCTCTTGCCTAATAGTACTAGTTCCTTCATATCCCATTCTTTGCATCATTGTGTAGCCTTTCCCATATTGCTTAGTAGGTAATTTGACATGCTAGATATAATCATCTTCATCCTTATAAATCCAATTGAGAATACCTCTATCTTCAGCTTCATTTTCTTGAGTGTTTTCCTGAATAAATCTCTCATCAAACTTGGTGATGGGGACTGAAGCTTGTGTTCCTGATGTAGAAGTTGCTATAGCTTGTTGTGTGGATGTTGATGGTTGTACATGAGACCTTGGTGAGACGGGTAGGTTAGAGATACATAGTGAATATTATCCTACCACATTATCCTTCAATTGTAGCTTGGTGTCAAAGTTCTTTATTAATTCCTTTGTTTGTTCATTGTTCTTTGAAGTAGACATGGTAAGAGCCTCTCTATTATGTGGGACAAATGTATCATATGTTGCTCTAAAGTTAGAACAAATATGATTACTATTATGGTCTATTGATATGGTTATTTATTTTCCATCATATGTAAATTTCAAGCATTGATGGTAAGTTGATGAAACTACTTGCATCTCATTGATCCATGGGCAACCCAAAATTATGTTGTAGGATAAGTCTCGATCTAGAACTCGATAAAAACTATTCTTCACAATAGGTCCCACTCTGATTGGTAGCATGATGAGGCCCTTGGAAGCTCGTTCCTCATCATCATATGCTTTGATTATAATCTTTCTTTGTGGATCAATAGACTCTTCTGAATATCCCAAGGCAAGAACCAATTTTAAAGTATAAATGTTTAAACCAATTCCCCGATCTATTAAAACACGTCTGATTTGAGTTTTATGAACCATGACCTCTAAATAAAGTGATAAATTACAGGGATGGGTCATGGAAGAATCATCCTTCTCATAAAAGGATAAGCATGTAGGTGAGGAAAAGTGTCCCGCGATGCCTTGAAATCTATTACTATCCAAACCCGGAGATACGGTTGTGTCAACAAGAGCCTTTTCTAGAATGTCTTTGTGTGCTAGTGATATTTTAAGAAGCTCCAAGATAGGAATTTGAGCCGATGTTTATCGTAGTTGATCAAAAAAATTGTACTAGATTGGAGGGGGAATAGCTAACTTATATGAAGTTTCTTTAACAATAATTTTGGGTATGTGCAGGATCGTCATGGAGAAAACAAGCCCGTAAGTGGCAATGAAAATTCAGAAAATCAAAGTTAGGCAATTTGATGTAAAAATTTGAATAAGTTATATATATTATTTAAAAAATATATATGAATAGAATCTATAGAAAATTGAATGTAGTTTGTAAACTACCATGTTTATTTTAAAATAAAATAAATCTATTTGGTGAAAATTTGAAATTTCAATGTAGCAATACTTAAGTTTCAAGGAAAAAATAGGAAGTAGGTGTCTGTCTGACCACCCTAACCACAATAAAATGATAATATTTTTTGATAATATTTTAGATATAAGTAGATAATTCATGTCCCGATTTGATGCATATTTTTTTGTAATTTTTTTCCAAGTAAATAATTAATTATGATTTTTTTATTACTTTTAAAAATATAAAAACTTCTATGTCTGAGCACCTTAACTTGGTCAAAACTTCATGAAATTCATTTTTGTTTTGTTTAATCCTATAGTATATAATGTGAAATTCAAAAAATGTGATATCGTTTGAAAGCTATAGATGTTTTTCAATTAGCCTATCAATTGAGACTTTAGTCATAATTCAAATAGAAAATGAATAATAATTATTTATTAAATTCAAAGTAAAGTATAATTTATACTGGTGGAAATCTGGGAATCTCCTTTGAAAACCCTTTTCATTTCATCAATTTTGGGTAAAAAAAAAGTCAACAGCCTCATGGTTCATCATATCACTTACATATTGTAATACCCCTTCATTTTGCTTGTTGTTCATTTTGCTTTATGCTATGTTTGGGTTGTAGCTACTATGATACTGGACACACCTTGATATTTGTGCTTTGATCACTACTATTGAGTGACAACTATTATTGTGTGATGAGGTTATCTATTATTGTTTCACATGCATAATGGATTAATGATGTCAGTAGAGTTAGCATGAGATATTATTATATGATTATTGATTATGATGTAATGTCAATCTTTCATGTGTGGATTGGTGAAGAGGACGGTTCCGCATCACTCGCTTGCGAGCGCCCTGTGAATCCATGATTTCTTCTTCATGGTGTGTATTATATGCTAAATATACTGTATTATGTTGTTTACTTGGTTTCAAGTAGCAGGTACATGACATCGGCTCCACCTGGTCTCAAAGGTTTGAGCAAGTCGATCCAACGGTTAAGTTGAATGGGAGATAGTAGCTAGGTAACATGTGTCAGGTCTATGCCCTAACCTTAGTGTGTCATTAATGCTGGTTATTGAGTCATGATTTACCTTATTTTATGTTATTTGATTCTATTTGATGCGTATTATTAAATCAATTTTTAGAAATATTGTGTTGGTTAAAAGTAGTGATTATTTTAATATTGAATGAAAATTATGCTTTGATGATATATTTAAAAGTTGTTAATAAAATTTAATTTAGTTAAATTTTAATTTATTTAATTAAGTTTAATCTCAAAAGGGTTGAGTTTAGTTATTAAATAATTAAAATTCATTAATTAAGTTTATTGGATTAAATTAAATTAAATCAAAAGAAATTGAAAGAAAATGAAATTGTATTTTAAAGTCAATTTGGGTTTTCAAAAATGGAAAAATGAAATTAATAGCTAATTTTCAACTTTGCATGCAATGTGAATTAGGGTTGTATTAGAAATTTTTGATTTATGAGGAATGCATGTTTTCAATTTTGGGGGGAGAGAAGTTTTTGGGTGGAGAATTCATTTTTCATAGCAGTGAAGGATTTTTGGAAAATTTGCTCAGAGAAGGGTTGAAGCAGTTTTTGGTTTCGGATTTGATTTGAGGAAAATTTGTTTGCAATTGTTGAAGTTTTTGGATTGGATTCGTTGCACGTTTGAGGAAAGTTCAGGAAATTATTGGAGGAGGCTTGCATTACATATTCATCTTCTTCTGTAGCTTCAGATTCTTCTTATTTTGTTCAATACAATTTAATTGTTTAAGAATTTGTTGTTGAAATTAATTGTGAATTAGGATTTGTTAAAAGAATCTAGATTTAAATTAATCTAGAATTGGGGAAAAATGTTTAAATTCATTGTAGGATTTTATTTAGTAAACGGGGAAAATGTAGATTCATTGTTAAAATTAAACATTTGATTGTGCTTCAAACTTTTAGGTTGTTGCATGAAGAATTTTTCCTTTTTGAAAACATTCAGATCTGTTTTTCAAACACAAACCCTTTGTAGAAAACCTTCTTTGAAAAAAATCAAGATCTATGTAATTTTCCTATTTTTAATTATTCGAAAATTTAAAGAATGGTTTATAAGAAATTAAATTTAAAACTTTTGAATACAGGAAGAAATTATGGAAAAAATTATTAATTTCCTGTTACTAGTTATTTTTATAATTTTCTTGATTTTACCAGTAATATTATCTGTGTAAATATATATATAAATATATATTATATGTATTATATTTTCGAATATAAATACACATAATATATATTTACAAACATATTTATATTTAAGGTCATAGAGCAATTGTTTATTGTTATTGTTTAAAAAAAAAAAATGCCAAACTGGGCGTGTTTGGGAAACGAATTTCAAAAAATTCATTGAAAAGTCAAAAAAATTTCTTTATTTTTTTTGTTTATATCAGATTTTATATTAAGCAAACTTTTTATTCAAAAAAGTAATGTTAAATCTGTGGTTGGTGGGAGGTCAACTCCCACCGCCCACTCTTCCCAAGGGAAGGACACACTTGCCATGGGCAGTGTGCCCACCAATTGGGTGACGCATTGTCCATGGGGAGTGCGGCCTCCCCAATGAGCGTCGGTCGTTGTACATGGTACAGACGGCGATAGTGCAGGGTACCAACAGTGGTAGGGGTACTGACGGATTTGTACCGTCTGGTCCTTGTCACTTTTATTTATTGATTTTTATTTTTTATGTTTTTATTTTTTTATTTTTTTGTTTTTATTTTATTTTTAAATCTTTGATTCTATTTTATAATTTTATGTTTTTTAATTGAAATCTATGAATTTTAGTTCCTACTTTTCTGATTTTCAATTTGGGGATATTAAATATGGAAATTTTCTTAGTTTGTTTAAATATAAATAATATATATATATATATATATACTTTAATATTATATATAAATATATAATATTTAATATATATATTTAGATTTATATTCTAGATAATAGACATGTAGGTAGGATTTATAACCAGAAATAATAAATATTTAGTCTTGTAACTTTTAGAAAAACAGAGGTTTTTTTAACTAGTGTTTAAATGCAAGCATGTTTTCTAAATATAGTTTGTATATATAAAGAAAATGAATGTATTGAAATATATAAAGCATGCTACATAATATATATTTGAGTGTATATATATTTGATGTTCAGTTATAGGTATATTAATGCATGTAAGTAATTAGACAGTAAATTAAACTGAAATGCTCATTGTGCATGATTAGATAAGGTTGTGAAAAGTAGTTATTTTAATGATAATTTAGAAGGCTAGTATTTTAATTTCTGTGAGAAGCATTAGATAAGACTATGGATTTAGGATATCCAAATATAGTATTTTTCATTGTCAGTGCATTATTATATTAAATTCCCTTTTAATGATTGCTTTGGGAATGAGTGCTTGAGATTTATATAGAAAATTCTTCCAGTGGATGTGGGTCATTCCCTTGTTAAGATAATGTTCATTTTTCCCTTGGTTAGTGTTATAAGTGTTTTGTTTTCCTCCTAGTGTTGGAGAGGATTTCCTTGATTATTGTCTCCTAGAATAGGAGAGTTTGCGTTGTTCAGTTCTGTAGCACTTGAGATACCCTTGGAGTCTAGATTTGAGTAGCGTGTTATCCATTAGAATAGTGGCTTTTTGTTAGGGGCTAGAGCGCAAAGAGGTAAACCGGGTAACCTTCATAAGTGTTTTTAACAAGTGATAATTAAAGCAATATACTTAGATGATTAGGATGCATTCACATTAATCAAGATAATTTAACCTCACTCATAGACACAAGGGCTTGTTTAGACTTGGGGTGAGTGAGAAGGCTTGGAATGGCAAGGTCAACTATCTTGTACTCATGAGAGTTAGTTGATTCTGCATGAGTGATTATGAGGGCTAGGATTCGGTTGAGGTCACCAAGATTATCGGAACCTATGAAGAATTCCCAAAGGAGATCTCTTGACAAACCTTTCAATGACACTTTGTCTATGATAATATTGAGTTTGTGTTGTGTGTATGGATTCTTTATCATACTTGATTATAATATGTCTGGAAGCAATGTAACCATGTTAGTGTTAGACATATATTGTGCATATTTTTGGTTGAGTCAGTATGTGTCAGTATGAGTCTGCCTTTGGTTAGAGATAGTAGATTTCTTGTCCATGTTGCGTTGTTACTATCTCCTAGCATGGGGGGTGGGCCTTCGGGTACCACTAGGTTGGGTTGAACATGCACCAAAACCATTGGGTCCCCATTGATCTTCAGTTCATGGAGGTGAGTCTTCCAGTTGAACAACTCACGGATCTTGTTATTCTTTTCTAGCACTGTTGTAATTCAAATGGTAATGAGTTACTTTTACCCCTCTTGTAATTATGAGGTGGATTTATGTAATTGTAACACTTATGTATTTTGACTCATTCTGGGAATGAGTGTTGTAATTAGTTATAATACAATGGATATTATATTCCTATCTTGGTATTTATCTATGTTGAATGAATGCTTACTACTTGAGTTATTTAATGCAATGAATTTTAATGATGTTTGTTAATGGGGAATTAAGTAATCTCGGTTACGTAGCCTTATGGGGATGTTGTCAAATATGGATGAACATGTATGTTTAATTCACTTTAATAAAAAAAAAAAATAGTACACTTTTATAGTGAATTGAAACTTCCTCAAGGTTGTGTGGTGGGGCATTATACATGGTATCAAAGCCTAGGTTTAAACATTGGGTGCTCTGGGATTATGATGTACCCATTAAGCTTAGTTGCGTAGGTTTCTAAGAGTACCTTGTCTAATACCCTTATGTGTCTATGTAGGATTATGCCTCCTAGACGTGGATGAGGGAGAGGACGTGGACGTGGCCAGGTTGGCGGTCGAGAGGAGAGTCAGCATGACTCACCACCTCATATGCCACTTATACCCAAGTAGGAGGAGCATCATGCTTCGCAGAATGGTCCAGGAGGCGGTGGCGGATAGTTAGATCCTCCTAGGGTCGAAGCTGCACGTAGAGCCTTCAAGGAGGCTTTGGCATTATTGGGTCCGAGACAGGAAGTACCTGTGGTTAACCCTGTGGTTAGAATAGTTACAACCCAGTCAAATATGTTAGCAGTGAACTATATGAGGGATTTTGATTCGATCATAGCCACCTAGATTTGATGGAGTGGGTACCGATCTAGAGGCTGGAACTTGGTTGATAGGTCTTGGCCGATGTTTTTCCATGCACCCATTTGATAGGAACACTAAAGCTCAGTGCACTATTATTCACCTCTAAGGATTTGCAGCCACTTGGTGGAAACTAGAGGAGCATAAGCTCCATATAGACATGAGTACAGTGTCTTGGGAGATCTTTCTTGAGCGGTTCAAAGCCCGCTTTCTCTCTGATCATTGGTGTCAGCATAGGGGTGATGAGTTCCATGCCATATGACAGTTATCCATGATGGTAGATCAGTATGAAAGGCGATTGTATGAACTTAAACAGTTCGCAAGAATAGTGGATGATGAGGGAATGCTTGTGCAACATTTCATCAGGGGCTTAAACACCTGTATCAATGGTGGTGTACAGGTCTTTGAACCCAATTTTATGGAGATAGTTGTGGAGAAGGAATGACTGGTGGAGGAGAACTTGACTATGGCACTGGGAGGTCATACAGGTGTTAGTATTGGTAGTGGTATAGGAGCTGGGACTAGTGCTCGAGGGGGACAAACACAAGGAGTTGTGCCTCCTAAGACTCAACAAGTATCAGCACAGGGCAGTCAATTCAAGGGAAACAAAAAGGTTTCTAGCAAGGATAGGGTAATAGGAACTGGAGGCGCATGAAGCATTTCAACTCTGAGCAACTCGCTCAAAGCGCCCAGTCCACCTTTGGAGGTAGTGTACAGCAGTCTAGTGCACCAACATGAGGTAGAGGTTATGGTAGAGGCATAGGTTGCTTCTCTTGTGGTCAGCAAGGCCATATTGCTAGGATGTGTCCCAATAAGGGCACATCAAGATTTATGCAGAGACCAGCGATGTCAGAGCCGACAATGAGAGATGCTGGCAGAGGCCATCATGTATTTACAATAGTTGATAACTGCCAGGCAGAGCACCAAGGTACCATGGTAGAGACTTATGGTATGTTATTGGGTAACCCTATTACTATTCTTTTTGATTCAGGAGCATCTGACTTCTTCATTTCTTCATATGTAGTGTCATGTTGCAGACTAGGAGTCATAAGGAAAGCCGATAGGTGGTAGGTAGAGTTAGCATCTGGTGCAAAGGTTGCATCACATTCTGTAGTACCTGACTGAAGGTTGGAGATTGGATCACTTCTTACTACCTTAGATCTTTGGGTCATACAATTGGGATCCTATGATGTTGTCATAGGTATGAATTGGTTAGAGGCTCACCGAGTAGTTATTGATTGTCGACATAAGTTGATTTAGTGCATTAATGCATCTGGTGGAGAGGTGGATATTCTAAGAGTTCAAAGACCGATATCTTTGAGGATCATCTCAGCTATGTTGTTAAGGAGGTGTGTTCATCGTGGATGTCAGTTGTTTGTAGTTACAGTTGAGGACTTAGGTTTAGGAGATGGAGAGGAGAAGGTATCTCTTGATAGTCATCCTATTCTTTAGGAGTTCATAGATGTTTTTTGAGATGACATTCCAGGGATGCCACCAAGGAGAGATATAGATTTTAAGATTGACTTAGTACCTGGATCGGAGCCTATTTCATGGGCTCCTTATCATATGACTACTCAGGAGCTGAAAGAGCTTCGCTTGTAGTTGGAGGAGTTTTTAGAGAAGGGGTTCATTCATCCTAGTGTTTCTCCTTGGGGAGCACCTATCATCTTCGTGAAGAAGAAGGATGGTTCACTTCGGTAGTGCATTGATTACCGACAGTTGAGAACGGTGACGATTAAGAATCGTTATCCACTTCCTAGAATTGATGACTTGTTTAACCAAGTCAAATGTGCTACGATCTTTTCGAAGATAGACCTTAAGTCAGGATACCATCAGCTCCGTATTTTTGACATAGATATCCATATGATGGCGTTCCGGACACAGTATGGTCACTACGAGTTTACTGTGGTACCATTCGGGTTGATGAATGCGTCATCTATGTTCATGAGTCTGATGAATGGAGTATTCCACACTTATCGTGATAGGTTCGTTCTTGTGTTTCTCGATGATATATTGATATAGTCCAGGACAATAGAGGAACATGAGGAGCATTTGTGTCAGGTTCTGCAGTGTTTGCAAGAAAACCAACTTTATGCCAACTTGTCGAAATGTGAATTCTTCAAGTCTGAGATCAAGTATCTTGGTCATGTGATCTCAGGAGAGGGTATATCTATGGATCCTTCAAAGATCCAAGCTATTCTTGAATGGCCTACACCCATGAATGTGGCAGAGATTTGTAGTTTTATAGGACTTGCAGGTTATTATAGGAGGTTTGTGCGGAGTTTTTCCAAGATAGGTCATCCTATCACTTCTCTTTAGAGGAAAGGGAAGAGGTTTGGATGGTTAGAGTAGTGTGAGTCATCTTTTTAGGTTCTTAAGGATAAATTGACCAGTGCACCAATTTTAGCGATACCTGATCCCATAGGAGACTTTGTGGTTTGTACAGACACATCCTTAGAGGGCTTAGGAGTAGTCCTGATGCAAGAGGGATGAGTGATAGCTTATGAGTCACGTAAGCTTAAGGATCATGAACTGAATTATCCCACTCATGACCTTGAGTTAGCGGCAGTAGTCCTTGTATTGATCAGATGGAGACACTTTTTACTCGGGCACAAATTTGAGCTACATAGTGATCATAGGAGCCTACAGTACATTTTCACTCAGCCGAACCTTAATGCTAGATAGAGGCATTGGATTGATTTTCTTTGTGAGTATGACTTTGAGGTGAAGTATATTTAGGGAAAAGAGAATGTTGTAGCTGACGCACTCAATAGACATAGGCATAAGATATTTGAGATAACTCTTATGGTAGATTTACGGAGTCAGATTCTTGCTACTGTTCTAGCAGACAGTTGGTACCAGGATGTGAGAGCAGAGATTGAGGTAGGTAGACCTCTTGAGGGAAGATTCATAGGTTATTCACTTGAGTCAGATGGGTTACTTAGGCATTCAGAGCATATTTACATTCCTTCAGTAGGTGACCTTCATTCTTTGGTGTTGACCAAGGCTTATCGTGCACCCTATTCAGCCCATCCTGGGGTGAAGAAGATGCATGCAGATCTACACCAGTTGTATTTCTGGCTAGGGATGAAACGGGATATTGCAGATTTTGTAGTGACATGTTTGGAGTGTCAGTGGATGAAGGCTAAACACCAACATCCAGCTTGGCTTCTATAGCCACACCTTGTACCTGAGTGGAAATGGGATATTATCTCGTTGGACTTCATTGTTGGTTTACCCAACTCCTCGCGATGACATGATGCTATTATGGTGACACTCAATAGGTTGATGAAGGTAGCACACTTCTTGCCTATGCGCGCTTCCTATAATGCGTCATCAGTTGCTAGAGTGTTCATGGAGGATATTGTGAGGTTGCACAGTATTCTGTAGCAGATTATTTCTGATAGGGATCCAGTGTTTACTTCAGATTTATGGAAATCATTACAGCATGCTATGGGGACACAGTTGAACTTCAGTTCAACATATCAACCTGAGATAGATGGACAGACTGAGAGGGTTAATCAAATCCTCAAAAATATGTTACACATGTATGTCATGGATCAGTAGACATGATGGGAGGATTATCTATATCTAGTGGAGTTTTCTTATAACAATAGTTACCCAAGTTCCATTGGCATGGCACCTTTTCAAGGTTTGTATGGGCATCCTTGTCGTACTCCTCTTAGTTGGGATTGATTAGAGGACAGAGTGTTATTGGGACCAGAGATGTTGGAGGATATGGAGCAGCAGGTGGATTGGATTAGAGAGCACCTAGTAGTAGCACAGGATAGATAGAAGAAGTATGCAAATGCGCATAGAGTGGATCATCTATTTTTTGTTGGTGATAGAGTTTTCTTGTGGGTGCATCTGTAAAAGAGTCCAATCTGTTACGGAAAGGGTTCTAAGTTGGTGCCTCGCTTTCTTGAACCTTTTGAGATACTCAAAAAGATTGGTTCAGTTGCTTATCGACCAGCTTTACCACTTAGTCTAGCACATATTCATGACATTTTCCATGTTTCAGTTCTACGACCATATCATCTAGATGTTACTCACGTCCTTGATTAGAATTCTTTACAGGTAGAGGATGGGCAGCTAGCTTTGGAGCCCGTGGTCGTAACGGAGCACAAAACGCTCGCTCTTCAAGGGCGAGATATTGATCAAGTCAAAGTTCAGTGGGATCTTAGGGATGATGCTTCATCCACTTGGGAGGATGCAGTTAGGATGAGGGAGTTATATCCCTACTTTTTTGCAAGCTTCCAGGAGTAAGCCCGGTCTTTGGGGGGAGAATGTAATACCCCTCCATTTCGCTTCTTGTTCGTTTTGCTTTATGCTATGTTTGGGTTGCAACTACTATGATACTAGACACACCTTATTATTTTTGCTTTGATCGCTACTATTGAGTGACAACTATTAGTGTGTGATGAGGTTATCTGATTATTGTTTCACATGCATAATGGATTAATGATGTTAATAGAGTTATCATGCGATATTATTATGTGATTATTGGTTATGATGTAATGTCAATCTTTGATGTGTGGATTGGTGAAGAGGATGGTTTTGCATCACTCGCTTGCGAGTGCCCTACGAATCTATGATTTCTTCTTCACGGTGTGTATTATATGTTGGATATATTGTATTATGTTGTTTACTTGGTTTCAGGTTGCAGGTACATGACATCGACTCCACCTGGTCTCACAGGTTTGAGTGTGTCGATCCAATGGTTAAGTTGAATGGGAGATAGTAGCTAGGTAACATGTGTCAGGTCTACGCCCTAGCCTTAATGTGTCGTCAGTCCTGGTTATTGAGTCATGATTTAGCTTTTTTTATGTTATTTGATTCTATTTGATGCGTATTATTAAATCAATTTTTAGAAATATTGCGTTGGTTAAAAGTAGTGATTATTTTAATATTAAATGAAAATTATGCTTTGATGTTATATTTAAAAGTTGATAATAAAATTTAATTTCGTTAAATTTTAAAATATTTAATTAATTGAATTTAATCTCAAAAAGGTTGAATTTAGTTATTAAATAATTAAGTTTATTGGATTAAATTAAATTAAATCAAAAGAAATTGAAATTGTATTTTAAAGTCAATTTGGGTTTTCGAAAATGGAAAAATGAAATTAAATTCTAATTTTCAACTTTGCATGCAATGTGAATTAGGGTTGTATTAGATATTTTTGATTTATGAGGAATGCATGTTTTCAATTTTGGGGGGAGAGAAGTTTTTGGGTGGAGAATTCATTTTTCATAGCAGTGAAGGATTTTTGGAAAATTTGCTCAAAGAAGGGTTGAAGCAGTTTTTGGTTTTGGATTTGATTTGAGGAAAATTTGTTTGCAATTGTTGAAGTTTTTGGATTGGATTTGTTGCATGTTTAAGGAAATTTCAGGAAATTCTTGGAGGAGGCTTGCATCAAATATCCATCTTCTTCTATAGCTTCAGATTCCAAGTTTTGTTCTTATTTTGTTCAATACAATTTAATTGTATAAAAATTTGTTGTTGAAATTAATTGTGAATTAGGATTTCTTAAAAGAAACTAGATTTAAATTAATCTAGAATTGGGGGAAAAAATTTAAATTCACTATAGGATTTATTTAGTAAATGGGGAAAATGTAGATTCATTGTTAAAATTAACCATTTGATTGTGCTTCAAACTTTTAGGTTGTTGCATGAAGAATTTTTCCTTTTTGAAAACATTCAGATCTATTTTTCAAACACAAACCCTCTATAGAAAACCTTCTTTGAAAAAAATCAAGATCTGTGTAATTTTCCTATTTTTAATTATTCGAAAATTGAAGGAATGGTTTAAAAGAAATTAAATTTAAACCTTTTGAATATAGGAAGAAATTCTGGAAAAAATTATGAATTTCTTGTTTCTGGTTATTTTTATAATTTTTTCGATTTTACGAGTAATATTATCTATGTAAATATATATATAAATATATATTATATGTATTATATTTTCAAATATAAATACACATAATATATATTTACAAACATATTTATATTTAAGGTCATAGAGCAAATGTTTATTGTTATTTTCTTTCAAAAAAAAATCACCGTACGGGGCATGTCTGGGAAACGAATTTCAAAAAATTCGTTGAAAAGTTTGAAACTTTTCTTTATTTTTTTTTGTTTATATCAAATTTTATATTCGGAAAAAATTTTATTCAAAAAAGTAATGTTAAGTCTGTGGTTGGTGGGAGGTCAACTCCCACCACCCACTTTTCCCATGGGAAGGACGCACTTGCCATGGGCAGTGTGCCCACCACTTAGAGGACGCACTGTCCATGGGGAGTGCGGCCTCCCCAATGAGCGTCGGTCACTGTACATGGTACAAACAATGATAGTACAGGGTATCGGCAGTGGCAAGGGTATCAGAGGATTTGTACCGTTCGGTCCCTATCACTTTTGTAGGAGTTGAGAAAATACAACTTCACAAACTCCGAAGATCACCTGCATGCAAATAACCTATCACAAAAGAAGAGATGGAGACAAACAAGCAAGGGTTCCCTGAAAACTGAAAAGGTATATATCAGAGAGAATGAGAGAATTAATTGATATGAAATACAATGGGATCAATCTTTATAAAAAGGAGATCATGCAAACCCTAATAAAACCCTAAAAAAGCCCTAAAAAGAAAATATTTAATAATTAATATAATTATTAAATGTCACTTTATGCAAACTAACGTGAAATCTTAAGAAGGGAATAAAGGTAGCTTAATCAACATGATTAAGTTAAAACATTTACTCTAACACCCCCCCTTAAGATGAGCAACAATGCAGCTACAAACAAATGCAAGAAAGCAAAGGTAACTGCAATGCAAGAAGACAAACATGAGTCCCGACAACTAGGCTAGATCAGGTACCCAAATACAACCAAATCTCTGTAAAGTGGAGAAATAGAGAAAACCTCATGGGAAAAAGCTCTACTCCAAAAAAAGATGCAGAAAGCCAAGAAGAACATCACTAAAGTAGAAGAAGCTGTAAACAACTATCGAAAGATGACTGCTATGGTGCCGAAGAACCTCCACTAAAGATAAGATGATCAGGATCAAGAAGACAACAATCTATATGAGTGGCCCATATGACACTACTCGAATCAGATGGCAAAGAAAGGAAAACACCTAGAACGAAGATACAGATGGCACAAGAACCAATAGTCTAAAACACTGATCAACTGATAATGGAAGATTCCTTCCAAGGCGAAACCAAGGAAGAATTAGCACGAATAGTATAATACCCTCCCCATAATGCTGAACTGGAAGAGCCTCACAAATCCACTGAAATAGTGTGGAACACCCTATAGTGCATGAAGAAGAAGATACAACATCTGAAAGTGCACAAGAAACCACTTGCAACTAAAAAAGTGGTGTGCAAAATAAAGCACACATGCATGCGGTTGGAATCATATGGAACCACTGTTGTCATGGAGGGACACTCACCGGACAAGGATGTGATGGCAAAACAAAGGCAAACTACACAACCCCTCATGGCACTTTATAATAACAATGCGAGTACAAAATATGGAACAACCTTATGTTCAAAATCCTTAAAAAATGCATGTACAATAGTGTGGCACTTTATCTCAGTGCATTTACATAAAATATTGCTTACAAATGATGCTCAAAATGTCATAAAAAAGACAAAGCTAAAAATACATGAAAGACAACCAAAAAATTGACTGTAGAATGCACCAATAGAAGAATGAAGTAATGAAACTCACACCAATGGAAAGATGAGAAAACCAGCTTTTCGATGATATCTCGTTTGCCAAAAAACGATATCGTATGTCCAAGTTACGGCCTCGGGAAGAAAACAACTCCAAAGAGGAAAAAAGTCAGCACTGCATTAAATTTGACGGTCATACAGTCGTCGCAACAAAAATCCGAGCTTAAATTTGAAGGCCAAATGGCCGTCACCGCAAATGCATAATTAGGCTTTTTTTAAAAAAAAAAACAATTAATTTTATTTATAAAAAATTGGGTGGGTGAGGCATGTGGGCCCACCCCCACCGCACCCCATGCGGGTACACTATGCAGGGGACTGTGCAGGTACATTGTGTAGGTCTGTGTAGGTATATTGTGTAGGTCTATGTAGGTACACTGTGTAGGACCGCGCAGTTAGGCCTGGGCAAGCCTTTAAAAAGCCCCTTTCAATTTGATTTTTTTAATAAAAAATCAAAAACAAAACTTTTAAAATGTTTTTTTTTTTTTTAAAAAATTCTAATGAAATTGTAGAATAAAAGAAAATTTACCAGGATTTTTCTCCGATTTGCGCACAGACGACGGCCATACGGCCATACCTAAAAATATTTTGCCCCAAATTTTGACTTTGTCTAAAATGGATGAATAAACAGACGATTTAGTGGTTTTGGACCACTGCGGACGTAATGGCGAGGTCCGTTTGAGCTGAAAATACTTAAAAATTATAGGTATGTCCTGAATCAAAAAAAAAAACCTCAAACCCTTAAAGCTCCAAAAATCTTCAAAACAAGAATAGGAAGCAGTAGGTCAAGAGCTCTGATACCATGTAGGAGTTGAGAAAATACAACTTCACAAACCCTGAAGATCACCTACATGCAAATAACCTATCACAAAAGAAGAGATGGAGACAAACAAGCAAGGGTTCTCTGAAAACTAAAAATGTATATATCAGAGAGAATGAGAGAATGAATTGATATGAAATACAATGGGATCAATCCTTATTAAAAGGAGATCATGCAAACCCTAATAGGAAAAACCCTAAAAGAAGCCCTAAAAGGAAAACATTTAATAATTAATATAATTATTGAATATCACTTTATGCAAACTAACGTGAAATCTTAAGAAGGGAATAAAGGTAGCTTAATCAACACAATTAAGTTAAAACCTTTACTCTAACAACCCCCCTTAAGATGAGCAACAGTGCAGCTACAAACAAATGCAAGAAAGCAAAGGTAACTATAATGCAAGAAGGCAAACATGAGTCCCGACAACTAGGCCAGATCAGGTACCCAAATACAACCAAATCTCTGTAAAGTGGAGAAATAGAGAAAACCTCATGGGAAAAAGCTCTACTCCAAAAAAAGATGCAGAAATCCAAGAAGAACATCACTGAAGTAGAAGAAGCTGTAAACAACTATCGAAAGATGACTGCTATGGTTCTAAAGAACCTCCGCTGAAGATAAGATGATCAGGATCAAGAAGACAACAATCTGTATGAGTGGCCCATATGACACTACTCAAATCAGATGGCAAACAAAGGAAAACACTTGGAACGAAGATACAGATGGCACAAGAACCAATAGTCTAAAACACTGATCAATTGAGAATGGAAGATTCCTTCCAAGGCGAAACCAAGGAAGAATTAGCATGAACAATATAATACCCTCCCCATAATGTTGAACTGGGAGAGCCTCACAAATCCACTAAAATGGTGTAGAACACCCTGTAGTGCATGAAGAAGAAGATACAACATCTGAAAGTGCACAAGAAACCACTTGCAACTAAAAAAGTGATGTGCAAAATAAAGCACACATGCATGAGGCTGGAATCATATGGATCCACTATCGTTGTGGAGGGACACTCACTGGACAGGGATGTGATGGAAAAACAAAGGCAAACTACACAACCCCTCAAGACACTTTATAATAACAGCGTGAGTACAAAATATGGCACAACCTTATGTTCAAAATCCCCAAAAAATGCATATACAGTAGTGTGACACTTTATCTCAGTGCATTTACATAAAATATTGCTTACAAATGATGTTCAAAATGTCCTAAAAGGGACAAAGCTGGAAATACATGAAGGACAGCCAAAAAATTGATTGTAGAATGCATCAATAGAAGAATTAAGTAATGAAACTCACACCAATGGAAAGATGAGAAAACCAGCTTTCCGACGATATCTCGTTTGCCAAAAAATGATATAGTATGCCCAAGTTACGGCCTCGGGAAGAAAACAACTCCAAAGAGGAAAAAAGTCAGCATTGCATTAAATTTGATGGTCATACGGCCGTCGCAACAAAACTCTGAGCTTAAATTTGATGGCCAAACAGCCATCACCGCAAATGCACAATTAAGCTTATTAAAAAAACATTATAATTTTTTTTAAAAAAAAATTGGGTGGGGGAGGCACAATGGCACACCCCCACCGTACCCCATGCAGGTACACTATGTAGGTTTGCGTAGGTACACTGCGTAGGTCTACGCAGGTACACTGCGTAGGACCGCGCAGTTAGGCCTGGGCAAGCCTTTAAAAAGCCCACTTCAATTTGATTTTTTTTAATAAAAAATCAAAAACAAAACTTTTAAAATGTTTTTTTTTTTTTTAAAAAATTCTAATGAAATTGCAAAATAAAAAAAAAATTACCAGGATTTTTCTCTGATTTGCGCACAGACGATGGCCATACGGCCGTACCTAAAAAAAATTTGCCCCAAATTCTGACTTTGTCCAAAATGGGCGAATGAACAGACGATTTAGAGGTTTTGGACCGCTGCGAACGCAATGGCGAGGTCCATTTGAGTTGAAAATACTTCAAAATTGTAGGTATTCCTTGGATAAAAAAAAAAAAAAAACCCAAACCCTTGAAGCTCCAAAAATCTTGAAAACAAGAACAGGAAGCAGTAGGTCAGGAGCTCTAATACCATGTAAGATTTGAAAAAATACAACTTCACAAACCCCGAAGATCACCTGCATGCAAATAACCTGTCACAAAAGAAAAGATGGAGACAAACAAGCAAAGGTTCTCTGAAAACTGAAAATGTATATATCAGAGAGAATGAGATAATGAATTGATATGAAATACAATGGGATCAATCCTTTTTAAAAGGAGATTATGCAAACCCTAATAAAACCCTAATTGGAAAAACCCTAAAAGAAGCCCTAAAAGGAAAACATTTAATAATTAATATAATTATTAAATGTCACTTTATGCAAACTAATGTGAAATCTTAAGAAGGAAATAAAAGTAACTTAATCAACACAATTAAGTTAAAACCTTTACTCTAACAACTTTTATTTATTGATTTTATTTGATTTGATTTGATTTTTTTTGTTTATATTTTTTTTTATAATCTTTGATTCTATTTTATAATTTTATGTTTTTTAATTGAAATCTGCAAATTTTAATTTGTACTTTTCTGATTTTTGGTTTGGGGATATTAAATATGGAAATTTTCTTAGTTTCTTTAAATATAAATAATATATATATACTTTATTATTATATATAAATATATAATATTTAATATATATATTTAGATTTATATTCTGGATAATAGATATGTAGGTAGGATTTATAACTAGAAATAATAAATATTCAGTCTGGTAACTTTTAGAAAAATAGAGGGTTTTTTAACTAGTGTTTGAATGCAAGTATGTTTTCTAAATATAGTTTGTATATATAAAGAAAATGAATGTATTCAAATATATAAAGCATGCTACATAATATATATTTGATGTTTAGTTATAGGCATATTAATGCATGCAAGCAATTAGACAGTAAATTAAACTGAAATGCTCATTGTGCATGATTAGATAAGGTTGTGAAAAGTAGTTATTTTAATGATGGAATTATTATGTTTTAATGAGAATTTAGAAGGATAGTTAAGAATATGGATTTAGGATATCCAAATATAGTATTTTTCATTGTCTGTGCATTATAATATTAAATTCCCTTTTAATGATTGCTTTGAGAATGAGTGATTGAGATTTATATGGAAAAGTTTTCCAGTGGATGTGGGTCATTCCCTTGTTAAGATAATGTTCGTTTTTCCCTTGGTTAGTGTTATAAGTGTTTTGTTTTCCTCCTACTATTGAAGAGGATTTCCTTAATTATTGTCTGCTAGAATAGGAGAGTTTGCATTGTTTAGTTTTGTAGCACTAGAGATACCCTTGGATTCTAGATTGAGTAGCATGTTATCCATAAGAAGAGTGGCTTTTGTTAGGGGCCAGAGCCCAAAGAGGTAAACTAGGTAACCTTCAGAAGTCTTTTTAACAAGTGATAATTAAAGAAATATACTTAAATGATTAGGATGGATTCACATTAATCAAGATAATTTAACCTCACTCACAAACACAAGGGCTTGTTTAGACTTGGGGTGAGTGAGAAGGCTTGGAATGGAAAGGTCAACCATCTCGTCCTCACGAGAGTTAGTTAATTCTACATGAGTGAGTATGAGGGCTGGGATTCAGTTGAGGTCACCAAGATTACCGGAACCTATGAAGAATTCCTAGAGGAGGTCTCTTGACAAGCCTTGCGATGACACTTTGTCTAGGATAATATTGAGTTTGTGTTGTGTGTATGGATTCTTTATCATACTTGATTATAATATGTTTGGAAGAAATGTAACCATGTTAGTGTTAGACTTATATTGTGCATATGTTTGGCTGAGTCAGTATGTGTCAGTATGAGTCTGCCTTTGGTTAGAGGTAATAGATTTCTTGTCCATATTTCATTGTTACTATCTCCTAGCATGGGGGGTGGGTCTTCGGGTACCACTAGGTTGGGTGGAACATGCACCAAAACCGTTGTGTCTCCATTGATCTTCAGTTCGTGGAGGCGAGTCTTCTAGTTGGACAACTCGTGGATCTTGTTATTCTTTTCTAGCACTATTGTAATTCAAATTGTAATGAGTTGTTTTTACCCATATTGTAATTATGAGGTGGATTTATGTAATTGTAACACTTATGTATTTTGACTCATTCTTGGAATGAGTGTTGTAATTAGTTATCATGTAATGGATATATGTTGTGGATGTTATATTCCTATCTTGGTATTTATTTATGTTGAATTTATGCTTACTACTTGAGTTATTTAATGCAATGAATTTTAATGATGTTTGTTAATGGGGAGTTAAGTAATCTCAGATACATAGCCTTAGGGGATGTTGTCAAATATGGATGAACATGTATGTTTAATTCACTTTAATAAAAAAAATTTAGTACACTTTTATAGTGAATTGAAACTTCCTATAGGGTTGTGTGGTGGGGCATTACACATATCGCCACTTTTTGGTCCATCATGATCCTGCACATACCCTTTTGGCATGTCCCCTTGTTGTTGTGTTGACCTCGCGATATTATTGCTTTCCCTTGACTTTGATGAAGTTGACTTGCTGGTCATCAGTACAAATATGATTAATTGTGGTTTCATAGACATGGTTCACTTTTTTGCCTTTGTCACCTGAGGATTCCCCTTTTTGATAATCAGGGAGAGGATCCTCGAATGCTTGATGATCTTCATTGGCATTGTGTCCCTCAACTATGATGGTATGATTATCAATCAAATCTTGAACCAAATTCTTCAACACTTGGAAATTATTAGTCCTATGACCTTTGCATCTATGATAATTTTAATAATACAAGTCATTCTATGATGGTGGTTGACTCGTGGCTCATAATCTCTTTGTGGTGGCAATGTGATAGTGTTTTAATTCAACAACTCTTTGAGAATTGACTCAAGAGACTGGCCCAAGGGATTGAAACTCTGTTGATTTGAGAAAAACTAAGACTTGGGTTGGTCATTGCCGAGATTATTATTAGCATGATTATTTGCCATATTTCCTTGATTAGTGTTGTTTCCCTTATTGCAATTTTCTTGGTTAGTGGAATTCTTGGGATTGTTATTGTTACGTTGAACACTTAATATATTGAGAATGGTTGGCTTTTATTTTACATTTTTGGCATCTACCACCACATCATTTGCAACATTCTTATTCCTAGTCTAGAATCGTGCTTTATCATTGTTGTTGTTGTTATACAAATTTGAACCATCTTTTTCAAGCTTTAATGTTCCTCTCTTGACCAAGGATCCTTCAATGGTGATGTTTTCAACCAATTTCTTGAATGATTGAGGACAATGAAGATGGAGCCTATAACTCATCTCTTGATTTAGACTATCGATAAAGATTTCCATCTTTTACTATTCAAGAGCAAGATTAGAATATCTTGCAAATAACCTTCTCCATCTTTGCAAGAACGTGATGAAGGGTTCCTCAGTATTTTTTTTTACTTTGCACAAATCAAGCATGGCTATCTGATGTTGTGTATTGTAGGAGTATTAAGATATGAAATTATTGATTAACTCCTCAAAGATTTTGATGGGGGGAGTGATTTTGGAAAGCCACTCCATCGATTGTCCACCTAGACTCTATGGAAACAATCACATCAGGTATGTATCTTCATGAGAGAATTCCAAGCTCATATTTCAAAAGTCCCTCACATGATCAATGGGATTTGTTTTCCCATTATATCTCTCAAATTTTGGGATCTCACAATATTTTGGAAAAGGAATCATGTTAAGATTCCTATCAAAGGGATATGGGTAGATATCCTCCAAAACATATTTTTTGGTTGTTCCCCCTTGTATTTCTTTAATTTCTCCTTGTAGTGCTCTTATCTATTGAGCAATAGCACTATGATCATTAAGGGGGTTTCAAATTTTTCAAGATCCTCTCTAATATTTTTTTGTATCAAAATCAGAGGGTAGTTTAGCTCATTGGGTTTCGAACAAAAGAAAGTACCTTTCTTTGTTTTGTTTTAAAATATTGTTCAAGAAATTATGAAATCATGGATCCTGTTCAGCTTCTTGAAGTAACTCCTCGACTATTTCATCATTATTTGAACTGTCCTCCATGTGAAAATTGTGAAAAGGATTTTCTTATTTATCACCCATGTTGCCAAATGGATTTTCCCTTTTGTTTCCTTCTATGTGTTTTCTAGATCTTGTGACAACTAGCATAAGCATATACTAGATTCCTACTAGCTTTGACCACAAATGGAAGAGTGCAATTTGTTAAAATATCTTAGTCAAAATATAATGAGGATTCTATTGATATGACCAACGAAATTTATAATTTTTAGTATATGATTCCCTTGTTGAAATAATGGTGATCCTTTTATGGGATTGATCGATATGACCAACGAAATTTATAATTTTTAGTATATGATTCCCTTGTTGAAAGAATGGTGATCCTTTTATGGGAATTGAACTATAAATCAAAAATCGATGTGATAATGCACTTTGCGATGTTTTGATCTTAGTTTTGAGGAAATAAGGAATTTTCAAGAGCCTAATATTCCCAATTTCTTTATTGCAACACTTGTTCAGGACGATTGGAATACTGGATTGCAGGTTGTGGGATAAAATATGGATGAATGGGTTGAATGTGATTGTGTCTTTGTGAAAGAGCTCTTTGTTGAAATAAATATTTTGAAGATAATGAATCTAAATAAAAATCATCAATAAAAACCCTAGAAAATTTGTGATATCAATGAATGAAAGTTTGATGCTCAAGCAAAACTTTAAGACTTTGGTATAAAAAATTTCTCCTTTTCAATAAATTCTTATAACTAAAGGACCTTTTCAGCCTTTTGATCCTTTTCTCAAGGGATTCTTTAGCAAAAGTTGTAGATTTATAGACCCTGAGCATAGAAAAGACCAAACATAAATGGAAAATTGTGTCAAAAAATCCTTTAGACTCAAAACATTGATGCGCTACACTATTCAATGGATGCGCTAAAAGTTTCAAAAAATGCACAAAAAGATCAAGGCAATGTGCTAGAATGTTGCATGGATGAACTAAAACTAAGCATAGATGTGCTATAATAGAGTAGGGATGCCCTAAAATATACCATAAATGCATGGAAATAGAGAAAGGATGGATTAAAATAGATTAGAAATGCGCCAAAATAGAACAAGTATGCACTAAAATATCTAGTCAATACGCTAAGAAAGACATGTTTTGATAGTTTTTTGAATTGGATGATCTTTATCTGAATTAATTTTTGAAAAACATGACATGTAGTAGGAAACAGTTGTTTGTAAAGTCCTAAAATCTAACAATGAGCGTATGTTCTTGAGATTTCCACAGGTATTGAAAAAAATAAGCACTTTAGACAGACTCACTCTTATTTTCAAAAAGGTCATCATAATAACCACAACCCACATCTTAAAATTATGTCAACTCACATAGTCTTGTCACCCCCTAGAGGGCGTCTGTGTTTTTTAATTTTCCAGGCACGTACTCAAAGTTATATTTCTTGATCCCCTGAACAAACAGTCCTTGGAAATTATATGATGAGTGTCTTGGGGGCAGATTCTTCCCTCCCCTTACACTGTGATTATTATGATGTTCAAAAACTGATACAGTTGGCTTCTAAACTAGGGTTCATAGTAATTGTTTATGTTTAGTGTAGAAAATGATATACTCCCTCAAGAGACCTCCTAGCCTTTAGAACAAAGGCTTTTGGTATGGTTATCTTGCACACTACTATCGAGTGGATTTTCATCAACAAATCGCTTTTGTTTAGAGTGGGTTGGAATCCTTAGCTTTAGGGGTTCACACTTAGGTCATTCCTCTTAAGTAAGTACTTTTTCCCATAGGAGAAGGCCTTCTAAAGGATTTAACAAAGCATAGTGTGCATGAAATAAAAATATGAGTTTGGCATTTTGATCACCCAGTTAAGGGGAGAGCATATGCCTATCACCTGGCAATCACAACAAATAATTTTGTTCAATTTTAACCCAAATGACAATTTACTAGACTAACTGAAGATGTTGCTTCATAACAAGCATGAGATTCATTTTAACCAAGATAAATTAATTTTTTAGTGACTACCCTAGGATTGGTTAATTTCATATTTAAATTTCTACCCTAGGATTGCTTCATTTTAAACTTATGTAGAAAGTAAAAATATCTATCTACGGATGTGTCAGAATTAGGATTAGATTTTATAGTCCCTTGGATACAATAAAAGAATAGATAAATATGATATAATAGAGTACAAATTCACTAAAATACATGATAGGGATGCACTATAATAGAGTGCAAATGCACTAAAAGAACAGGTATATGTGCTAAAACAAAATGTCAAAGCATTGAAATAGTCCTCATAAGCACTAAACCTCTCTAGGGATGCACTACAACGCATCTCGTATGTGCTAAACCACAAGTCCAATCTGTCACCTGTCAAAAAACTTGCACTAAAATAATTAAAACCGGGGCAAGGGCCCCACGGTGGGCACCAAAAATGTGTGTGTGAATATGTGAAACAATTAAAAGGCTAAACAAACACATCAATGCAACATTATATCAAAGGTAACTAATTTAAACATAAAACAAACTCTTAAAATAGTAGCTCCTTCAAAGATATCCCATTTTTCTCTATCTCCAAGGATTTGATGTAAGTTGTGGGCTCTCAGTTGGTGTAAGCAGCGGCTTGGTAGAATGATAACTTAGAGTATGAACTTATGCAAAATGCATGTCTATTGCTAAATTATTATGATATGATAAAATTGAGATATGAAAATAAGATGGGATGAAAAATAACAAAGATTACTATATCCTGGATGGAATGTAACTATAGTAATCACAGTAAATTCACCAAATCTAGGGTCCTTTTCAACTCACAAAGAGGTTGTATTTATAGATTTTTGGAATCAAAAGCCTAGTTGGCAAAGATTGATGGTCGAAATAAAGCTTGTCAAGATGAAGAGTGAGAGATTTTAGAGGTTGAGAGAAAGGTGGAAGATAGAGAGAAAGATGGAGAATGTTTCCTCCTACACAACCTTCTCCATTCAAAATTAAAGGAAAATTATCATTTGTGCAATTCAATTATGAGGAGTTAGTTGGTAGTTGAGGATAAATCCTTTAATTAAATAATTAAGTTATTTAATTATATGTGACAAGGATTTTAGAAGCTTCTATAATTAATATTTAATATTTAATTATCAATGAGGTGAGGAGAAGAAAGTTAATTAAATATTTAAAATATTTAGCTATGTGTGAAGTGAGAAAAGTATTTAATCAAATATTTATAATATTTAATTAAATGTGGAATGAAGAATTAGAAATAATGAGTTTAGAAGAATATTCCTTTATTTGAATTTAAAAATCAAACTTAGAATAACATGATAGTTAATATAAATAAATTATGAAATTTATTTAATTTAATTAAGAGGAAAATGGTAAAAATTAAATAAACTTATTTATTTAATTAGATTAGAATAATTAGAAAAGTGAACTATATAAATAAATAATTAAATTTATTTATATGTATATGACTTTAGAAAATTAATTAAATAATTCATATTTAATTAATTAATAGGCTTGATTTAATATGACCATTTTTAGATGTATAAAATAAATTTCTACAGACAAAATTTACAAGAAATTTCTTGAAAGGTTTTCTATAAAATTGTATAGGTATATTTAATTCATCCCAACGAAAGTTTTCCAGTTTCCTATTGTTTTTCCTTTGGGTTCTTTATTGTTCAAATACAATCCTAAAAGAATCCAAAGCTTTCCTGACAATTTATAATTCCAAAAAAAAAAAGAAACTTACAATAATTTCTACATAAGCTTTCAAGGTAAGTTTCAGACATGACATTCATACAATTTTCCAAAGAACTCAAAAGCTTCTAACCTTGTACAAGCAATCTTTTTCTAGACAACAAATTACTCTATTAACTTTTCCTAAATGAATTTAAATTAAATAATAAAAGAACCTGAATCCAAACACTTGCGGAGATTAATATTGATGTAGAGCTTCTTCCACAAAAGAAAGCTTCCTCCAAATAACAAATCTTCTTCCTGAAGACAAAAAAATCAAGAGCCAAAGTATTTTCCCCGAGATTATCCTTCCCTAAATTTTCAACAACTAGATTAAACGATGAATCTTAATTTTTAGCAACCTCTGCCCCCAAAAATATATTTTCCCTTTTTTACAGTCTTTATTCTCTATGTGAAAGAATTTTCCCAACAACCGTAATTAAAATTTCCCAACACATGTCGAAAAACAAATATCTTCACAATGAATGCCTAGCTAATCCCTCTAGATATTTTATACATATTAATGCATTTTAATAAATCAAAATCACACAATATTTCTAATTTAAATTTAATCCAACTAATTTAATTACTTAATAAAATAAATTTAATCATAAGATTATATCATTTTACCAAATAAATTAAATTACAATCTTCTAACACAATAATTTAGATTAATTAAGTAATCATTCAAACATTTAAAGCATTTATTTCCCTTAAACATACTTTTCAACCTAAATAACATCAAGGAAAAAATGGACAACATGACAACAAATCATGATCAACTAAAACCGATGACACACTATGGCTAGGGTTGTGGCTTGGCAAGGGAAGCCTAGTTACTATCTCTCAATGAACAATATCGTTGGGAAATTTACACACTCAAACCTATGAGTCTAGGTGGAGTCGATGTCATGTACCTACAAACCTGCAATCAAAGCATATGTCGAACATGCATATGTCTATCATAAGAATTCACACCATGAAGAGAGAGTCACAGAATCATAGGGCACTCACAAGCAAGTGATGCAATCACGTTCCCTTCACCAATACAATGTCACATCAAACTATTGAATCCACAACATTAATAAAATACATATGAGCATATAATAATATAACTCAAATAAACACTATGCTAATCAAAAGCATGTCATAATAATAAACATCAGAATAATGTACTCTCACATTATAATATAAAAACCAATGTTGCTCCAAAGTTAGCAATCAAATAATAACAAAGTATCATGGTCTATCAAAGTAAAGGTACTATTAGAAAACGTAAGCATAACAAAGAATCACACTGTCTGAACATAAGAAAAAAATGGAGGGTTGTTACAAATGCTTATACTTACCTGTATTAACTTTAGTCTAGCTATAAACAAAACTAGTGCAACCAAATATATCACTTTACATAAGTTAGCGTAACATAGCAACTTGTTACTTTTCTATAATTGATGTTGAGATGTTGGTTTCTTTATTATAAGACAAACAAAGGAAATAGTATGAGTTGCTTTTTTTGTAAGCTAAGATAGGAAACCTTATCTTCTCTTTCCATTGCTTCCTTTATTTTAATTCTTTCATTATTCCACTGATGGCTTTTAAATCATTGTATATTATGTATTTTATTATGTGAAGGATCAAATTTTTTTCATTCATTCTTTTTATTTTAAAATTTTCCTCTGTTAATCTTTAAAGTTCTCTTGTTTTTTCTACTAGATTATATTGTGCTTTGTAGAGTTTAGTTAAAATTCTACATGGTATCAAAGCACACAGGAGCTACAAAGAAGGAGCATAAACAATATTCTTGCATGTATTGAAGAAAATATCTATTAGAAATAATGGAATTTTTGACCTCTGTTATTCTCACACCTTTAAACTATTTTGAATGGAAGCCAAAGATTCCACTTCAGCTTAGAAGTAGAGGCTTGTATCAAATAGTCATGGAAACAAAGATTGGACTAAATTTTGCAATTGAAAAATTTCAATATTTCAACCGCATTGATGAGCCCTTCGGTCTTCTATGCTTGTCCATGTCTGTAGAATTTTTATTTCATGTTGAAGCATTCAAAAATCTAAATGAGGTTTGGACTACATTGGAGACTCTTTTTAGGAAGAAAGATGAGATGCGGGGTCACATCCTTCAAAATGAGCTCATCTCATTAGATCTAAGAAAATTTGAGAATATTCAATACTTTTTCACAAATTTCAAGGCCTTATTACTCTAGCTAAAAGGATGTAGAATCAAAAAATCCCAACAAGAAATAAAATTAATTCTTGCTATTTTTTCAAAATTTAGTCAAAATTATGTTGTATTTGTCTCCACTTTTCACATAGTCAAGCTCACAATAGGAGCAACTTGGAAGATACCCACACTCGATGCTTTTATTGATTCCTTGATACATGAGCAAGATAAGCTCACAAAAATGGGTACATTAAAAAATTCCAAATCTCATGCCTTTGCTATGCATACAACTAGGAAGAATAGTTTGAAACCCAATTAGCAATCTAAAGGAAAAGGGAAGAAGGAACTAGATTCAAGAAAACAACACTATCTCAAACCTCCAGATGAATCTTCCAGCTCAAAGGAAAAGTAGGATAAAAAGGGGAAATAAAAGTGCAGCTATTGAAAATGTGGTTACCATTCAGAATCACCATGTATGAAGAAGACCATTTACCTCCTGGCCTAGAAATTTCAGCAAAATAATCTTGGTAACTTTAGTCCGGAAAGTGCCAAGAAGAAAAAGGAAGAAAAGGCATTGGAATCAAGAGGTTTAGTGCACATGCATTAATTTCTATTCATTCTTCTCCAGATGCATGGATCATAGAATCTAGAGCTTCACACCACATGGCAGCCACAAAATATGTTCTCTCATCCATAATACCATATTATGGTCCTCCTATTCTCATGGGAGATAACTCTCCAGTAGAGGCAACCAGAAAAGGGAGGGTACAACTTAGCATTGGAAGTTTTGAGAATGTCCTACACATTCCAAATATTTCTATAAATCTTCTCTTCATTTATCAAATGACACATAGTAGCACCAAAAGAAGAGTTTAATTCAGCCTAGATGAAGTGAGCATAACATGCAAGACAACTCCAAATATTTTATTGGTAAGGAAAATTATCAATCGCATTTGTACACTTTTTTTGACTTTGTTGTTAAATTAGATTCCACTTTACTTCTAGCACATGTAAATTATGAAAGTAGAATTTGGCATGAAATATTTGGTCATTTAAACTTTAGATACATGTAGCAACTTAGCAAATAGGTTATGGTGAAATGATTTCCTACCATAGAATTTTCCAATGAAATATGTGAAGGTTGTGCTCTTGGAAAGCATCCACAAAAATAGTTTCAGAAGGGGTATGCATGGAGAGCCTCTTCTCCTTTAGAGATTGTTCATAGAAATCTTATGGGGTCATTTCCAAAACCTTCCATCAGTCAATCCAAATATGTGCTAACATTTATTGATGATTACACATGATACACATGGGTGTATTTTCTCAAATTCAAGTCTGAAGTGTTTGAGAATCTCAAGATTTTCAAAGCTCATGTAGAGAATCAATCTGGTAAAATGATAAAGATCATCCAAATAGATAATGGGGGGGAGTGCATGTCAAAAATGATGTCCAACATCTTTTTGATGAAGTAGGAAGATAGTTGCAAAACACAGTTCCTTACACTCCACAAAAAAATAATGTAGCTAAGAGAAAGAATCAATTTTTGAAAGAGATGTCTAGTTGCATATTGTATGTAAGGTCACTTCCCTCAAAATTATGGGCTAAAGAAATCGAATATACCTCATACATATAGAATAGACATCCACACAAATCTATTATAAGAAAAACAACTTTTTAAGAATGGAGTGGCCTGCAACCGAAAGTCACACATTTCTATATTTTTGGATCATGTGCATGAGCCCACATTCCTAAAGAAAAGAGGAAGGATTTGGAGCCTCAAAGAAAAGGATGCATAATTTTTGGATATCTAGATAGCATAAAGGGATACAAATCGCTATATCTTTCATCAAATATTCTCTTCATTGAGAGGAGTGTCTACTTTGAAGAAATTCCCCCTCATGCATCTCAAGATAAACAAGCCACCACCTCGGTGCTTCATCCTCTTATGGATTTCAAAGATGATACATACATTCATTTAGATCTAATTTCAGACATTTTTTAATTTGATTCAGAAGAAGACGAGTAGCCATTATCCAATCCACATCCAGTTCCTGATAAGGCTACCAATGACAATTTAGTATCTCCTCTGAGAAATCAAAGAAAAGTGAGATTAAGAGAGATATATGATGCCCCACATTCACTCTCTACTATCGAGCCCATCATGTCATTTCATGCCTATTATTCGACCCTCAAAATTATGAAAAATCTATGAGGAATCCTTTTTGGGAAGCTATCATGAAATACTTGAGTATAACTCCCTCACAGCAAACCAAACTTGGGACTTAGTTTCACTTCCTCTTGATCGAAAGCTTGTCAGATGTAAGTGGATCTATAAGATAAAGAAAGTAGTAGATGGACACGTGAGTATATACAAAGCAAGGTTAGTAGACAAAGAATTTCAACAAGTTCATGGCATTGAATATGATGAGACTTTTTCTCCTGTGGAAGAAATGGACTCCATTCAAATGGCTCTTTCCATTGCAGTAGCAAGAAGGTCAGAGGTTCACCACATGGATCTGAAGAATGCATTTCCTCATAGTGATCTTGAGGAGGAAATATACATGGATTAGTTGTTAGGGTATGTACAAAATTCATCCTTAGTATGTAGACTTGGATGATCCCACAATACTAGTTTACAATTTTTGGGCAAACTAGACACTAAACTAATTTTTTTAACTAAGTCTTCACTTTCGGGCTCTTATAGCGGCTAAACTGTGAGGAATTTGAAGATGATGCAAACTAGTGATTTGTGAAGCTTTGTCTATAGATTCTAAATATATTTTTTTCAAAAAATTTGGAATAAGATTTCACTTTTTTTCATCTCCTTCAAAAACTAGTTTTTATCAGTAAACAACATTTTTAAGGAACGATGCTCACCATATAAAACATAAAATTTTTTGTATAAAGGATAAAATTCTATTTTTTTCGAATTTAGATTTGTAACCACTATATATAACCAACTAATTTGGTTTCATAGTGTTTTATTACTTTTTTTTCCTTAATCATCTTTTGAAGTCAAACTAATTACAATTCAGACATAGGAAGATTGTAAACAACATAAAAAATTTTGTACGTATCAAAATACAAAAAAAAATTAATGGATCAAGGACATCAATACCCAACCTAAACATTTTTTTCAAAATTTTATTTTGATAATCTTCTATTTTTTCACATGTGTAGAACAAATCTTGAGCTTGATTTTGATGAAAAAATTACATTCGCAAGAAATAAAAAATAAATATAATAATCAAATTTAATTTAATTAAAATTATACTATTTTGGAAGCTTATAAGAAATATTGCATACTTACAAAAAATAAATTTTAAATGAACTCATTTGATCTCGGAAAAGGTAAATCAAAAGTGGTTTATTAGCATTTTGATAAGTGTAAAGGAGACTCTATTATAGGTATGGTTTAAAACTAGTAGGGTTATATCCAAAGGGGCTTGGTCTAAGGTGGTTTGATCAAACCCTTTTCAATTGGAATCCTTTAAATGGAACTTTTCAAGGCTTAAATCATTATATTTTCTAAAAATATGTGATTTCCGTAGAAATCAGGATCTCCCAGAAAGTGTAAACCACTATTGTGGCAACCCCTACAATAAGTCACTCTATGGCCTCAAGTAGCCACCTAGAGATTGGTTTACTAAAATGGATTCTTATCTACTTTTTCAAAATTTTATGCAATGCAAATATGATCAAAATGTGTATATGATGGAAATATCCGACTCTTTGTTGATCATAGAGCTTTATGTAGATTATCTACTTATAACAAGTAGTTTAGCCACAACTATTATTACAATTAAATATATATTACATGAAAGATATTACATGATAAACATGGGTCTCCTACACTCTTTCCTTAGACATGAAATCATCTAGAATGAATTAGAAATCAAATTTTCTCAATCCAAGTATGCAAGAGATCTTCTAGTTTGGTTTCACATGACTGACTACAAGCCAACAACCACACATTTCTTATCAAGGGTAAAGCTTGAGGATGGTAGAGAAAAACCACTGGTTGATTGCACACTATATTTTCAACTTGTTAAGAGTCTTATTTATCTCATTCACTCTCATCCAGATCTCTCATATGTAGTGGGGGTGGTTTCTAGATACATGCAAGAGCCACATGAGCTACATTGGAAAGCTACCAAACACATACTCCTATATGTCTAGGGAACCATCAAATATGGGATTCATTATTTAGTAGGATGTACTTTGGATTTCATTGGCTACACTGATCACAAGTCCACTTCAGGATATGTTCTTAGTTTGGGATCAGGCCCCATTTTTTGGTCAAGAAAGAATCAATCTACCATTGCTTTATCATCAACATAGGCCAAATATAGAGGTGTAGTCAATATTACCATTCAAGCTATTTGGTTGCAAAACTTCCTAACTGATCTATGTATCCTCTCCCATTGTTTGATTGTTATATGGTGCAAAAATTAGAATGCAATGAAGTTTTTTAGAGATCCCATACAGTGACAGTGGACCAAACACATTGAGATCCACATGCACTACATCCATGAATTCAGACATGATGGAGTCATTGACTTGCAGTATTATCCCATTTCTGAATAGACTACCAAAATCTTCATGAAGACCTTAACTAAGCACAAGTTTCAATATTTGTGAGACCTTCTTGGGGTGAAGGATACTACAACATAGTAGCTGCCATAATCAGTTAGTTCTTATTTTTAGGGGAGGTTTTATTCCCATAGGGTTTTTCCTCTTTCCTCTCTTTAAAATTTTGTCCCCTTAGTTAGACTTAAGGGTGGTTTTAGCATAACATAGCAACTTGTTTTTTTTCTATAATTACATTGTTGAGATGTTGCTTGCTTTATTGTAAGAAAAACAAGAAACATTATCAATTTCTTTTTTGTAAGCTAAGATAGGAAACCTTATCGTCTTTTTCCGTTGTTTCCCCTATTTAAATTCTTTCTTTATTCCATCAATGGATTTTAAAGCATTGTGTATTCCATATTTTATTATGTGAAGGATCATAAGTTTTTCATTCTTTCTTTTTTTCCTAAATATTTCCTCTATTAATCTACAAATTTCTATTCTTTTTCTGCTAGATTCTACTTTTCTTTGTAGGGTTTAGTTAAAATTCTACAACATACCATTATATAACAACCATAACATGTCAAGCACTAGATTAGACAAATTTATGAGAAGCAATTAAGTATGCCCATGTTACTTTGACTATTTTTTGCTTCTTTGATTGTTATAATTTGGACACTAAATTTATGAGATTTAGTGAGGAAAAGTTCTCAATAGTTTGTAATGTTTTTGATAAAACAAGAAGCACAGCCTTAATTAATGTATCAGATATCAAATTCTAATATTAACAAAAAACAAATGATAAAAGGAAAATGTTTAGAAACAATGTCTAATGTCTCTAAACTAGCCATAAAAATTTCCTCGAGGTTTCCTTGTAACTTATTTAATTGCAACAAATAAGATGTGTAGATTGGCATCTATATAGGAATAAAGAGAACTCAACATTCCACAAAAACATAATATATGGATGAAATGGACAAAAAAATTGGAACTTCATATATAAATGTAATGATGAAGATGAATTTCTCATTTCCTTCTTGAGCTTTGTATATCATGTAGATGAATAGGATCTTAGTGTAACTCTGAGTTGTGATAAATAGTCCTTTTTTAATAACAGATTCTAATTCAATAATGAGTATTTTAGTTTTCTACATTAGCCCTCTAATTCCAAAATACAAGAATATTTCAAAATAATTGAATACATTTGTTAACAAGGCAAAAATATTTAACATAGTACCCATTAGGAATATGATAGGTGAAAAAATTCATTACACCTTGGGAAGGATTTCAAATTAAGGAAATAAGAACAACCATCTTTTTCCTTTGGGATATGATTGAATTATCATGTATCTCACTCAAATACAACTTTGACACTCTTTGATGCAATGTAGTTGCTTTAAAGATGATCAATTATGGCTTGGCATAACAAAAATCATCATAATATTCTAGAATAGTATTTGGATTAGATGCATTCTTTTATGGTGCTTTATATTAGTGAATTGATGAAGATAACCAACATTACAACCTTTAAAAATGACATGAAAATATTGTAAGGAAAGTTAAGAGCACAAATTGGGTAACACTCATTTAAATGATTTTTAATATATGTTTTTTATTTAGCTTTGTATATGGTATAACCCAACTAGTTCCCTTAAAAATTTAGAGTAACTTGAACATCCTTAATTTTTCTCATAACTTTGTCTAATCCATCGCTTGGCATATTATGGTTCTTGTAGCATGCTATGTAAAGTGCTACATTTGTATGCACTACTTTTTATTATAGTTGGACATAAAGTTAATACTAAAATTTATAAGCATTAATCAAACTTCCTCATTTTAATTTATTCTATAGTAATGCCAAACTGCTAATGGGTTGTAGATGATTTCTTTATTTCACTTTGTCTTTTGCATGAATTAGATGGGAAACCTTTGGTTAAAGCATGCCATATTATAATCACAAGGACTTGTAGCTTGAAATTTTTATAATATAATATTTGAACTTACCATGGTAATTTAGATTTTTTTATTTATGCACATGATGCAATTTAAGGATTGGTTGGATCAACATTAGATAGCAACCATGGTGAAATAAATAGGGTAATTTTTGTTCTCTTATTTCTTTCGTAGATGATTTTTTTAAAACTTTATTTTCTCATGTTATAGGACTTGTTAGAATGATGTGCTATGTAAATTTTCCAACCTTTTTAGTCAATCTAATAGGTAAACAATTTCATGATGCTCGATACAATGTTGAGATTGTTGGAACTTTGGTTTCTAGTAATTGTTTTTAAAATATAATTTGATTGGATTTGTTCTAAATTCATGTGACATTATTTTTGTAGATTGGTAAACAATTGTAATGAGGTATTAGTCTATGACATGTTGCACGAAGTTTTAGATATTATGTTTTAACATAGATACTTGTATAAGTTTTGTATTGCTATGTTCCTAAGCATAAGTCATTTGGATGACAAAATTGTTACCTAATTTTTCTACTGGCTCAATTTGTTAGAGTTATTTATGTATTACAAATGAAAATAAGGTATATTTTACTTTGCTAGATCATATTCATGTGCATAAATAAATATCAAAAGACTATATTACTAAAATTACATTATGAAAATGAATATAACATAGAAAGTACACAATCTTTTAAAAAATGTAGACTTTATTGATAATATAAATGTATGGTGTCCCACACAAGATGTGGGACTAATCATTTCAATGAAATTACTAGAAAAAACTATACATTTATAGCTATGAAAAATAAATAACGCTCATATAGAGAGAGGGGACCCGCCATTTCTTGAGTGATGAATCCCAATTGATTTGTTTTGAATCATCTTTAGTCCCTCTTGCTTGTCTAGTCTCTAGTTGATTATCTCCTTGTTGCTCCTAGGTTTCTTGCATTTGTGAGAAGAGTGTTGTTGGATCAATGAGGATCACCAATCAATACATATGCAAACATCCATAAGAATATAGTCTGATCCTCATAAGAATTAAAATAGATTCCATACCATAGATGTTGACGAGTCTAGAATTTTGCCTAGTTAGAGGGGTATAATCTCTTGTTATTTGTTGAATTTACCACAGACTTTGATATTATAAGATGACACTTTCATATAGTTCTCTTAGACATATGATATTTGAACTAATTTTATTTATATTGGTTTTAATGATATTTACCTGCTATGTGAACTATCTATATTTATCTTGCATGTGATTGATGAATGTTCTTTAAGGTGATTATGATTATGCGATTATTATGTGTACTGACATTATTCTGTAGACATGATTGACATGCTAAGCTGAGACATGTAGCCGCTAGCCGATCAGGTTGAGGAGATGTGTGAAGATCAACTGAGGACGACGATGGAAGATTCCATTTTCCACCACATGTAATTACTATGCACTAATCTTCAATGGCATTGAGAATTGTGGGCATTACTACAGTGGTTGAGTCCACATTTGGGCTTACATGTCTGAATGGATTCCCCTACATGTGTAACCACACTTTCCACTTTCTCTTGCTTTCCCTAAACAACATCCTCTCAATTAGTGGGAGTTGATGAATAAGGCTCAAATCCTCCTTCCTCGAACTAGCGATAGCGAGTTAGTGAGTTGATTGCCACACTCTTGTACAAGCTAATTATCTACCATATTTTTATAATTGTATTTCCTGATAAATGAAATTTTGAGTTGAGTATCTGAGTTTTATATTAGTTTAGAGGATACTCATCCAAGGGGCCCCACTTGGTGAGTAATCCATTCCTTTATTTTAGATAGATTAGTGTTAGTTTCTATTTTAGTACTTAGTTAAGATCTTGACATTGACTATTCTTGCAGCCACTAGAACTCTATTTTGTGATTGTTCCTACAACCAAGATGGGAAGAGTAGTTTTCTATTGAATGCTTAGATTTTCCTTCCTATTATGTGTAATCATTTTAGATTTTCTTGAGTGAAGTTCAAAATTTACTTTGTTTCCTTTCATACAATTTAGTTTCAGTCTTAAGCCTTTCTTAGTCATAGAATGAAGATGACTACTCGAGACTTCCTAGTGCACATACTGTGTTGACCCATTTTAAGTTCCCGTCCTTGGGTTGACAATTTAAATGTACCTTCACAATAATTAAGATGACTATTAAGTTCAGATGCCCAATCTATGAATCATGGAAATAAGAGCTGAGTTATTGGAAATCATTGTAGGAGGCTGACATTTTTAGCATCATTGTCGAGGATGGTGTCAAAATAGGGAGTCCTTTGGAGTCATTGATAGTTTTTTTTATAGTATTTATGAATTTTTCTCTTAGTCTTAGAAGTATGATCCACCATTTTTCCACAACCATTCTTTGTGTGAGTTGGTTGATACTGATTTGAGCCATTCCAGTTAGTAGAACTTCCAAATCTGCCTAGAGGCGAAGAAGAAGAGGAACCATAGCTACTTGTTGATGTATTCCCTGATTTGACCAATTCTGAAGTTTCCCTTGTAGACCAAAATCCTATTGAAGAACCCTTTTTTCTATAATTTCATCAAGTAGACATGGTTGACACAAATGGAGAGAGGCCTAACAAACATAACCAACCAAATTTTCCCTTTCCCATTGTTGAATAGAATGAAGTAGACAACCTCAAAAATATACCTGCTTTAGTCCTTTCTAAATTCTATGGGCTTGTCACAGGAGATCCTGATACCATCTTATTTAAGTTTTATAGACTCTGCAAAATCTATGATTATACCATTGATGCCCATAGACTCAAGCTATTCCCTACTACTTTGAGAGAAGCTGCAATAAGATGGTTTATGAGCCTTGGCAGAAATACTGTAAGAACTTGGGAAGATATGAAAACAATTTTTCTTGAGAAATAAAAGGAATATTGCAGGGGTAGTGACATGAGAGGAGGTGATATTTTTAGAATGCAACAAAATTTTTATGAGAGCTTGGAAGATTTAATTTCAAGGTTTTTGTTTTGTCTGTAGAAATCTCCACATCATACACTTAATGAAGACTCACAAAAGTTACTTTTCCTGAGAGGAATTAATGAAATTTGCATTGATGCCTTGGACCTAATGGCAGGAGGAGATATCACTCAAGTCCCTTGGGATGATATCGGGAATATATTCTAAAACTATTCCAGGGCAGCTTCAAAGAAAGGAAGAGCCTATTAATCCTCTATGGGAAAGTCATCCAGTAGTGGAGTCTCAAGGATGGATATTACTAATTTGTTGGCAGATTTGAAGAAAGATATAATTAAAAATCTAGCTACTTAGCTGGATACACTTCAAGCTAAAAGGAAGCATGAGGAGGCAAAGGTAATACTGACAGAATGTTATCTTCAATGTAGAAAAAAAAAAGAGGGATTGCAGATGCAAGGTGATAGCTAACATTGATAGTAAGAAAATTCCACCTAAGTTCAAACCAATCCAGACTGAGGAAGACCATGTCTACTTTGTTGCATAGAAGAGACTATGGGCTTCAAGACAAGGTATGCCACCAGATCCCCTATCTTTTTCTGGACCATATTTTAACTCGTATTCATCTGGTAACTTGTGGGAGCCACCCTATCCATCCAACTATGGAGGATACCCACCCTAGTTTTGGAATAACCCACACAATACCTCATCCAACTATCAAAATACCTCACCTCAGGAGAACTGACAATAATTTCAGGGACCGTGGCAACCACCCCTAGGAAACTGGCATCAAACATCTCAATGGAGAGGCGGACAATAGTGGCCAAACCAATCCACCAGCTATATGCAGTCATCTTCTCAAAGCAAATAACCTAATATAATGCCCCCTCCTGCTTATCCAAGTGCCAATATATCTAAACCTACCCAGTTACCAGCCCAACCCACACCCAACCCAAATAATAAACCATAGCAGTAGCCTTTATATTTTGTTGATCCAAATCAATTCCTTGCATATGTTATGAGCTTAAGTGACATACACCTACATTCAGGAACAACCTTGAAAGCTCCTTCCACCCACATTATCACTAAGCTACTTGTGGAAGAGTAGGAAAAATCTTTGATTGATCCCAATCAGCCTTGTGCACCTAAATCTCCTGAACCAGCTCTAGCAAATTAGACAACACAAGAACCACCGGTTCCTTAGAGATCAGAAGCTACCAAACATAAAGAACAAAAAGAGGCAACTAGCTTTGATATCCTAGATTAGCTAAAGCATATATGTGTCCAGATACCTCTATTTCAGGCTATAAAATATGTCCCTATCTATGGCAAGGAAATCAAGGAAGCTTGTCTCAAGAAACTAGGAAGGAAAAAGAAGGACCACATTATAGTCCATGTAGTAGGGCAACTTGCTCACATCATGATTGGCAAAGTAAATATCCCCAAGTACAGTGATCTAGGTAGCCCTATAGTTGAAGTTGTTATAAATGGAATGAACATAAAGAATTCCCTGGTTGATTTAGGTGAAACAATCAATGTGATTACTAAAGACATCCTACAACAACTGAATATTGCAAACATGAGATCCACTCCTACAGTCTTGCAACTTATCAATAGCTCCATTGTTAAGCCAGAAGGCATAGTAGAAGACTTGGTGGTGATCCTAGATTCTTGGGAGTACCTGACTGACTTCATGGTTCTCTCCCCTAAAGTCACACTAGGAGGATATCAACTTATCCTTGGTCGACCATGGTTATCAATTGCAAATGCTTATATTGGATGTCGATAAGGTGATATGACCATTTTGGATGGCACAAGCACTAAAAAGCTTATTTTGTATCCTCCAACCCAACCTTTTTAAAATGCAAACATATCAATATGGCCATATATTGGTGAAGAATCCAAAGAATTCAACTCTATGGCAAAACTTATGATGCTTGGAAGAATTCCTTTCCTGCAGCTTCAAGATGAAGACGAGGTGTTATCTAGTATCCTTTAGAACCAATGTTAGATAGAGGAAACATCATCTGGTCCCGTAGACATCGATCAAACACTTCTATTTGTTCTGCATGATCTTCCTGTAGAAACTCTTCCAATAGATAGACTTCCCGCAACCACTCTTCCTGCAACAACTGTGTGTGCAGATAGATTTCCTGCAGCAACTATTCTCGTAGAAAAAATTCTTGTAGCAACAAGTATGCTTCACACAATCCTACTGCTTGAAATTAAGATACCTTGTATTAATGAAGAAGCTATGATAGAGCTAGTTACACAAGTACAAGTATCTGAGGGATGCTCTCTAAACATCAATAGTAAATTAAATGAGGGACAACAGTTGATATTAGTAAATTTGCTGAAAGAACATCAAAAATAATTTTCCTGGGATTATCATGACATAAAGGATTAGATCCAAAACTCTACACTCACAAAATCTATATCAAAGATGAGTGTACCCCTATAAGACAACCACAATAGAGAATCAACCCTTTCTTGAGATAAATTATCAAAACCAAACTACAAAAGCTATTAGATGCAGGATTCATCTATCCTATTTCAGATAGCCAATGGGTGTCTCCATTGGTGATTGTTCCCAAAAAGGGAGGAAAGTGGAAAGCTTGTGTTGACTATAGGGAACTCAATGATACCACTAAGAAGGATCACTTTCCCCTGCCTTTTGTAGATCAAGTCTTAGACTCTCTTGCAAGAAAATAGTACTTCTCCTTTCTTGATGGATTCAACAAATACAATCAGATTCAAATTGTAGCAAAAGATCAAGAGAAGACTACATTTACGTGTCCTTGGGGGATTTATGCATATTATATGCTTCCCTTTGGGTTATGTAACATCCCTGCCACTTTTCAGTGAGAAGTCATCAATATATTATCATATATCTCCCTTGACTGCATGGAGATCTATATGGATGATTTTACTACCTATGGTGCAACCTTTGATGAAGCCCTAGAGAATTTGAAGAAATTACTAAAGAGATATGTAGATCAAAATTTGTCCTTAAATAGTGAAAAGTGCTTCAAGATGATGCAGGAAGGTGTAGTTCTTGGAAATTACATTTCACATCTTGGCATTCAAATTGATCTAGCAAAAAATGAGGTAATAAATAATCTACCTATACCTACAAAAAAAAAGGATGTTAGAAGTTTTTTAGGACATACAAGCTATTATAGATGTTTCATCAAAGATTTCAGAAAAATAGTAGCCCCAGTATATAGTCGTTTGACTAAAGATGTTGAATTTCAATGGACATAAAGTTGTGTCAAAGCATTTTCTGATTTAAAGATAGCTCTAACTCATGCTCCTGTACTCAAAGGACCAAATTGGGAAATCCCTTTCCATATCCATAATGATGCCTTAGATTATGCAATAGGAGTAGTCTTAGGACAAAAAGTAGAAGCAATTGAAAATGCCATCTATTTTGTCAGTAAAAACTTGCAAGGAGGTGAATTCAATTACACAGTCATAGAGAAAGAAATGTTGGCAGTAATAAATGCCTTGAATAAATTTAGGCACTATATCACAGGTTATCAAATCTTTGTACAAATTGATCATGCAGCCATTAGATACCTCATGAACAAACCCCTAATCTCAGGAAGATTAGCTAGATGGTTTCTATTAATGCAAGAATTTGACATAACTATTGTAGACAAACCAAGGAAGCCAAACATGGTTGCAGATTTCCTCTCAAGGCTAACCACATCAAAATATACTCAAACCATAGATGGCCCCTTTCCAAATGAGAATATATTCTCCATAAGTGTGCAGACACCCTGGTATGCTGACATAGCCAATTAATTTGTGATAGGGATATTTCCTCCTCACTTCTCCCCAAAAGAGAGAAGAGTGTTGATTTAAAATTCATTTGTTTTTTCATGGATAGCTAGATGCCTATTTATACTGGACTTGATCAAGTTATGAGAAGGTGTGTGAGGGAGGATGAAACCTATGACATTTTGCATGCATGCCATGATGAGCCCTATGGAGGCCACTTTGTAGAAAAAAGGACAACAATGAAAATATTGAAAATAGGATACTACTAGCCTACATTACAAAAATATGCAAGAAGATATGCAAGGAGATGTGATAGATGCCAAAGGATGGGTAGGCCAACAAAGTCATATGAAATTTCCCTTTTTCCATAAGTGGTAGTCACACCATTTGACAAATGGGGTTTGAATTTTGTGGGACCCATTGATCCTCCATCCAATGGTAAGACCTATATTATAGTTTGCATTGATTACATAACAAAATGGGTAAAAGTCAAACCTATGAAGCATGCAAGAGACAACAAGGTTGCAGAGTTCCTTTATGAAGATATTTTCACAAGATACAGGGTACCACGAGAAATATTCATTGATCAAGGCACTAAATTTACATCCACCCTTATTACAACATTGGTTAATGAATATAACATTAAGCATAGGAAATCCACACCTTATCAACCTCAAGCAGATGGACAAGTCGAGGTGACAAACAAAGAGATTGAGGCCATCCTCACTAAAAAAATGCAGATTCACAAAAAAGACTAGGCAAATAGATTATCAGAAGAAGTTTGGGCTTACAGGACTACCTTGAAGACAACTTCAGGCTACACCCCATTTGATTTGTTGTATGGGACAACAACCATGATGCCTATAGAATTTGAGCACAAGACACTCAGAACTACTCTAGAGTTGGGGATGTATATTTCTAAGGCACAAAAATAATTTTTCATGCAACTAAATGAATTGGACGAGATGAGGACAACCAAATTACATCATACTAAACTTGTGCAAAGTCAAAGAGTCAAATGCAATGACAGATTTATCAAAGAAAAGAATTCCAACAAGGTGATTGGGCATTACTTTATGATTCAAGGTACAAGGATAACTCAAGTAAACTTCAGACAAGGTGGCTAGGGCCATATGAAGTTGCAAAAGTCTTTCCCAATGGAGTTGTGTAGCTCACAACCATTGATCCTGTGAAATTCAAACTACTAGTAAATGGGTACCGTCTCAGACTATATCATAGGCCAGATTCAAAAGAAGATTTCTTGTAGTAGTTTATCCAACACAAAATGCCCGAGCATGGTTCCTACAACAAAGGAGTTCCTACAACTGAAGGTAGTGGACCTAGTTTCTCTCCTTCCAGCTAAATGAGGTATGTACTTGTCATAATAAAGATTTATACTTTTGTAGAAATCCATTTCTTCACCCATCCACCCATCTATACCACCTTTCTCTCTTTTCCATCATTTTATTCCACCTCACCCCATTCCATCATCATTAATTGCTCAATTATTTCCTAGCAACATAAGTGGTACTTTCTCCTTGATCGATGCAATGCATTCTCCACAATCATTTTTGTAAACACTCAAGTGCATGCACATTAATTGCATTCTTAATTATCCTTTAGAGTGTTTCATTTAATCACTGTACAATAAGATGGAAGTTCACAAATTTCTTTAAACCCCCCCATCAAATCAATCTTTCCATTTTGCATGTGTGGACACTTGTCCAAATTTAGGTTGGGGGAGGGGTAAGGAAGATGCAAATTTTTTGCCACATGTTGATATATGATTGTCTATGTTAGCAAATCTTGCTGAGCTGATTCAAAATTTAAACTGAATGACTGCTTGCATGTGTGATGTGACACTAAACTACCACTTCCATTTCCTCTTATTATGATTCATTTTCATTACCATTTCTTTCTATTCTTAACTCTATCATAATTTTGAAATGCAAGTGGTAAGTTGCTAAAAATAGAGAAAAAGGAAATTTAGTCGACAGTTCACCCAACAAGCAAGCAAGAAAGAATTTGAATTGTAGAGATAATTTTGTAGGGTGACAATATGAGTAGAGACAATGGGAGGAGGACTCATTTAGAATGATTTCGTGGCTCATGATGCCTTATTATAGGATGCCATATGTTTAGCTGAGTTTGAGACTTGTGGTTGGCTAGATTATTTTTTGAAGTTGGATGGTTTCAACGAGGGTATTGCATTGGAATTCACTCAGACATTTTCAGATGAAAAGGCCATGGTGAAAGGACTGGAGGTCATAGCGACTAAAGAGCGAATTTCTGAAGTTTCAGGGTTGCCAGCTAATGGTGAACTATACACTATTTCTAGGGATTCCAGGACAACTAGATCCATATTTACAATGCATGGTGACCCTCCACTCACAATTGACAAATAGGGTGCCAAGAGGCTCTCTCTACCCGAGCCATGGAAGCAAGATTCTATGCATATAATCAAATACATCACCTGTAAAGGTAGGTTGTTGAACCTACAATTAGTGCACTTCAAATTGTTGAGTCATATGCGGCACAAAAGAAAGATGAACGGGCCCAATGTACTGTACAACCTTCTCTCTATTATGGCAGAAGAAACACAAAAAGGTAGAGAAAATTTTGTATCCCACCATTATTTAATAAAAATGCTAGTTATGAGATCTTTTCATGATACAAACCCTAGAATGTCATGGGATGATTTTGTGAGCATTGAGTAGTATAGACTTGAGCCCTCTTAGCCTAGGGTTTCATCTTAGTCCCATAGGTCTAGGAAAAGATTGAGCACATTCGAGGGCACCCCTGGTTCCTTGACCTCTAGTGCTGGCATGGATTCCCCCATCAAAGAAAAGGCCATAAATGTTAGTTCCTTTGATCATGAGAGTGAATAATAAAATTCATCATCAATGTCTAATGATGATGTCCCATTGAAAACTATGATAAAAACAAGAGCACAAAAGAGAGAGGCAAAATCAAGGAGAAGAAAAATGCAACCTATGCAGAAAGAGGCGTCAAGCCCTAAGAAAAGGAAGGCTAGCACTATTCATCCTACAACCAAAGGGAAACAAAAAATCCCTCTCAAGAAATTGAAGCTGGCCTACTTGAGTTTGGCGGGACATTGTATGAAGACACAGACACTCCAAGGGAGCTGAAAAATGTACAAGAAAAATATGTATTTGAAGAGGTAGAAAAATGGACCATGGTGAATCTTGTTGCCACTGCTGAAGAAGTTAAAATTGAAGAACATGAAGAAAGTGAGGACTTCCTATAGCAAGACCAATAGTGGGACTTCTTGTAGCAAAGTCAAGAAATAGATCAGGAGCTCCTATACCCACCACCAAGAGAGGAACAAGAGGACCTACAGTATAATCTCACTGCTTTATGTTGGAGACATACAATTGAGAGCCTTTATGTCCTAGGTATAGAATGAGATCAGTTGGGGTGAGCAATGCAATGCTCATAGGATGAAGGAATCCAACATTCCCCTAGCGATCAAAGTTGAGTCTAAAAACCCCAAAGACATTTATAAATATTGGAATATATTTCTCTTTAGGTCGAGCTTTGGTGACCAAATTATGCCTTGGATTGAGGTTGTGTATAGAGAATATGAGGTAAAAGGTGCCACAAAAGAGGATACTATGAGAGTATATCTATCCCAGCAATGGAATTTATTAACTGATGAGATAAAATAGGTGGAGCCACATTTTTTTCATAATTATGCTACTGCACTGAAGAGAATTAAAAAATACATCTAGCTTGGGAGAACCAAGGGGCATGACTTGCTTCCCTTCACTTTTCAGCTGCCTATCCTCCTATGGCTTGCGCTTGACTCCATATTATACATGTATGATATTGCAGAGGAATAATAGAGATGGAGAAGGCTTGATAAGTTGGGTGGGGTCTATTGGAATCCTATTTCACCTACAACAAACACCCACATTAGACAGCTATCAGTCACAGACTTCAGGGCCTTAACAAAGTAGAGGCATAACTCTTCCCTTGTTGGAGGATCAAAAAAAATTTAGGTTGTGGGGAGTGATGAGTCTAGAATTTGGCCTATTTAGAGGGGTAGAATCTCTTGTTATTTGTTGAGTTTACCACATAATTTGATAATATAAGCTAACACTTTCATATAGTTTCTCTCAGACATATGATATTTTAACTAATTTCATTTCTGTTGGTTTTAATTATATTTACCTATTGTGTGAACCGTTTATATTTATCTTGCATGTGATTGATGAATTTTCTTTAAGGTGATTATGATTATGTGATTATTACGTGTACTGAAATTATTCTACAAACATGATTGACATACTAAGTTGAGATATGCAACCTCCTATCAGTTAGGTTGAAGAGATGCATGAAGGTCAACTAAGGATGATGGTAGAAGATTCCAGTGTTTGTTGCATGTAACCGCTCTGCACCAATATTTAATGGTATTGAGCATTGTGGGTGTTACTATAGTGGTTGAGTCCACGTTTGGGCTTGTATGTCCAAATGGATTCCATTGCATGTGTAAACGCCCTTTCCACTTTCTCTCGCTTTCCCTAAATGGCATCCTCTTAGTTAGTGGGAGTTGATGGCCTTATTTAGTTGATAAATAGGGATCAAATCCTCCTTCCTCGAGCTAGTGATAGAAAATTAGTGAGTTTATTGACACACTCTTGTACAAGTTGATTATCAGCCATATTTTTGTAATTGTATTTCCTGAAAAATGAAATTTTGAGTTGAGTATCCGAGTTTTATATTAGTTTAGAGGATACTCATCCAAGGGGGCCCACTTGGTGAGTAATCTATTCCTTTAGTTTAGATAGATTATTGTTATAATTTTTTTTAGGACTTAGTTAAAATCCTGGCATTGACTATTCCAACAACCACTAGAACTTTGTTCTGTGACTATTCCTACAGCCAAGACGGGTAGAGTAGTTTTTTGTTGAATGCTTAGATTTTCCTTCATGTTATGCATAATCAATTTAGATTTTCTTGAGTGTAGTTCATCATTCACTTTTTTTCCTATCATGCAATTTACTTTCAGTCTTAAGCCTTTCTTAGTCGTAGAACGAAGATGACTACTCTAGAATTCCTAGTGCACATTCTATGCTGACCCATTTCAATTTCACATCCCTGGGTTGCCAATTTAAATGTACCTTAATGGTGATTAATATAGCTATTGAAGTCAAATTCCCAATCTTTGAATCATGGCAATAAGTGATGAGTTATTGAAATCATTGTAGAAGGCCAACAAATGTCTAGGAAAATAAGAGAGTTATCAAAAACATCTATCATATGCTTTATTTTTCTAACATGTTTCTTCATTGTGCAGGTATAGGTCAAATATTTGTTGTTATTTTGTTTCATCTTATCACAACATGTGGAGTGAAATGGGCTCCCACAAGGGTTGAGCTCAACATGCTACCCTTTTGTTTCATAAGAGAAGAATAGTTAAATTTTAAATCACCAATGGATCCTTGAAGAAAAGTTTCATTAGTCATGGTGATATTGATAAAGAATAGATATCTTATTAACATGATTTTCCTCACATTAATACTAATACTCCTTACCAATAGGAGCATGACACAAAAATAGTCTGCAAAGGTTCAATGATGCTTTGTTGTTTTAATCTCACATGTACAGGGTTATCATATTTAGAGCTATCAAGCCCTATCAAGATTTTTCATGAGCTACATGGAGTGGCTATGGGTGGTAAGTTAAATTCATGGTTAAGGCCATAATGTATTTGTTTTCTCAAAGAGAAATGCAATGTAGATGAAAGTATAATGATGTGGCTAAATGCTTTAATGATCTTTGCATTTGAAAGTAAATAGGTGCATGGTAAGTCAATTGATAAGAGAAAATGTTAATGAAGTGCATATAAGAAATAGGTGCTATGGATAATGTTACTTTCTTGCATTTAAATGTGAGATTTACATTCAATGTTCATCTCACAATAGACATTCATGAATTAGGAGAGCAGTCTTATACATTGAAAGGAAAATATTGAGTATCAAGAGGAACATTCAATGCAAATATGTGACTAAGTGCATAGTTAAAAGCAATTCCTACAACAAAAAAATAGTAATAGAAGAAATATTCCTATTTAATGTTGAATAAATAAGCAGTGATTTCAATCATGGATATAGTCACAATGATGATATTCAATGCATTTTTCAAGAAACGGTCATAGGGGTCTTGTTTAATGCTTTGTTAAGTGAGAGATCAAGCAAAATCGCATGCTTATATATATTCTTTTATCAATAGTTTAGGGGTAAATGAGTTACATGTTAAAATAAATTCCAAAGAGAACAAATATGTGATAGTGACCTTGTAACACTAGTGGACAACCTGATGAATAAAAGGTGAGCAAACAATCATGAGTCATGGAGGAGGATTAAAATTTTCCATAGTGAATTAAAGGAATACCAAAAACCAAATTGTAGTGAGCAGGCAATAAGAAGGAATAGTAAGTGGAAAAGGTGGTGTTCATGAAAGAGTGGGAAAAATTCATAGAGCCTTTGAGTTACACCTATATTTTGCAATGGCATGAAATCATTTAGCAAACCACTTTTTTTCACAAGAAAGTTTGTTTCTTATGGAGCAGTCGATCGAGATAGCTCTTGTCTCAACTAATTACCCTCCCATGAAGTCTCATTCTTATTATAATCTTCCACATTCTTATCATGGTTTATTCATAGAATTAGAACAAGTATAAGTTAGAAACCCTCGACTTGGATTGGATTTTTAAACCCAGAATGCAATAACTTCAAACCCTATAGAAATGTTTACAAAACACCTAGAACAAATTGAGCCATGGCTTGAAGGAGACAAAACATTAAAGCCATGAAAAGGAGCTTGTAAAATCTTTAAGGTTGAGTCAAAATTTTGAAGCCATGATTGAAATTATATAAACGGATATAGGGGTCGTAAGAAAAGTGAGCTTCTATGCCATATTTTGCACATGGAATAGGAGGTACATAAAGAGTGAAGCCTTTCCACAAAAAAGTTTTAGAATATTGAAAATATGCGAAAAAAATGAAGACATTTGCACCATTTTTCTTCACAACAGAATAGGAAAAAGGCATGTTTCTCCATGATAAAGGAAAACCATATCATTTTATGTTAATAAAGGATCACTTGTGCATAGTTCTAGGTGGCTCTTGGAGTGAATCTCATAGAATAACCTCCAAATGCATCCCCAAAATAGATTAACCTAAATGGCTTGAAGAATCTAGAGTGTTAAAGTAAGAAAATGAAGTGTGAGATGCAAATATACCATGGCTTTCACTTAGGGTTTTCATTTACCCTAAGTCAGTTGACCTCCAAAATGGAATTTTTTGCCTTTTTTAAAAATTATGTGCAAAATTAATGCCCATGTAATATATTTGAAAACTTTATGCTAATTGCATAACCTCAAAAAATGTTAATTCAAGCTAGGAATGGTCGATCCTAGGTTTTGCTCAAATTATAAACTGATTTGAAAATGTAAAAGGCATTATTAAGTGATGGATTATAAATCACTTTAATAATTGTCATATTAATGCAAGATAGAGGCGTTAGTTTTCAGGAATGAGTCAAAAGGGGGTGTAATTGAAGATTAATGAACAAGGCCAAGCATATAGGGAGGTTGGAGGAGGTTATCCAACAAGTGTCAAAGATATAGGAGACGATTTTGACCATTTTGAGGTCTTTCGGAGAAACTTAGAGCATTTTTTGGATGCCTTTATGATGGACTGGGTCAAACTTGACATTTTTAACATTTTAGAGCTCTTTTGGAGGGGATTTGGTTGCTATAATTTTGGATTTTTAGAGGCATATGACCAAGAAGCTTCTAGTCCCTATTTTGGTGGAGTATCTTGGTGAGGCTTATATTCACTTCACATTTCATTTGTGAAGTTAGTTCTTACTTGTTAATTTTATGCTTTGTGACTTTTTTGAGTCTTTTGGAGAAAATAAAATGTTTTGTAACTCATTTTGACATGTATGATAGTGGATGCCTTGAAAAATCAATGAATTATTTTACCCTTTTAGTTTTTTCTACTTTATTGTGTCCAAGTGTTTGATTGATGCTACTAGTGAAATTATCCTTTTTGTTGGTGTAATTAAATATGTTGTACCTTATCGTAGGTCATGATTACACCTTAGTTAAGTTTACATAGGGACCACATAGGAGGTAGTTGGATCTTTTCCACTTTTGGTGGACTTATCATGTTATTACTTTATCACTTCCACCTTTCATGCACATATCATGTGATTACCTCTCCACCTTTTGTTGGTGATCCACCATTTGTGGTGGTTATCACATTATAAATTTCCACTTTAGGTGGAGTGATAGCTTTTCACAGTTAATTTACAAATCAAACCTCTAACAATTTATTTAAGTGTTGCACAAGGTACCATTGTACCACAGAGGGTATTGTACCCTCCATGGACCTGCAATCAAATCCGACTATAGTTTCTACTTGCGGCAATACGATAAGCGAGTCGGTCAACCCAATCGATGATATCCCCTCCAAAAAATCAGGCACCATCAAAAGAAATCCGACCAACATTCAAATATTAGTGGCTATTAAATCAGCTAGTCTTCCATTAAAAATCTGGCGCCACCAATTTCAAAGATTGGCGGTCAGTAAAGAAATTCTAGGGGAATCTAAAATATTCTGGTAAAAGGTATATTTCGACAACTCGGGAGAATATTCCGTCAGGCAAGGGTATATGCTTTTTTTGATGTGTGCATGGCCGTCAATTTTAATCGTAGGTATTTCTAACATCGTCATGCATCAGTGATGATGTCATTAGCTATTTGAAATTTTTGGACCCCCTCCCATTTGCGTTTTGGTTTTTGCAAGCAAACTTCGGAGACCCATAACTTGAGCTCACAACCTCCTTTTTTCTAGAATTTCTTTTTTTATTTCGGATATTTTTTCTTGCTCTTCATAGTGGTGCAATCAATTTTTGGTTTTGGATTTTGGTTTTTCCAGAAATTGAAAATTCTCACAGGTGATGTTGCTTCATCCTCATTTTGGGAACTTCGAGAGCTCATATCTTGCTCCTACGGTAACATTTTTGGGTGAACTTTTTTTGAAAGTGCATGATTTTTTGTGCACTTTCCAGTGGTGTAATCAGATTTATCTCATCTATTGTGATTTTTTCTCTTTGAGCTTAAGGCCTATTTTGGTAATTTGCATGTACCAAGATCAAAGTCCACTTTGTTGTTTCTAGCAAGTGGCAACTGTAAAAGCACTAAATATAAACTACCAAATCTAATATTTCTTGTGGGTTTTCTTGATTGAGTGATTTATGGGGGGTAATATATTTCCTTTGTTGGTTTATGTCTCTTGATTCATCTATTGTGTGACTAAAGTTGAGGATTTTAATATGGGTATCAAAAAGCACCCTATTGTAATAAGGTTAAATCAATGGAAATTTAAGTCTTGGCGAGATGGAATCCTAACAAATTATAGGTGGCTTAATGTTTTACCATATCTCTATGGACTAGTTCCTAAATCTTCATTAAAATTGAAGAGAGTTGTGTGGGACATAAAAATAGAACATATCCTGGGATTAATTGGTTGTAGTTGTGATATTGATACACAAATGGCCACTGATGGTATTGAGATCCCTCATGACCTTATGAACAAAATTTGGGAGATGTATGGAGACTCGCATGAACCTCCATTCCCAAAGGATCCTATTGTGGATTTTCTTGTTCCACTTGCAGAGTTTCGACCTATTGATGATAAAAAAAATTAAACACTTGCTGATTGGGAAAGGTATGGTAATTTTGATGACACAAAACCTTCTCCTTCTCCTCCTATAGAGATGTCTATTAAGACTTTAGTTTCTATGTCTCCTAATCCAAATTTAGAGGGTTCATCTTCTTCATCTATGAGTCAACATCTTGAGGTTGAGGACTCTTGTGATCTAGCATTGGAAAAATCATCTATTGTTGTACCTGAGGATGCTTGTGATAATATAGTTTGGGTTCCTTGTGGTTCAGTGCAGCAAGACATACATTGTCTTCCAAATATGGCTACTTTGGATGGCTTCTTGATAGGTATTTCAAACTTGTTTGTGGAGTCCCATATTGTAGATTTTGGGGACATCATTGATGACATTCATCTTCTCTTTGATGAAGATGTGCCTTCTTCAATTGCTATGAGGGAACACTCTGACCCTCTTGTTCATTCTCTACATGATCATTCTTTGCAGTTTGACATGAGTGTGGATACTTTTGGACAACATTTGGAGGAGGCTTCTTTGTCTCCAAAGGGGATATCATTTCCTTTGGATCATGTTCTACATTAATCTCTACTAGATGTTGGATTTTCCTCTTCAACAGTGTGGCCTAGAACACCTATTTGGAGTGTGTCAACTTTCAACATCGACATGGTGACACTTGAGCATGGTTTAGAGATATCATACATCATCCTGAAATCCTGAAATCCTCCACACATTCTTGTTTGTGTTTCTTCGTAAGGGGAGGAATGATGTTCGATGATATTGCATCATCTTCAACATTAAATATCGAGCTTCTACCATCATTACAGGAGACTCAACATTGAGGGGGGTTTGCCTTGTGTCTCTTCTACTTCTCTCTTATGGGGGGGTCTTATTCCTCACATGGGGTTTTTGCCTTCTCATGCATCATTGAGAGCATTTCACTTGTTTTTATTCTCATCTCTTTTTTGGGGAGGAGTTTTTTCCCATTGGGTATTCTCTTTTTTTGTGTTTATGAGAAATTGCATTGCATTTGCACATGGGTACCTAACATGGCCTAGTTATCGAGACCCATCTTGCATTGTTTTCTTTTGTGTACATTCTCCCTAAGTAGAACTTAAGGGGGGGTGTTGGTATAGTTATATATGGTGTACCTTATCCTAGGTCATGATTACACCTTAGTTAAGTTTACTTAGGGACCACATAGAAGGTAGTTGCAGTTTTTCCACTTTTGGTGGACTTAGCATGTTATTAGTTTATCACTTCCACCTTTCATAGACATATCATGTGATTACCTCTCCACCTTTTGTGGTGGTTATCACATTATCACTTTCCACTTTAGGTGGAGTGATAGCTTTTCACAGTTGTCTCATGTCATAATATTATGACACTTGTCATAATCTTATGCCCTTCTATGTTCTCACCTTGGTTATATAACCAAGGGGTCTCTCATTGTAAATAAAATAATCTCATATCATTGAATCATATTGATGAGAATACAGTTTATTCTTGTCACATTATTCTCTCTTCTTTTTACTTTCCATTTGGTCTCAAGATCTTGGCAGCCATAGCCAATTCTATCACTTTCCTTGTAGTTTTTTCTCATGGTTAGCACCTTTTGTAGAAGAATATGTGAGTTGCAGGTTATAGGTTGTGTTGAAAGGCATAATGTTCTAGCTATGAAAGTGTATTTCCTTCTAGGAGTTAAGCTCTAAAACCTTCTTATGAAATTTTTATGCGGGAAAAATATGAAACTAAGTTGTGTATTTGAAGCTTCATCATTGTCTTTGAATTATGTATGTAAATTGTTTGTAGGTCAAGTTAATGATTTGGTGCATCACCTTAGGGTTAATATTTCTAATTTATGTTTCTTTCCTACCCTTTTCCTCTGTAATTCATTAGTGTAGAGTAAGTGATTACCATTTAGGATCCAACCTTATCTACAGGTCCACTCCAATTTTAGGTGACCCATAGCCTAGGAGTGTTCCCATGTTACTCCAAAATGCTAGGTTTTGTAATTTAGCAATGGTGCAGTTTTGAGAGCTAACAAACACATAATTGCATAATTTTAAATGTTATTGTAAGTATGTATGATAACACAAGTACACCTATGGAGTTTTTCAATGCATTCAATAATAACCAAGAGCATATATATGTTCTAGAAGATAACTAATGGTATTGCATGCAACTATAGCTAACAAAAATTTCACCTTTTCTATCACAAGATATGGGTAATTTGGTTGAGTTTAGCAAAAATGGATCAACAATCTCTGATCAAGTGTCAGTGTCATTGAATTAGTACTGTGGTGATTATTTATATGGATAATTCATATTGCATGTAATGTGTGGCTTGCCAATATCATGATATGATTGTGTGAATGTTGGTACCTTATGCTACAATTAGAAAATTCAAAATTTTGAATTATTTATTGAATGGTTATCTATCTACTTTTACAAATGTGCCAAGGTTAGTTAAGAGTCTACATTGTTGTATATGTTTGAATCTTTAAGGTGTAAAACATTATTTCGTAGGTTATATGCTATTAGTTTATAGATTGAGATTGTGTAAAAGTGGCCCTATTGTATTGGAATTAATTTCTTGAATAATATAGTTGTGAATATATTTTTATTAGAGTTTTATCCCATAAAGGTTTCCCACATAAATCCACGTCCCATGTGTATTTATGACTTATGTATTACTTTGTGTGGTTCCCTTAATGTTGTTTAATCAAATCATATAACAAACATAATTGTATGTTTATGAAATAATATTAAGATATTTCAATATCCCAATTTATTAGTTGTTTGTATCAAGGAGTTATTCCCACAAAAGTTTTCATAGTAAGAAGAAAAAATTAAACTCATGTTTCCCAGACTTGAGGAAAATAAAATTTTGAGCAACAATGGTACGTGAAGAAAAATCACTCAATACACAAGTTCAACAAAAACTTGCAATCAAAACAAATATAGGCTATATTTTATTTGTTCTTAGAAATATTTAATCAACTATCCCAAATTAGTAAAAACGATTACTCATATTCCCCTCAAATACTTAACAAAAGTCATTGATTTTCTCAAATTAAACCAAGTGACAACAAATTCAATAATTATTATCAAAGAATCCTCTATGACAAATTTTTTATGGAACTTTACTATATTGAACTCATTTTCTTTCTGAATTTAGAAATATTCACATTTTGGAAAAATTGTAAACCAAGGTACCCAAATTTTATTGTATGCACAGATAATAAATAAGTCTGCTCTCATGGTCCATGATTTCCATACTAGACTAAAAAAATTCTTAAAATTTGTCATCCTTCATTGAAAAAAACTTCACAAAATGGTCACAACTTCAACTCACCATATTTTTAATATGAAAATTCAAGAGAAATTACAACAAATCACACCACTAGAGTGAAATAGACTCAACATCAAGCATTTGGACAAGCATAATTAGATAAGGTCTTGACAATGAAACCAAAAATATTGGATGCATGTAGGTCACTTGTTCTTGTCCCCCTTTTCCTACATAAACCAACAACTACTCAACAATGAAATCACTACATTGATGTCACTTACTCTCAAAGAATTTGGAATCTTACTTAAGGCACAAGAACTCACCTAGAGCCTCAAATAAGATAAAGGTGTCATGCAAATGAATTAATTAGTATTTTGCAAAATTAAAACTAACTTGTAATTCAATGAAGGATCAAAACAAATAATTGGTTAGTTTATATATCAAAGAAGGCTTCCTTCAAAGATTTTTATTCACTTAATAATTTTAATAATCATACGTTTAATAACTATTTAGATATAAATAAATTAAAATATTTTGTAAATAAATAAAATAACTGAAAATTATATCTATATTAAGATATCTCTATTGATTATATATATTCATTCTCTATTTTTTATTGATAACTTCAAGATATGGAAAAAAATCCTGTACATTGACAGTTTTTTCCATGATCTCAAAATCCGTCATATTCTCAATTTGATACAAACACATATAATATAGGTAAAAATTAGGGGAAAACAAGTTTGGGTTCAAGTGACAGCATTTCATGAAGGTTTCCCTTTCCACAATGGGGAAGACATTTCCAAATCCATCCTTCAAATAATATGCAACCACCTTATTACGATTCACACCAAATTGTTGAATTCCAATGCACAAGTAATTTGCCACTATAATGCACCCCCACATCCACTTATCTCCACAAAAGAATCGAGGCAGAGAAGCTGAAGGCATAATTAAAAATTATTTCCACTTCCAAAGCAACCTATCTTCATCATCCTGAAACAACTCCCATATAACTAGATTCTCCATCGTTAATACTAGAAAAATAAACAATCCATATTTGACAATATGTATCACAACCTTATCTGTATCTTCAACTAGTTGGTCAGGTAATGGAGATATTATCATAGGTTTAATAAAATCATCTTGGATACTATAACCCACAATGATTACAGGGCTCTCTGCTCTCCAGAAAAGAATGCCATTGCACTCACCCATTTCATAATAAAAAAAGCACTTTTCCTTTGTAAACTCAAATTTAATCCCCCACGAATCTTGACAGTAATGGTAGATTAGGATGGAAAGAAATTGAGGGTATTTTCCCAACATCACTACCAAATAGAGTTTTCTATTTCTCCCCTCCACAATGTTGACTAAATTTCCAGTCTTGTTGATTTGTATGTCTAAATAAATTATCAGAAGTGGATTGCAAAGATATAATTTTGGGTTTTCTCTTAAATATAGTGGCTCTTGAAAAGGCACCAACCCCAACGTTGTACTTGTTAACACATAATCTTCTAAATCATTTCTAACAAGAGTTGAAAGAAAAGAGAAAGAGATAGGCCTCCATTTTTTAGTGGAAAAGCAGTAGGCCATACAATAATTTTTTGTTGGAATTTATTATTCTCTTGAGCCTCTGCTTATCCATCAGACCCCTTGCAACCCTCACCTACTCATTAGGAGCCTTTCTATTTTGGGGATTCTCCCTGCAGCTCCTAACAGCTCCAGAATTGAATGAGGTAGTTGATTTTGAAATTGGCATCTACTGTGGTAGGTAATTTCTAAATTTTGAGAGGGAATTTTTGTTTGGACAAAAAAATATTAAAGGCAGATTATTTTGTTAGTTGGGAAAAAGTTGAGAGAAAGCCAAAGAAGAATATTGCAGCAATATACTGTGAGAAGAACATTCTTTGTGAGCTCCCAGTAACTCCTAAACAGTAGCAGTTGTTTGTTATTTGTAAGAGCATTGATTGCTCTAGGTAGAGCTCTATGTAGCTCTTGACAGTGAGCTATTGATAGCTCCTGATCATTACCAGTCTGGTTGAGAAGATTTTGATCGCTCCCAAAAAGTTGTAATAGTTTTTTTTTTATTTTGTTTTCTGTATTATTTATTTCCATTTGTTTAAATGAAAAGAAGAATGTTGCATGTCTCCTTATGCTTCCACATTTGAGTTTTTGGGTACTTCTACATTGACTGGAAAATAGAGCAGCAACTCTATGTTTTGTTTTTGTTTTCCAAATCTTGACATGGTATCAGAGCCATATGCCCCATTTCCTTCTGAGTTTGGACTTTTTTTTTTCTAGGTGTTGAGTTTTTTGTTGTGGGAGACATGGCTGGAGATGAAGCAAGGAGTTGGAAATAGCCACTGTCCTTTAATGGACAAAACTATGATGTTTGGGCTAAGAAGATGAAGACCATCATGGTGGCCAATGATTTGTGGGATTTTATCATAAATGGTTTCATGGATATCACTGACCCAACTGCATTTGTAGCTCTCACAAATAACCTGAAGACCCAGTTGAAGGAGCAGAGAAAGAAGGATGAAAATTATTTGAGTTTGATCGAAGCAACCTTGACAAAGGCCATTTTTCCTAGAAAAGAAGCAGCTAAGTATGCAAAAGAAGCTTGGGAAATCCTTCAAAGTGGTTACAAAGGGACTGATAAAGTCAGAGGTGTGAAGCTCTAGTTACCTCGAAGAGAGTTTGAAGTTATTGAGAAGAAAGAAATTGAGTCTGTTCCAGACTTTCAAACAAGGTTCTCTGGTTTGTTGAACCAGCTAAGAGAAAATAGAGATGTGTTAGAGGAGCAGAATATTGTTGAAAAAATCCTCAGATGTCTACCCACGAGGTATGATCCTCTTGTCATTACTATTGAAGAGGCGCAGGACCTCTCTACATTGTCAATGGATGAGTTAATGGGTTTTCTCCATACCCATGAGCAACGCTTAAAAAGGTATTTTACTTCTTCCCAAGAGCAAGCCATCAAAGCTTGGTCAAGTGCAAGAGGCAGGGGGAGAGGTATAAATGGCTCTTGAAGAGGTAGAGGTAGATCCAGTCAAGGAAATGTTGGTGGAGAAAGCTTAGGATGAGCAAATAGCCAAGAGGGAGCAAGTAGCTCTCAGAACAACTCTTGACGAGGCACGAAGAACAATAGTTCGAGTGGGAGAAGTGACAAGAGAAAAATTGAGTGCTACTACTGTCACAAGTTTGGCCACTATGCTAGTGTCTGATGGAAGAAGCATGGTAATCAACAAAGACAAAATGCTAATGTTGTTGATTCAGATGTGGCTGAAGGAAATCAGTCCACAACCTTCATCATGTGCAATATTGGTGAAGAAGGTAGCCCTGAAGTTTGGTACTTGGACAATGGTTGCAGCAACCACATGAGTGGTAATGACTGTCTTTTTACTTTCATTGACAAAAATGTTAAATGAAAAATTAGAATGGGGAACAATGGAATAGTTCTCATCAAAGGAAAATGATCTATCATGATCTGCACCAAGAAAGGTGAAGAGAAGGAGGTTCAAAATGTGTTCTTTGCATCGAAGTTAAAGCATAACCTCATGAGTGTAGGACAATTGATCTAGAATGGATACAAAGTGCCGATGGAGAAAGGAAAATGTGTCATTTATGACAAGAATGAGAGGACAAAGGTGTTTATAGAAATACAAATGAAAAAGAACCGGATGTTTCCGTTGAAGATTGAGACATGCTTCTCATCTCAGTCTATTGCAACACCTCCCATGGATGGAAAATGTACAACAATACAACATGAAGCCCTCAAGAGCACCATTAAAGACCCCTCCAAACTTTCGCATCTCAGGTATGGACATTTAGGCTATGTTGGTTTACTTTTTTTGTCCAAAAGCAAGATATTTCATGGTTTGCCAAAGATAGTAGAGCCTAATGTTAGATGTGAGGCTTGCATTTTGGGCAAGAAACATAGGCAACCCTTTCAATCGGGAAACTCTACAAGGGAAAGAGAACCATTGGAGTTGGTTCACATGGATTTGGTAAGCCCTATACAAATCACTTCCATTGATAATAGCATTTTTTTTATGACCTTTATTGATGATTTCAATCGTAAGACATGGGTCTATTTTTTGCAGCATAAATCTAATGCATTTAATAAGTTTTTATTGTTTAAAGCCCAGGCTGAAAAATAGAGTGGACATTTTATCAAAGTCCTAAGGTCAGATAGAGGAGGAGAGTATACCTCCAATTTTTTTGTGAAATTTTCATAGGAAAAATGGCATAAAAAAGGAGCTTACAGCTAGTTATACTCCGCAACAAAATGGAGTGGTTGAAAGGAAAAATAGGACCATCATGGAGATGGAAAGAACTATGATGAAAGAAAAAGGACTCCCTACAAAATATTGGGGAGGGGCTGTAGCAACAACTATACATTTGATTAATAGAATTCCAACAAAGGAAGTCTGTGACAAGATACCTCAAGAGGCATGGAAAAAATGAAGATGGATGGTTGAACACTTGAGAGTGTTTGGATGTGTGGCTTATGCACACGTGCCTAAAGAAAAAAGGAAAAAATTCAATGACAAGGGTGAAAAGTGAATTTTCACGAGCTACAATGAAGAGTCCAAAGCCTTTAGGCTATACAATCCAGTCACCAAGAAAAATATCATTAGTAAAGATGTGGATTTTTTTAGAAGATCGGTCATGGGATGGCATGACAGATCCTGATAGCTCCCGACAGTGCAAAGTGATGAAGAAGATGAAGATGAAGATCAACAAGATCCTACAATAGCAAAAACTAATGGCTCCCGATGTCTCGTGATAGCTCTTGATCAAAATAGACAGAAAGGGAAGCATCCACAGACCACTAGAAGATTGGCTCCTGACAGCTCCCGACGAGCTCCTAATAGCACCAGACGAGCTCGCGATAGCTCCCTAAGAGCTCTCGACAGCTCCAAAATCAGCCTGTTCAGCAGAGTAGCAGCAACACTAAAAATTAAGACCCCACTCTCGCCTCCCTAATTCCAAGAAAGACCAAGAGTCTAAGGGAGATCTACCAATATGAAAGGTATGATGAGGAATTTGATGAGAGTGTGAATTTTGCACTATTTTCTCACAATGATCCAATTTATTTTGAAGAAGCTATGAAAGAGGATAAATGGTGTGAAGCCATGGATGAGGAAATAGATGCATTAGAAAGAAAAAATACATGGAAGTTGATTGACTTGCCTCCAAACAAGCAAGATATTGGAGTAAAATGGGCATATAAGACCAAAAGCAATGCCAAAGGAAGAATAGATCAGCACAAGGCAAGATTAGTTGTCAAGGGGTACAAATAGCAGTTTGGAAGAGACTATGATGAGAAATTTTCCCCTATTGCTAGGATAGAGACTGTAAGGGAAATCACAACTATTGCTGCCCAACACAAATGGAAGGTATTTCAAATGGATGTGAAGTTCGCCTTCCGTAATGGATTATTGAAAGAAGAGGTTTATGTGGAACAACCTTTTGGATATGAAGTTCCAGGCCAAGAACACAAGGTGTATAGGTTGAAGAAGGCTCTTTATGGGCTGAAGCAAGCTCCAGGGCATGGTACAGTAGGATTGACTCATATTTGATGTGCAACAGTTTTAGAAATAGAAATGGTGAGCCCACTCTCTACATCAAGGCAACAAATGGTAACATTTTAATTGTTGTCTTGTATGTAGATGATTTAGTTTTTATTGGGGATGATGATTTCCTAATTGTTGATTTTAAAGAGGCCATGAAAAGATAATTTGAAATGATAGATTTAGGTCTCTTAAAGTATTTTCTAGGCATAGAAGTAAAAAAAATGCATGATTATTTTTTTATCTCTCAAGAGAAGTATGCAAATGAGATCTTGAAGAGATTTAGGATGCTTGAGAGCAAGCCTTCTCCAAAACCAAAAATCGTAGGTTTAAAGTTGAGCAAGGAATATTATAGCAACAATGTGGATCCAACCATGTATAAAATCTTGGTTGGAAGCTTGATATATTTGACAACAAATAGGCCGGATATAATGCATGGAGTGAGCCTGATTTCCAGATTCATGAAGAGTCCAAGTGACACCCATTGGCAAGCGAGTAAGAGGATCCTAAGGTATGTGAATGGTACCAAAGGATATGGCATGTTGTACACAACATCAAAAGAGTACGGGCTGGTTGGTTAAACTGACAGTGATTGGGTAGGAATTTTGGATGATAGGAAGAGCACTTCAGGCTATGTATTTCATTTGGGTTCGGGTGCAATATCTTGGGCTTCCAAGAAGAAACTTGTTGTTTCCCTATCAACAGCTGAAGTTGAGAATATAGTAGTAAATGGAGCAACATGTTAGACTATTTGGCTGAGAAGAATCTTGGCATTTGTAAGAAGAACAAAAGGATGGACCAATGATCTATTGTGACAATGTTTCGTCGATAGCTTTGACGAAAGATATCGTGTTTCATGGAAGAACTAAACACATTGAAATCAGGTATCATTTAATTCATGAATTGGTTGAGAATGGTGAAATTAAAATGGACTTTTGTAGGTTTGAGCAGCAGCTAGTAGACATTTTCACCAAGCCTTTGAACATTGGCAGTTTTGTGTGCCTAAGAGGAAAATTGGGCATTGTTGATTTGGATCAGGATTGATCTTGTTGTTTTTTCGGCTCAAGACAAAGGGGGAGTGTTGGAATTTATTGTTCTCCTGAACCTCTACTCATTTGTCAGACCCCCTGCAACCCTCACCTACCCATTATGAGCCTTTTTTTTTGGGGGATTCTCCTTGCAACTCCTAACAACTCCAGACTTGAATGAGGTAGTTGATTTTGAAATTGGCATTTACTGTGGTAGGTAATTTCCAAATTTTGAGAGGGAATGTTTGTTTGGATAAAAAAATATTAAAGGTAGATTATTCTGTTAGTTGGTAAAAAGTTGAGAGAAAGTCAGAGAAGAAGATTACAGATTCTCCGTGAGCTCCCAGTAGCTCTTGAACATTAGTAGTTGCTTGTTATTTGTAAGAGAAATGATTGCTCTAGGTAGAGCTATGTGTAGCTCTTGATAGCTCCTGATCATTACTAGTCTGCTTGAGTAACTTTTGATCACTCCCAGAAAGTTTTAATAGTTTTGGTTTTAGTTTGTTTTTTGTTTTTTTTATTTTCAATTGTTTAAATGAAAAGAATAATGTTGCGTCTCCTTATGCTTTTGCATTTGAGTTTTTGGGTATTCCTAGATTGACTGGAAAATAGAGTAGCAACTCTGTGTTTTGTTTCTTTTTTTCAAATCTTGACATCTTCACCGTATATGAGAAGCCATGGATTTTGGTTGGGCAATGAAGATAGAAAGTTGTGTGCAGACAAAATAGACTTCCATTCTTTGCAAACCACATGAAAGCGGCATATTGATATTAATGGAAGCTTCTCAAATATGTATTCCTTTATATGTTGAGGCAGCTCAAATAAACCACACTACTCTCCATCTCCTGCAGCTATGGAAATATAGTTTCCCTTCATTATTTTTCATCTCCCATTACGCTTCCTACTCCCGCTTTGTATTTTCTCAACCATCGATTACAAGAGACTTTTATAGGGGTTTGGCATGCAGACCTTTGGTTAACTAGCCTTAAATTAACTATACTTCAACTTTCATTGCACTTCACTATAACATGCATTCAAATTTTCATTCATGCAAGACATGAGATAACTATACATGCATTCAAATTTTCATGCATGTAAGACATGAGATAACTGTACATGCATTCGAATTTTCTGATCTGGTGAAAGGATAATCACAAGATCTGGTTTCAAACTTATTCATTAATTCATTAATTCAAGATGTGGAATGGTGAGTGGTCAGCGTAATAAGAATTGGGATAATTATTTGTTCTATTATAATATTTGGTAGTTTCTCTCACTTTCCATGAGGAGAACTATGGTTTCAAGATAAATATAGAATTTGCATGCTATTGTTTAGAATTTTTATATGGAGCTATATGAAAAGTTTTTAGAAATCTTTAGATGTTTTTAAGACTTGTGGCAATATGTAATTCATTTTGACCAGTTGATCAAATCAAGAGTAGAATTTGATAAATGTGGTTTCATTCAAGATTTATAGATTTATAATCATTTTTTTAATTGAATAAAAAATTATTGCACTTTATGCACTTTATTATTCTTTCAGTTTCAAATTGTTCTTTGTAGTATAAAAAACTGATAAGTTTTTGCTAACAAAGATTTAGCAAGTTGTTAATGTCATTGTTGTCTAAAACTTGCAGTTGTATGGTACCTATGTAATGAAAATGAATTTGAAAATTTCTATCACAGTTCTAAATGAAAATACCTTTCTTAGTTTAGAAAAAATCACAGTGAACATCTATTTCAATATTTTAATTTATTGTATAAGGAGTTGAGTTGTGCATGTTAAAACATATCTATATCTTATTAAAGGTTGTGACCCTTTTATCTTATTTTTCTTTTCTTTTATGTTTTATTCATTATTATTGAGGAGATACAAAATCCTCTTCAAAACTATTTGAAGTGTTAAATAAATAAAATCAATTAAATCTAAATAATATTTAAGATATATGAATGCAATACATTTAATGATATAAAAATTAATGAATATTTAATTTAATAATGTATAAAATAAAAATGAAATGGTTAGTGCTATGTAACATATAAAACAAACTTTGGTTGATGTATGATGGTTAAGAGGATTTAAAAGTCAGTTCAAGATTATAAATTAGGTTTACAATAAAGATAAGTGGAACTTGAGAAGATGACTATTTAGGTTTGTATTGAGATAACCATCTTGTGTTGGGGGACAATTATATTTCATTTTTTTAAATCTTAACTTACATGGAATTGAAGTTTAGTATCTATATGCACCAAAATTGGAAAACGATTCTAAAGAAGGTACACCCAAATTATTTGGTACTACTAAAGAAAGCAAATGAATTCTAAATCTTGATCCAAAGAATCTGTATTTGAAACACTGGGATCAAGTCCACAAAATATTTCTTAAGAAAATCTTAGTAATGCATCCTATGCGGCCATGACTAGTTAGTGTGGAAAAGAATACTTCTTAAGAAAACTTTAGCAATGAATTGCACTCCAAACACTTCTTCATACCCTTCAAAAAGGATGGTAATGTGCACAAAAATGCTAACTAGTTTGATATGTCCACTTTTCCTTCCTTCAAGAAAAACACTCCTAGGAAGTTCATTAAGTAACACAAATCCTTGGATGGTTTTTTTTAATTTTTATTATGTTCTAATTTTTTTAGTCTTCCTCCAGTACATCCAATAGATCTAAACAAGAGTCCTCTTAGAAGTGATAATGATGAAGCATTGTGAAAATTATAAAGTCAGACTTGACATACTACACCATGATGCATATTTTTCAAGTATTAAGAACACCACATAATAGACAATAACATGACCCATGTGGAATGTTTGAATAATAAAGGAAATCCTTATTTTCTCCTAAAAATAGTCAACTAGGAATTTCCATTAATCTATTTCCTAATCATATGAACAATGTTGAACCGCATTATACTATTATTATGGATGCAACACTTAAGGATGATAATATAGATGATTCTCATGTTAAAATTGTTACGATGCATCAAATCTACGTGTTATCGTGGGAGTTATTGAGGTTAAGGAAATAGCTTCTTGTTCTCTTCCTAGTTAACCTATTCTATTTTACTATGAGGAAATTCCATAAAACAACCATTGCATTCCATCTTATATTACTAGGTGAATAAATAATACATTTAATCACTCATATACTTATAGTCTTATAGATCTTATCAATCAATATAATATGCACAATTTTTTTTCATAAATCATATGGAACCAATATATTAATTACATTCAACAATATCACTATGGGTAAAAGCACAAACCTATGTCACACTTTTGGCCAACTAAATATGGGAAATAGGAGATCATGGAGATAAGAAACAAGGATAATGTATAATGTGAATATTGCATTTAATCAATCCAAATGCAAAAATTAGGGAGCCTTGTATATGTAGGTAAGTAAGAGGAAATCCACCTATGGTATGGATTGAAAAGTGCTCCATGATGTAGCACAAAGGAGTAGAGAAGTGTCCTATAGGTCTCAACCTTAGGATCGCTAGGAGTGTCCAAACCAACAACCTTGATGCCAAGTGTTGAGTTAACTTTGAAGTGAGATGGGAAGTCTTCCAACCTCAAAAAGGTAGAACATGAGGTTTAAAAAATAGCTTGGTAATCTCTAGAGGTCTAAATATTGTGCATTTAATTAGACAATATGTTGTCTAACCTCATCAACCTAATTACACTTAAGTATAGTGATAAGATAAATTATTCACTCTCACACCCCCCTTAAGTGATACTTGAGGAGAGCATACAAGTACAAATATATACAAATGGGTCTTGGCTATGAGGTCATGTTAGGTAACCATGTACAATAAATTTTCTCACAAATGGATAAAATGGAGAAAACCAAATGGGAACAAAATTACTCTCCAAAAAAGAGAAAGAGAAGGATTTAAGATCTTCTGAAAAATATGTCCCTTGATGAAAGGAACATGATGATGAACTCCTAAATCATGTAGTAGTTGTAAACTTTTCCCATGATGAATTGGTGTTTGCTGGAATCAACAAATCTCAAAGAAATGTAGATCAAGATAAGAGTTACAAAACACTGCACGAGTGAACATATGAACACTACTCAACCATGTAGACAAAGTCAATCAAACTTTGTGAAGTTGAAAATATAGATAGTACTCTAATTAGGAGTACTAGAATCTCATAAAATATGATCCACTAAAATAATCCCACATATGAGAGATCAAGATAGAAGGTTTATGAGACATCCTAGAAAGATTCCTCCAATAGTTCTTTGAAAAAAGCATGTTAGAATTACATATCATTGTCATAGTCCCACCTTTATGGTAAGAGAATAAGCAAACCAACTAGAATTGGGCACAAGAATGTGCAAGGAATTTATATATTTACAAGAAACTAAAGAAGGGTGTGCATCAAGACACACATGCATGAGGTGAAAATCACAAGGATCCATTGTTGTGATGGAAAATAAAGGAAACACACATCATTAGGTGAGAATCATGAGGATCCACTACTATGATGTCAAATCAAGGTAATACACAAGCCCCCATTATGCTTTATAATTTAGTGTAAGTACATAATTCCCAAATTACCTCCCTAAAGAACACATTTAATTTTTTGGAACTTTATATGAGTGCATTTACAAACTTATTTTCTCTTATGGGTTCTTGCAAGTTTATGTGATTTATATCATGAGGAAGATAATGAAAACATCGAATATATATGTTTCAAATCTCAAAAAATGACAAAAAAACTTAAAATTAAAACCTCCATTAAAATAACCCCCTTCCTTTTGCAAGTTATTGCAAAATGAAAAAAAATACCCCTTTTCCAAACTCATTGTGTTGGAAAATAAAAAATGACTCCTCTTTTACAAATTTTTAACTATGGAAAAACCAAAAAAAGACCCCCTTTGTAAGCATTTAATAAAACTTTAAAATCAACATTATAATGTATCTCATTCATTACAAGTTTTAATAATAGCTCTTTGTTACAAGAATAAATAAAATGTAATGCCCCGCCATGCAACCCTAGAGGAAGTTGCATTTAACTACTTAAACAAAATATATATATATTTTTTAAAAGGATAAATAATAAGTAAGTTAATTAACTAATGCCAACAACCTCTAAGGTTACGAGATAGAGGTTATATAGAACCTAAACAAACCTGAATATAAACTATGACAACTATTTAATCAATAAATTAACACATACATTCCAAGTAAGGTGATATAACAACAAGCACAAGATAAGACTTTCAATTTAATTAATCCATTCATTAAACAATAAGATTGCAATCTCTCATTCCCTTAATGAGGCAAGCCAATACATAATTACCATTACAAGATTCCACCTCGATAACACATAGGGGTATTGACTACAAGAATAACTAAAATGGAAACAAGTAAGAACTGCAATAGAAACCATGAGCTCTCCAACTAGAAGTCTCATCCAAAAGCACATGAAGAAAGATCCCAACGAACTAAGGTGCATGCCACCCAACCAAGTGGAACCCAAAGGCCCACCCCCCATGCTAGGAGATAGTAACCAGAATATCTATCCAATGATGTCTACCTCTAGACATAGGCTAACATAACCATACTGAATTAAATATAGTGACATTACTGACACAAGGTTACAATGCTTCTAGAATTCACATAATCAACTGCATCACTGATGCGAACATACTATCGACCTAGGAGAAGTGTCATCACAATGTTACATGGGTTACCCTGGTGAGTCTTCCTAGGTCCCGGCCCCCATCTCGGGTTATCCTGGTAACCTCTAATGACTTCCAGCCCCTCATGTAAACCAATACGGAATCAGTTATCTTTCATAGAGACAAGATAACAATCTTGCCATTCTAGGCCTTCCCATCTCAACCCAAGTCTTTACAAGCCCTTGTGATCCTGAGCGAGGCATAATTATCTTATTAAATATTTGATACTACATGGTACTCTAATCATTTAATTTAGTTATCACTGGATTAACTAACTTACAACAAGTTACCCTGGCACCACTTCATGTGTCGGCACCCATTACAAGCCACTCGTCTAAAACAACACGTGGAACAATTCCACAACCCAAGGGTACACAAGTGCTATGCAAGGATATCACATCCCTAGCCATGACATACAGTCAATACCCTCCCGTTCATGATAACCAGAGAACAAACTGGTTAAACGCACTACCCAAGGCCATCTATGGTTGACTACACAATACAACAACCCACAGACTGAAATCCCAACTGGAAGACTTGTCAATTATTAAAACCCACACTTCCTAAATGATAACACACGTAGACGAATGCCAAAACAAGAATCAAATTCTACTTTCGGTTCACTAAACCCATATCCTAACTAGCATTCAATAAACAGTGTGTTAAATAAATGGAATTAATTACGCCACTTAAAAACGTTTCATTCCCACGCAACATTTAAATATATATATAAATCATTAACCCGTATTTTCATAACACAGTTAAGAGAAAAATTCCATTTTTTTAAAAATAAAATATTTATTGCATAGTCAATAAATTTTCATTTTCTAAAAAAAACAATCTTCCCCTCTAAATATTATAGTAATAACCTGAAATAATTCATTTTCTCAAATGTAAATATTAAAACATTAGAAAACAATTATGATTATTTAAATCTCCCAATCATTATATAAAACATATTATTAAATCTATTGAAAGCATCTAATACTATGTTAAGTCATAATATTAAAATCATTTAATATTATATTAATCACTATATTTAAAATCATTTAATAATATATTAAGTCATCACAATATATAATATTATATCAGGATAATTAAAATATTATAACATTTATAATATTAAATTATAATGAAATATAATATTATATATATTTATTTTATATTTTATTTTTAAATCTTAAAAAGCCCATGAGCAGGCCCTTGGCTTGCATGCCAACCCTAGGTTGGGCCGCATGACCTCGGGACCCGTGCTAGGGTTGCTAGGAGGAAGGAGGCCACGGTTTTTTGTTCATGGCGGCAGCGGACGGTTTTGTGGCGGTCACAAGAGGCGGTGCCACCAGACAAAGGCGAAGGACTAGCGAAGAGGCCCGCGTAAGGCACGGGGATGCAGTGGAGGCACCATGGACGGAGCAGCCGCCATGGTTACCACGCGGGCGGCACCGGAAGCGTTGCCACCACTGTGGCGGCCACTGCCTGCGCAGTTTGCACGGGCCACGAACGGTGGGGAGTGAGTGTGGCTCCCCCACTCCGCCTCCATGGGAGCGGCAGTGGGGTGAGCCCCCATCCCACTTTTTTTTTGAATTTTTTTTTAGTTTTTTAATCTTCAATCGTCATTTTAGTATTTTATTTTTTGGTTTTATTTTATTTATAAAAAAAAAGAAAACCATAAACATGAAAACACAGTCCTTTTTGAAATTTTGAATTTTATTAAAAAAATTTGCCAACATAACATTACAAGGGGAAATTTTTTTTAAAATAAATTAACTCAAGCTTATATAAATATATATATGAATATATATATATATATATATATATATATATATATATATTCATCCAAATGAAGTTTTAAACAAGTTGAAAAGACCAAAATGAAGATCAACAGAAATTTGAAGTGGTAAAGTTATAAACAAATTTCATCAAAGAATATGAACCTATTTTCTTTGCAGTTGGGTGGAGACCCTGTTGATGATTTGATTCCCTCTTCAGTTCCTCATATCCTTGAAGCTTCAATCCAAAAACCCACTAAGTTGCACAATTTCCTCCTCTTCTCCTTTCAATTTTTCCCAAAAAGCTCCATTTTTCAAAATTGTGAAGAAATTCAAAGATATCCCCAAAAAAATCCTACAACAACCCTCATCAATTTTCTGAAATCAGAATAGCAAAAGTCTTTCTTTTGAATTTTTGAATTTCAAAATTGACTTTTAATTTATTTTTTTCTAATTTTTCAATTCCAACTCAAATTTGCATGCATTTCCAAAATAAATAATTTAAATCATTTCAACATGAATAACTTAATCAATCAATAATTAAATCTACCATAAGATTAAATATCAAATTAATTAAATTAAATTTCTCAATAATTAAAACACAATTCCTACATTATTCTAACTCTCCAAATAAATTGAAATCGGGCAATAAAAGCAAAATAGAACAATAGGGTTACACAATGACTGACAACACACTACGACTAAGATGATGACTCGGCACGAAAATCCTAGCTACTATCTCCCAATCAATTGTCGTTGGGCAATGGACACACTCGAACCTGAGAAACTAGGTGGAGTCGATGTCCTGTACCTGTCAACTTGCAACACATAATATATCCACATGCAATAATATGACATAAATAGGGCACACCATGAAGAGGAAGTCACAAGATCGCAGGGCACTCGCAAGCGAGTGATGCGATACCGTCCTCTTCACCAATACAATAGTTCTAACTGATGCATCTAACATAGCAACATAATCGAAAGAATGAAACATCATAAATTAAACATCCACATATGCTAACTCCAAACATGCCATAATAATCACATCAAAATAAAGTATCATCACATCAAAATACATCAGGATAAAATAGTGATCCATTGTAATCAAGTACGTAGTCCAAGTACAACACCAAAACTAAAGCATAGAAAGGAAACAACATAGTTCGCACAATAGAGCAAAATGGAGGGGTGTTACATCCTCCCCCCCTAGGGTCAGGCTTTCTCCTGGAAGCCTGCAAACAGATAGGGATATAACTCGCTCAAACAGACTGCATATAAATCAAAACCTCGACCCCTGAGGTCGAGCATCCTGCACTAGACGACCAACACCAAAAGTCTCAACAACATCTCCTTGATACCCAAGCTAACGGTTATCAACCACAACATAAGATCGATGAGATCTACCAACATCTCCAACTGTCGACTCTGAAACTACTCGGCCTTGAACAAAACTAGAAGTATTTCGATGCGGGCAGTTCCTAGCAATGTGGCCCTATTGGCCACAAGAGTAACACCCTATGTCATGACCAACTCCTCTACCACGTAAAGGTGTAGTAGATTGCTACACACTACCCCAACCAGTTGCAGGCTGTGAACTCTGGGGTGGCTGCTCCTGCCGATTACGCTTGTTGCGCCACTAGTTCTGGCTCCTCCTAGGTGAAGAACCTCCATCATTCTGACACGGTTGAGAGTCCCTATGCTTCCCAAGCGCACTCTCCTGCTACTACTGCTGACCACCCTGAGATGGGCCCTGCTGAGACCTCGAAGGTACACCTCCCTGAGATTGCCCTCCTCTAACACTAGATCCTGCCACTGCACTACTGCCAACTAGAACACTCATGTGTCCTCCAAGTGCCATACTCAGGTTCTCCTCAATAAGGTGTGCTTTCTCTACTGCCACATGCATGGTCTTGGGTTCGAAAACCCTCACGCCGCCGCTGAGACGGGCATTTAAGCCCCTGACAAAATGATGTACCAACATGCTCTCGTCATCACCAATCCCAGCATACTGTTTGAACTCATAAAAATGATGCTCATACTGCTCAACAAATAGTGCTAACTGACGCAAGGCATGGAACTCATTGCCTCAACACACACGCCAATGCTCAGATAAGAATTGAGCCCTAAGCCTCTCTAAGAATATCTCCCATGATGTAGTGTGAATATCAATATGGAGCTTCTACTGCTCTAGTCTCCACCAAGTGGATGCAAATCCTCTCAACTACATAATGGCATAACAAGCCCTGGTGTTACTGCCATACGGATGCATGGCGAAACACCTATCCAAGTCTAACAGCCAGGTCTCGGCCTCTAACCCCATACCTGATCCATCATATAACAAAGGGTGCCCCTTGAGCAAGTCCCTCATGTGAGACTCAGACTAGGATCGAGCTTCCCTCACCACTGGATTCACCTGAATCTCTGCCTGCCTAGGTCTAAGGAGTGCCAAGGCATCCTCTAGCGCTCTACACGCTGGCTCGATCCCTGCTGGATCTTGCTATTGATTACCAACCCCTAGGGCATTCTGAGATGTCTATTGTTCCTCTTGATCAGGAACAACTGAAACACGAGGAGGAGAGTCATGTTGACTCTCACCACGACCGCCTAGACGACCACCAACACGCCCTCTACCTCTTTCGTATTTGGGCGACATAATCCTACACACACGTCAAGGTATTAGGTAAGGTACACAACTCAAATCTTAAACAACTAAAGCTTAATGGTTCCATCATAATCCCAGAGTACCCAGTGTTTAAACCTAGGCTTTGATACCATGTGTAATGCCCCGCCACGCAACCCTAGAGGAAGTTGCATTTAACTACTTAAACTGAATAATATATTTTTTTAAAAGGATAAATAATAAGTAAGTTAATTAACTAATGCCAACAAACTCTAAGGTTATGAGACAGAGGTTATATAAAACCTCAACAAACCTGAATATAAACTATGACAATTATTTAATCAATAAATTAACACATACATTCTAAGTAAGCTGATATAACAACAAGCATAAGATAAGAATTTTGATTTAATTAATCCATTCATTAAACAATAAGATTACAATCTCTCATTCCCCGAATGAGGCAAGCCAATACATAATTACCATTACAAGATTCCACCTCGATAACAAAGAGGGGTATTGACTACAAAAAGAACTGAAATGGAAACAAATAAGAACTACAACAGAAACCACTAGCTCTCCAACTGGAAGTCTCATCCAAAAGCACATGAAGAAATATCCCAACAGACTAAGGTGCATGCCAACCAACCAAGTGGAACCCAAAGGCCCACCCCCCATGCTAGGAGATATTAACCAAAATATCTATCCAATGACGTCTACCTCTAGACATAAACTAACATAACCATACTGAATTAAATACAGTGACATTACTGACACAAGGTTACAATGCTTCTAGAACTCACATAATCAACTACATCACTGATGCAAACATACTGTCGACCTAGGAGAAGTGTCATCACAATGTTACATGGGTTACCCTGGTGAGTCTTCCTAGGTCCCGGCCCCCATCTCGGGTTATCCTGGTAACCTCTAACGACTTTCGGCCCCTCATGTAAACCAATGCAGAATCGGTTATCTTTCATAGAGACAAGATAACGATCTTGCCATTCCAGGCCTTCTCATCTCAACCCAAGTCTTTACAAGCCCTTGTGATCCTGAGCGAAGCATAATTATCTTATTAAATGTTTGATACTACGTGATACTCTAATCATTTAATCTAGTTATCACTGGATTAACTAACTTACAATGAGTTACCCTGGCACCACTTCGTGTGTCAGCCCTCGTTACAAGCCACTCCTCTAAGATGGCATGTGGAAGAATTCCACAACCCAAGGGTCCACAAGTGCTACACAAGGATATCACATCCCTAACCATGACATACAATCAATACCCTCCCATTCGTGATAACCGAAGAACAAACTGGTTAAATGCACTACCCAAGGCCATCTATGGTTGACTACACAATATGACAACCGACAGACTGAAATCCCAACTGGAAGACTTGTCAATTATTAAAACCCACACTTCCCAAATGATAACGCACGTAGATGAATGCCAAAACAAGAATCAAATTCTACTTTGGTACTAAACCCATATCCTAACTAGCATTCAATAAATAGTGCGTTAAATAAATGGAATTAATTATGCCACTTAAAAATGTTTTATTCCCACACAACATTTAAATATATATATAAATCATTAACCTGTATTTTAATAGCGCAGTTAAGAGCAAAATTCCATTTTTTTTTTAAATAAAATATTTATTGCATAGTCAATAAATTTTCATTTTCGAAAAAAAACAATCTTCCCCTCTAAATATTATAGTAATAACCTGAAATAATTCATTTTCTCAAATGCAAATATTAAAACATTAGAAAACAATTATGATTATTTAAATCTCCCAATCATTATATAAAACATATTATTAAATCTAGTGAAAGCATCTAATACTATGTTAAGTCATAATATTAAAATCATTTAATATTATATTAATCACTATATTTAAAATCATCTAATAATATATTAAGTCATCACAATATATAATATTATATCAGGATAATTAAAATATTATAATAATATAATATCTAAAATATTATAACATTAATAATATTAAATTATAATGAAATATAATATTATATATATTTATTTTATATTTTATTTTTAAATCTTAAAAAGCCCATGAGCAGGCCCTCGGTTCGCGTGCGAACCCTAGGTTGGGCTGCACTACCTCGAGACCCATGCTAGGGTTGCTGGGAGGAAGGAGGCCATGGTTTTTTGTTCATGGCGGCGACGAATGGTTTTGTGGCAACCGTAGGAGGTAGCGCCACTAGACAAAGGCAGAGGACTGGCAGAGAGGCCCATGTAGGGTGCGGGGCTGCTGTGGAGGCGTCGCGGATAGAGCAGCCACCGCAGTTACCATGCGGGCGGCGCCGACAATGTCGCCACTAATGTGGTGGCTGCTACCTGCGTAGTCCACGCGGGCCGCAAACGGTGGGGAGTGGGTGCGGCTCCCCCACTCCACCCCCATTGGAGCAGCGGTGGGGTGAGCCCCCATCCCACTTTTATTTATTTATTTTTTTTTTTAATCTTCAACTGTCATTTTAGTATTTTGTTTTTTGTTTTTATTATATTTAAAAAATAAAAAAACCAGAAACATGAAAACACAGTCCTTTTTGAAATTTTGAATTTTATTAAAAAAATTTGCCAGCATAACATTACAAGGGGAAATTTTTTTTTAATAAGAAATTAACTCAAGCTTATATAAATATATATATATATATATTTATTCATCCAAATGACGTTTTTTTTTTAGTTGAAAAGACCAAAATGAAGATCAACAGAAATTTAAAGTGGTAAAGTTATAAACAAATTTCATCAAAGAATATGAACCTGTTTTCTTTGCAGTTGGGTGGAGACCCTATTGATGATTTGATTCCCTCTTCAGTTCCTCATATCCTTCAAGCTTCAATCCAAAAACCCACTAAGTTGCACAATTTTCTCCTCTTCTCCTTTCAATTTTTCCCAAAAAAGTCCGTTTTTCAAAATTGTGAAGAAATTCAAAGATATCCCCAAAAAAATCCTACAACAACCCTCATCAATTTTCTGAAAACAGAATAGCGAAAGTCTTTCTTTTGAATTTTTGAATTTTTGAATTTCAAAATTGACTTTTAATTTATGTTTTTCTAATTTTTCAATTCCAACTCAAATTTGCATGCATTTCCAAAATAAATAATTTAAATCATTTCAACATGAATAACTTAATCAATCAATAATTAAATCTACCATAAGATTAAATATCAAATTAATTAAATTAAATTTCTCAATAATTAAAACACAATTCCTACATTATTCTAACTCTCCAAATAAATTGAAATCGGGCAATAAAAGCGAAATAGAACAATAGGGTTACACATGACTGACAACACACTACGACTGGGACGACGAATCGGCATGGAAATCCTAGCTACTATCTCCCAATCAATTGCCATTGGGCAATGGACATGCTTGAACCTGAGAAACCAAGTGGAGTCGATGTCCTGTACCTGTGAACCTGCAACACATAATATATCCACATGCAATAATATGAAATAAATAGGGAACACCGTGAAGAGGAAGTCACGAGATCGCAGGGCACTCGCAAGCGAGTGATGTGATATTTTCCTCTTCACCAATACAATAGTTCTAACTGACGCATCTAACATAGCAACATAATCGAAAGCATGAAACATCATAAATTAAACATCCACATATGCTAACTCCAAACATGCCATAATAATCACATCAAAATAAAGTATCATCACATCGAAATACATCACGATAAAATAGTGACCCACTATAATCAAGTATGTAGTCCAAGTACAACACCAAAACTAAAGCATAGAAAGGAAACAACATAGTTCGAACAATAGAGCAAAATAGAGGGGTGTTATATAAAACCTTAAAATATTATCATAAAATTCTAAATTGACAATAAATGTTGATAAAAAAAATTGTGTTGAGTGAATTTTGACTGAGTCAAGGGGACTAAGGATCTCATGTGCTAGACAATGAAATATTCATTGAGATATTAATGCAACTTAATTCCAAATATTGAATAATGGATTCCAAATGGCGATCTTATCAAATGAAGGATATCAATGCATACAAGAGTAAACCATTGAAGATTGATTCATAGGTTTGTGAGTTTTTTTCTTAGAAAATCACACATGGGGGATTCAAATGTGAGGAGCTCTATTACTGGCATGAAATATAGGCAAGTTAATGAATGGTTGTGAAGTTGATTTGTAGATGTATGGCAACGTGAGGATGGGTGTTGACTACATGAAGTAGTTGTCCAAGCTCCCATGGATATTTGTGAGGTGTACAAGATATCTCTCTATGGGTCACTTGAAATTTTATGCCGGGCCTCCAAATTTTTCATGTGTATACAACCTCTTGAAATCATTAAATCCCTCCATGTTGTGCACATGGGTTTCTTGCGGGCGTGAAATCATGCCATAAATTTTTTTTGACCCAAAATCGTCAAGTTCCTTATAAGGCATGTGAAGGGATGAACATGATCTTCAAAGATATTGAATTCTAAAAAAAGACTTCACCTTAGGTTGAGCACAACAGTTTAAATGGGTGTTGTAGAAAGACCAAGTGACCAATGTAAAGAACAAAGATGCCATCAATAAAGTGAGGTTGGTAGTGTATCTGGAGGTGGGTATTGTGTTTCCTGCAATGCCTTTGGTGCGAAAAAAATAAATAAATGGATACCATTATATAAATATTTTTTCCTTCAAGTAATGAACATAGGTAGTAATGTAACAAGTTTGATTAAGGAAAAAAGATGAGAAAAATCCCTTGTTAAAACCTACAACAAAACCACAAAATAAACCTTCAACCAAATAAATGAGATGGTTTGAGAATATTTTTTGGATTTCGGCTATCGATCTTCAAGCATTCAAACTCAAAAACCACTTGCAAAAAAAACATTTGGGACCTCTAGAAATAGCGTAGCCCTAGGATTATTTCAACCCAACATATGGTTGATCTCTTCTTGTTGTGAGTTGATGATTAAATTGACTCCAAATGATGTTGAAGAATTATTTTAGAAATTCCTAACCATCTTCCTACAATTGTATTTACACATAGCAATGGAATATATAAAAATACAAATTAGTTCACCTTAGGCCTAGAAATATCTCCCCCTAAGCTTTGATACCATATGATTAAAGAAAAGGTAAGAAAAACATAAATATCCCTTGTAAATTAATTGACTGAGTGAAAGGAAAAATGAGTGGGTCTCTTGATGGTGAGCAAAAAAGGACAACAAGCCACAATCCAAATTACTATGCCTCTTACAAATGAATGAGCATTGGTTAATTGGTGGAGGTTTATTGACACGAGAAACCTCTTTGTTGATAACCAAATGATAATCAGACCCCATGCCACCCTCTTGGTCACCTTCACCAATCCTCATGCATGATGTTTATGTCTTCTTTGAGAATAGAACCATGAATATTCCCTGCCTAGACTTCACATGCAAAACCCTAGGAGCAACCAATTTCCCTCTTATGTTCACTATGATATTTATACTTAAATAATTCAAGTAACTCTTACTTAACAAGTAACCAAATAGAATAGCATATGATCATATCATTGAACGAATCTAGTACCAAAGGTACAATCCCAACTATATAAGTCTCCAATCAATGCTTTATCACATTAAGTGACTCCCTTCAAAATTACCAATAAATAACATCAAACTAAAAGTATTAGCTTCAACAAAAATAGCTACTTCAGTCAAAGCATAATCTCATCAATAAATGACCTTAATCAAAAGAATAGCCATATCAATAAATGTCTCATTCAAAAGAATAGTCTCAACAATAAAATAATCTTTTCAAGAGTGTATTCTCATAAATAAAAGGAATTCATGTCAAGAGTGTAAAACAACCAGTCAATTAAAAATTCCAACCCAATAAGGTAATCCCACCCATGGCTCCAATCAAACAGTAATTCACAAATTCAAGTTATCAACTTAGTCACATACGTAAATCTTAACCTTGGTATACTATAATCCCAAGATGTAATAAAAAATCATTAATTAATTCAACCAGGTAGGTTAATATCAATCTATAAGCTATGGTTTCAATATATAATCAGGTAAATATCCCAACCTAGTAGGTTATTCTCAACCTAGGGTTTCAATCAATAATCAAATAAAGAAATGATCAAGTGATCATTCAAGTATAGGCTAACAATATGGTTTTAATTTCATCTCTTTCTATCCATGATGACATGTAATCATACAAACATTACTCTCATGTTCTCTAACCTCATTAATTCTCTAGGATTTTCCTAGCATAATATGTTATTAAAAAAAAGTTACCTCTTACATGCACTTATGAAACATTTATCAAAGAAAATCAAGTAATTTCAATATTTCAACTTTTCAACTAAGCATTGACTATATAGGCTCTATCTTTGATATAGTATTTAATACTATCTCAAATACCTATTTTAATCACCAAAAATGGATATTGCAACCAAGGGAAAGAGGATTCCCTTTACTAGGCCCCTAGGGTTTTTCACCTAGGAGCTCTTGGTGTAGGAATGGCTCTCTTTCCGCTTGGTGATATCAGTTGTTTTTGACGATTGCATTCAAAGGAAGTATGGATTAGGTTGTGATGTGTGTGTGAGAGGTGTGGCTGAAAACTAAAATTAAATGATACTAATCTAATTTATGTAATGTACACAAAGCAAATGTAATTAAATGCAAGCTAAACTATATGCCCTAAATGTATGCAATTTTGAAAGTAAACTGGAAGGTTCAAAGCTTGTGCACTTGGGAATTGAATATTGCAGATGAGAGGCCCTAAAATATCTTGGAAATTGTTTGAAATCAGCAGATAGACACTTACACCAAGTTTGGCGACCTAGTCCTCCTGTTGGGAAATTTTGTCAAACTGGATTTCGCGGAAAAGGGTACCTAGAAATACGAAAAACAATTTTTTACACTTAGCATAGGGACAAGGTCTCCAATAGTGGTGACCTAGTCCTCTTGGTGCGTTTGGAAGATTTTGGGTCTGATTTTGTGGGTGCTAGTTGGTACTTCCCTTTTCTATAGTAGTTTGTGTCTAAAACTCTCGAAAATGACCTATAACTTGTCCTTTTGCTCCTCCAAGGGTTTGATTTCATGATAAGACTGGAATGGAATGTTTGTACTTTCTCAAACTCTTTGAATATTTTTAAATCTAAGTACAACCTATAAAATGCATGCAAAGACAAAGAAAATGTTGGGGTTAGGGAATAGGGGTTTTCCTAAGTCAAACCCATTTGATGGTAGCTTAAACCCAAATAAAATAGAAATCAAAGGAGAGATTCTTGAATGATAAACAATTTAAATTCTCACCAAATCCTTTGTTGTTGAAGTCTGCAACATGCAAGAACTAGCTCCAATGGAGGTTTCTTGTGATGCCCTTGTGCTTGATTGCTTGCTTTGGAAGCTTGAGTGCAAGAGTACTTGTGAAGAGATGCAAAAATGAGCTTCATGGGGGAATGTAGGTAAAAACCCTTATTTATACAACATATGCCCTAATTTCTCGAAAATGCAACATGATAGGTTGACACTAGGGTTTTGGGGGAAAATTCCTATCAGGTTTTTGTCTTAAATTTGAATTTTATGCCAAAAGGGACTAGGTTGCCCAAGGTGGCAACCTAGTCCACTTAGACAATTTCAAGTGGTGGTCAGGAATAAAATGGTGATTGATGATGTGTATTAGGTTTGCCTCTCGAAACACACTTAATTTGGGCCTAAAATTACATTAAGCGGTCAAATTAACATAAGAAAGGGTTAATTAGTGGATGATAAGCCTAGAAAGATGTTAAAATTCCTTACAACACTTTACAACACCTTGACACAAGGCTTAGAAAGGGCTAAAAAGGGGGTCATTTAGGTGAATTGTATTGAAAGGGTCTTAGGAAAGTGGGAAGATTTGTTACAAAACCTCACAACACCATAGTAAGATGCCATTAGATTATTGTTGAATTGCAAGCTTTCAAGACTTAATCGAGGCAAAAAAAGGCCAAAATCCAAGGGAAAAGGCAAAAATGAGTGAAAAAGTGACAAAGACTACACTTTTTGGTGACACATTTAGCCCCCACTTTAGTGAGAGGATGAAATTGCTTCAAACTCAAATTAAATTAGTTGAATCATGCATGTCGAGTGGGATCTAGTGTATTCATGCTAGTAAGGTGAGATACTATGATCAAGAGGGATGATCAAGCCCCTAGGATCAAGATCCCATGGCAAACTACACATAATCACAAAATATCACACAAGAGGTGATGTGAAAGAGTGGAGAGAGATAGGTCAAATCAAGCGTTGACCATTTTTCTAGCTATTTGTGGATCAGATCTAGGCTATTTTTCCAAAAAGATAAGATGTACTTACTCCGGGCTAACGAGACTCTCGGTTATCTGTAGGGTGATAATGCCAAAAGGAGTGAGAAACATACTAAAAGTATAACCTTCAACAAAAAAATCACTTCACTTAAAGTATAATACCATCAATAAATGACCTTAATCAAAAGAATAATCATATCAATAGATGTCTCATTCAAAAATATAGTCTCAACAATAAAAGACTCTATTCAAGAGTGTCTTCTCATCAAGAAAAGACTATCCAAAAAGTATATTTTCATCAATAAAAAGACTTCCCTTCAAGAGTGTAAAACAACCAATTAATTAACAATTCCAACCCAATAGGGTAATCCCACCTATGGTTACAATCAAACAATAATTCACAAATTCAAGTGGTCAACTTAATCACATAGGTAAATATTAACCTTAGTATACCCTAATCCCCAGTATAATCAATAATTATTAATCTATCTAATCAGGTGGGTTAATATCAATCTACGTGCTATGGTTTCAATCAATAATAAAATATCCCAACTTAGTAGGTTATTCTCAACCTAGGGTTTCAATCAATAATCAAATAAAGCAATGATCAAGTGATCATTCAAATATAGGTTAACAATATGGTTTGCATGTCATCTCTTTCTATCCATGACGACATGTCTTCATACCAGCATTACTCTCGTGTTTGAAAACCTCATTAATCCTCTAGGATTTTCCTACCATAATATGTTATCAAATACGCATTACCTTTTGCATCCACTTATGACACATTTATCAAAGAAACTTTAGAAATTTTAATATTTCAACATTTCAACTAAGCATTGCATATATAAGCTCTATCTTTGATATAGTATTTAATACTTTCTTGGATACCTATATCATAATATGGAATATATAAAAATATAAAACAAGGAAATACATTTCCTATCTAGGTTCATCGTGAATCTATTAAATACATCCAAAGAATACAATCATCATCTTATGATAAGCAATGTACATTTTTCTAAGAAAGTAATCAAAGTCACTCAATCTTTTCAAAAGCATAAAAATATAAAAGTGTAGAAACCAAATGCATCTTAACACTTAATTCCAATTGAACACATTGGTTCCCAAGCTCAGTCCTTGCAAGAATAGATTACAAAATCTTCTTTAATTCTCCAATTCTACTCTAAATTTTTTCTCTTAATAACTCTCACAAATCTCCTAACAATTAAGCTCTCATCTCAAAACAAGAATATCTCAAGTAAAAAGTAGCAGAATGCAAGTGAATTGCGTGTCCAAATAAGGAAATTATCCTCTCCCTTATTTATACAAAAATATGATACTTTTCTACCTACAAACAAGCTATGCTAAATGACACTTCTCAGCTCTTAAGATCGACTCAACAAATAATCTCTACATAGTTTGTAGCATTACAACTTAATACTCAACAAAACAAAATAGTAGGTCACTTTATTCAAAGACAACAAGAATGTGTTTCAGATATGAAAGGTGAATGATCAGACACGTTGAATCTATTCATGCCAACATATACTTGAATTTTTCTCCATTTTACTTTGGTTTCCATCGTTCGAAAGAGCTCACAAAATAGACTTATAATTCAATTCATTTATTCATAATTTGGTGCCACATAAACCTCTTGCATGATTTTTATATTTTGGATGATAGAATTTTACAAGCTCGTTTCACTCTATTTCTATGTGTTTATTATGGTGTTGCCTATGCTTTCTTTATTCAACATTTAAATCAATATGCAAAGTCATTTTAACAATTCCTTGTTTTAGTGCCACACATTATATACATTGGTTGTTCACAACCCCGATGTAGCACATGCCTTTCGTACTTGCTTCCAACATTCTAAGTTAGTGAGAAGTATTTTAATCTTATATGTTTCCTCATAATATTCTATGTATGCATAGGTCTAAGCTTTACCAACACTATAACACGTATATATATATATATATATATATATATATAATATGCTTCATTTCAGCACTTAATATTGTGCATAATTCCTTTATACATTATATGTATAGGTTGTATTTAATATGTATGAAAATGTTGTATAAATTATTTAGTTTATTTTAATATATTTTTATATATACAATATATACATATATAACATAATATATGTGTGTATATATACATTCAACTTACTAGTTCATCAAATAAGTTTATTCGATATTACATACACATACTTCAATAATAATGATATATGTATATATAATCAAAATAGTTATATATATACATATACACATATATGTATTTTAATACATATATATATACTTTTACGTTCATGTAACTTATACATATATATTGATATATAAAACATAATTTTAATATCCAAACTAAACACATATACATATATTCATCAACATTTTTTAGTACATACATGAAATGTGTACCTATGTATATATATCATAAACATATAATTGACATCCTCATAAGTAACACACAATCACATACATTCATATATATATATACTCATACCATGTATTTACTTATTGAAAAAATACAAATATTCGAAGAAGGACTCTCACACGACTTAATCATATAAGCATAATCAAAACATTCACAGACAAGATCATCATCTTCTAAACCATATTTAAGGAGGGCTAAGCTTAAATTACCATTTTCTAAAATTATTGACTCGACTAGACCTACTAAGTCGTGAGTGTGTGAAATCTTAGTTTAGGTCTTATTATGGGTTACTCAACCAAGCCCCTCTCTTGAGTGCTACTTCTCCTCTCTCCTAGAGGCTCGACCTATTCCTACATTCATCTTAGTACAACACAAGGGTAGTTAGATGTTCATAATACAATCATTTTCATCAACAAGGCATTAGAATATTCATATTGTAATACATATATTTTCATTGCATTTCATTAACATAAACATATTCATTCATTTCAAATCAATAACGTCTTAATGTATATTTCAATATTCCATTTTCCTATTAAACATATTAAAGTCATGATTTGCATTTATCAACATTTTCACTCATGATGGTAAAAGTAACTTAGTAACTACGAAATGGGGTGTAACAAACTTACTCATACACTTCTCACTAACATTAATTTCATGTCACATAAGGATAACTTCACTACATAAATACAAGTTTAAAACATTGATGCTAATTTTCATATCACAAACAAATGAAATTATTTTTTTAGCTTAAAATTAATCCAATGAAAACACATCACTTCACCATATGTAGTAGGATGACTAGGACCTTGGGATTCTCTCATTTCCCCCATAGAATCTTGTATGAAACTACATTCTCATTGTAATTTTCAATTCATCATAGTATAGTAGCCAAAGAAAAATAATCATAATTGTGTGAAAAAATTAATAATTAAATTTGAATACCTGAAGTATGATTAATCTCTCAAATGTACAATTTCAAACCATCCTCAAAATGAGAGTATTCAAATGCTAAATATTTACCATTTACACTTTTATTTATTGTAATAACTAGATAATATTTATTTTGTATGCAATAATAAGAAACATACTTTTTATTAAAGAAAAACATTGCCCTTTCCAATTTCAAAAATTAGGTCTCTTGATGCATAATAAATTATATAGAAAAATTTAGAAAATTCACTATTTAGCTATTCTAATACTATAACGATTATCAACACAAGTTCATACAAAGACACATCTAGATAACAATGTGTTCCTAGTTCTAGAGTCCATACATCAAAGAACAGATTGAGTCTATTTGCATGATTTATATTCTATCCACATAGCTCACACCACACACATCAAATATGAAACTTCATGCGATGCATATCACAACAAGTTTACTTGTCTAATAAATATTTATGGAAGCCACCAAAGAATCAAGATGATTGTAATTGTAACTTATAAGATTGGGCCTTACATATATTTCTTTATTTTATATGCTACTTAGAAATATTATGTTTATCATTCATTATTAATATTTTTTTATTCTAAGGGTTTTATATAGTCATTGAGCAAGGAAAAATATATCTCTACTCAAACAGAATTCAACTATATTAAAAAACTAAATCTTTTAGATAACTTAAGATATAAAAAAAAAAACGTTTCCTAAATACTTATAAATTAGAATAAAAGAATTATAAAACTATTTTTTACAAAATAAAAATTAATAAGTAAAAAAAACCCAAATTAATAAATTAAAATATTTTATTTCTTGACTCAAACAAAAATAAAAGAGATTAAAAATGACAAGTGTTTCCTTTCATTTAATAGACTCGCATAATTATAGAATATCTCTTGACATTAATAAATAATTCTTTATAAAAAATTAAACTTGTGTCTTATAAATAAAATAGCTATTAACTAAATAATTATTACATAAGTAAATTTATTTTGTGATTATTTTTTAAGTAGATATTTTATTTAAAAAATGGTTATAATCTTAAATAAGTTAACATATGAAGTAAATATATTGTTTCTTTTTTTTAATTTAGTTTTTTTAAAGATTCTAAAAAGTAACTCTTATTGAAATGATTTGTTCCAATAAAACCATCAATTTCAATATATTGATATAAGTATATATTTAATATATCACTTGAAAACTTTTACATAATTATGTTTAAGATATTTATACTTGTTTTATATAGCAAACCATATTCATATGTAAAAATAATTATGATTGCATATAATACTCAATTTCACTAAAAATAAAATTATAATATAAAAAGTAATATAATCTTCTCAAACATAATGAGAGTAAGAATGATGATGGAGTGTAATAATGTGAAGGTGTTAACAAAAAGATAAACATAGTCTACATATATCTAAAAATATATAAAACAAACCTTAAGTAAATAAAAGAAATTCAAAGAACTCTATCAATACATAACTCTCAAATAAATAAAAATCAATAGTAAAATCAAAATAATATAAGTAGTAAAACTAAAATAGTTCTTAAATAATATTTAAAGTAAAAGAATAATACAAAATTAATATTTTTAATTTATTTTGATAATATACTAAAAAATATTTATATTAATTTTATTGATAATATTATAAAATAATCGAAAAAAATCAATTGAATAAAAGAAATATATTAAAAATATATACTTTTTCTTTCCTATAATTTTAAATATTAAATTTTCAACACAATTTTAAAAATAGATAATAATTTCAATCCGAGGATGATTTGGACTGGGGCAGGTGGACAAGAAATTCCCTCCAGGCAACACTATCTATAAGCCTTGGTTTCCAACACTTCCATCTACTAGTAGAAACTTAGCATTACTACAGAACAAATGTCAAAGGAAAATTTTGAGCAATGCTTATAGTTGCTCATAAATTTGTCTAATCTAGTACTTGAAATATTGTAGTTCTTGCAACATGCTATGTAAAGTGCTACAATTGCATGCACTAGTTTTGATTATAGCTAGACTTAAGTTAATACTAAAAAGTATAAGCATTACTCTAAATTCCTCTTTGTAATTTATTCTATAGTAATGCTAAGTTGCTAATGGGTTGTAGATGATTTCATTCATTTTCTTGGGAGTTTGCATGAATTAGATGGGAAACCATTGCTTAAAGCATGACATATTATAGTCACATGGACCTACAACTTGAAATTGTTATGCTATACTATTTGAGCTTACCATGTTGATTCAAATTGAACCGTAGAAAAATGAGGTCAGGGAAAACCCATCTATTTCTCTAGGTCATTCAAGAATGTCCTAAGAACCCTAATGGCATTGACTATCAACCTCAAAGGTCTGTCAATTATCAATTAGGAGGAACTAGGAAGGGGGTTCTTTCAACTTTGAGGGGCTCACCATCAAGAAAATGCTTGGAATAGACAAATAAGAATTCAACGTATAAAACCTAGTTATGCAAGCTAAATGAGGGATGCAAATGATGACATTATAAAACAACAAGATAGGATGTGTGTACCTAGGAAGTTTAGAGACATGATTAGGATTTTGGAAATGCAAAGAATTTGTCTAGATATGCTAGGGAGGACAAAAGCGCCCTTACTGTTGTCTTAGTCTCATAGTTGTTTTTCATGGCAGATGTAGAATCTTTGGATCTTAGAAAAATATCTCTAAAAATCTCTAAAAATACCCATGGGAGGACTAAGATGCCCTAGGTGGTGTATTATTCATGTTTTGAGTTTCTGAAAACTTTGAATGTGATCCCGAGCTCCAAGGTCTGCACTTTCTTCCTCTCCGATCTCAAGTTCTGAGACTTCTAGATTTGTCCTATAGGTGAGTTTTGTTGGAGTGAAATGACACTGAGAGGGGGGGTGAATCAGTGTCTTAATATATTTTACTCTTTTCAAAAATTAAACCAAGGCACACATTTTTTCTCAACTTTTCAATGACAAAGTACATTCATGAGTTGAATGCAATCATTCATAAACTGAAATGAGAAATGTAATAGTTGAATAGTAAGCAAAACAACTTTGGCATAGTAAAGCAGTGAAACCAGAAATGAACAATGAGACACAAGATTTTTTGAGTGTAAAACCCTCTAGGGGTAGAAAAACCACTCCAAAGAATGTTGCCTTTCAGGCTCTTATTTGAAAACCACTCTAAACAATGCCTTATAGGTTAATTTATGAGCACCAACTCAAGGAGCACCAACCCCTCATTTTGAAACATCAATTTCAACGAGCATCAACTCCTTTTCAGATTACAGAATAACAATAACACAAAGGATCTCTTTGTTTTTCAGATAAGCTCATAGAACCCCACACCCTTAATCTATCCAATACCCTAAAGATCCAAAACAATGAATCCCTGAAATATTAAATAAATTAAGTATATTTATTTTCTCTGTATCATGTTTTCTATTTTTATTACAAATATTTTTCAACTTTTTCTTTTTTGATATAGCAACAAGTTATAATCTCAACAATAACATCAGTATCTCACAGTGATGAAATATTGTATATATATCTTTTTTTAAAAAAAATAGGTCTACTAAAAAATGAGTCTTCAAAAAAAATGTCATTTTCAAAAGAATCTTTTACTCAACTGGTTATTGGAACTATTTTTTTTAAGGCACCATAAAACAATAATAATAATAGAGGAAAATAATGAGCATCTTTTGTTTGTAACAACCACACAGAAGTTCATTCTTAGATCTGAAACTAAAACAAAAACCCATTATAGTAAGCATGTCTATCAAATCTTTATCACCCATTTTGTGAAACCCTCTTTTTTATAAAAGATGAAATTAATGATAGCAAGGAGACAAATTTTTCTTCTCTGAAACGGTTTTGCAAGATTACCCATATGCCATATTTGAGAACAATCGAACTTAATAACAAGATCCCTCACTGTAATGACAAATAGGAATGATATTTTTCAAAGCATCTTTTTCTTTTACAACATTTTTTACCATTCAGATAAAACAAAAAGGAATATCACTACCCAAGCCTTTCAAAAACATAGTAACCATTTCCAGAATAATAACGAACATCCCATTTATAATAAAAAAAAAACCTTCCATATTCGAGCCAAGACAAATAACTGATCTTTTTATAAAGCATGCTTCAAATGATAGAAGAAAATACTTGATGAAATGAAACTGAAGATAGGAAAAAATGCATGTGAACCTATATCATTGCATTTACCAACCCTGTAGAAGGAAAAACAATGAATCTCCTTCTTCCTTCGAGCCCTTAGAAAAAGAGTAACGAAAATCCAAGTAACCATACAAATCATTGATTAAACACTGATATTTTCTTCCTCTCAATGCCGTTACAACCAACTGAACCAGCTAGAAACATCAGATACAATGACTCCAATGGCGGTAGTTAGGGTTCTAAACCCTTAAAAAAATAATGATAACCAAATTTTTCCCTAACTTCCTTAACTCATTCAATTCAACTTTTTACTAGTCATTTGATTACTATTTCATAATAGATAATGCACTAAGGTCCAATGAAAAAAGAACATAATGATTATCAAACTTATCATAAGCTTTCAATTCTACTATCAAAATATTAACCATAGATGTTGATAGAATAATCACCTTTGATTATTGCTTCTAATGTGTCGATTTGAAATATCACATGAAACATTATTCCATATCCTTAAATTTCAAAATGTCGACAATGTAAGTAACAAATGATTATTGTCGCTTGACCAAGCTATAATTAGCCAATCACAATTATCCAAAAGACATTATACAAAGACAATAAATCAAGTGCCCGATAAGAGTTTCATCATCTCTATCAAATTCTTAAGGGAACCCGATAGGGTTTGCTTCATTTAAATGCACACTCCTATATAATTAACATGCCTGATAAGAGCTCGATATTCTTTGATAAACTGAAAAATTATCTCATATTACTTGCTTAGGATATTCGATACTCCTTAGGAGTATAGAGTAAATAGAACCTTATAACAAGAGATGTCGACAAAGTTAGACTTGGTATAAATACCTTTCCAAATTATATGCTGAAGGATATCAACTATAAACCATGAACCTTATTAATGATGTCTCTTTTAACATAATATGTCAAATGAAATATCAATCTCAAATGCTAAAGAGAACATTAATATAATTCCAACCCAATATGCCATGTATCAAATAATGTATCATAACCATTAACATTAAAGAAATATGAGTCATTCATGAAGATCAATAGAATGAAAATATTCCATGAAGACAATCAAATTAATCTTGTCAGTGATGTCATGATCAACCAATGATACCAAAATGAAAATGATAATGAGAAATTTAAATAATATACCTATCGTGCAATAAAGAAGGGCCAACCTATCAAACTGAATATCCTGAACCTGTTGTATGATCATCTTGAGTGACCTATAATCATGCTTTATCACATAGTTAGTAACCATAACCATCTAAAATATATATAAAAACTGAAATAGGTAGTTGAACATGAATAGCTGATCTGAAATATAGATGAATATGGCACTAAAAGACCTAAATCACCATTAACAAGAATACCAAAAATAAAACCACTGAATGAATATTTGAGATACCAAAGAGCATTCCAACTAATTTTTTCATCAAGGACAACCAAAGACAACTGAGAATTCAAAAAACTCCCCCTTTGTCCTTGATGGAAAAACACAAATTACTCCCCCCCTTTTTGCCTCAATGACAAAGAAATGCAATGCAACCTCAATTGAGAAGCCGACAAAGAATTGTATGAACCAGTTGCAAGTAAAACAATAAGAGAAAAATACTGAGAATACAAGAGTGTTGTGAACAAATAGATGTTGTAACAAGCTCCCCCTAAACCAAAACTGGTTGAATCAGAGAAGTAAATAGTGCGAGATAACTCCCAATCAAATTCTTAGCCTTTCAAATAATTATTTACTTAAAGCCTTGGAAAAGATGTCAGCAACCTATTCTTGTGAGGCAACATATTATAAACATACCTCATTGAACAACACTTTTTCTCGAAGAAAGTGAAACTTGATAGAAATGTGTTTAGTGCGAGAGTGCATAACATGATTTTTGGAGATATTAATTGCACTAGTGTTGTCACATAGAATATAAACAGGTTTAGGAACTTCAATACCCATATCAGATAGAGTTTGTGCCATCCAAAGTACTTAAGTGCAACAAGAGGTGGTAGCAATATATTTTGCTTAAACAGTAGAGAGTGAAACAAATTCATGTTTCTTGTTGTTCCATGCCACTAATCGATCACCAAGAAAGAATGCAGCACTAGTGGTGCTTTTCCTATCATCCAAACAACCAGCCCAGTCAACATCATTATATGCAATTAATGACAAATCATTGCTTCTAGGATACCTAAAACCATAGTCAAGAGTGCCCTGAACATATTTAATAATTCTTTTAACAATAGTAACATGAGATTCCTTTGGGGATGACTGAAATCTTGCAACAATGCAAACTGCCTGCATTATATTAGGTCTAGAAGCTATTAAATATAACAAGATTCCAATCAGTGACCTATATTTAGTTGGATTTACATTAGGAGAATCATCAACATTGGTAATTTTGTAGCCTGTAACCATTGGAGTGCTAACAAGATGACATTCGTCCATTTGATATTTCTTAATCATCTCTCTTGCATACTTTGTTTGAGAGAGAAATATATCAGTTTCAAAATGAGAAACTTGAAGACCCAGGAAGAAAGTATTTTCTCCCAACAAAGACATTTCAAATTTAGTTTCCATAATCTAAGAGATTTTTTTACAAAAAGCAACATTATTGCAACCAAAGATAGTGTCATCTACATAAATTTCAACAACCAGAATATCAAAACTTTCAATCTTAACATAAAGATTGTTGTCAACACCTCCTCTAACAAATCCATTAGAAATCAAGTGATTACCCAACCTAGAGTACCATGTTGTAGGTGCTTATTTTAAGCCATATAGGGCCTTTTTCAGCCTGTAAACATGATTTGGTTTTTTTTTGCAAATAAACCCTTTAGGTTGTTCTATATAGACCTCTTCATCTAAATAATTATTCAGAAAAGTAGTTTTGACATCCATTTGATAAACACTAAAGTTATTGAAAAAATAATAAGCAAAGAATATTCTAACACATTCAAGTCTAGCAATAGGTGCAAAAGTTTCACCAAAACCAATACCTTCTTGCTGAGCATACCGTTTGTAGACATACATTCTCCTATTGCGAACAAAATTTCCATTTTCATCAAGTTTATTTCTGAAAATCCATTTTCCACCTATGAAATTCTTGTCATCTGGTCTTGGGAGTAACTCCCAAGTCTGATTTCTCTCAATTTGATCAATTTCTTCTTGCATATCATTAAGCCAACATTCATCAATGAGAGCTTCATCATAATTTTTAGGCTCAAACTATGTAACTAAACAAAAATGTGTAAGCTCAACTATACGAGCTTTTTCATCGGATTTAGGAGTCTTTTTTCTTGTTTCAACTCTTGCATATTTATCCCCAATAATCTAATCTTTAAGATCGTATCTAGCAATATATTTTGAAGGAGTTTATGACACACACTTTTTAGGACTTGTTTCATCATTTTTTTGACTTGTTTGAAGAAGTTCAGGACTTGTTGATTCAACATTAGGATTTGCTATTTCAAGTTTAAATTCTTCTTCCTAGTCATCCTACATAGGTTCAACATCTAAATGTATTCTTTCATCAACTTTTACATTAACCACTTCAACAATCTTATTAAGCCATTTCTGAAGGCATTTATAGGCTTTACTATGAGTTGAGTATCCCAAAAAGATACCCTCATCACACTTTGATTAAAACCTACCAAGATGATCATCATCTTTTTTGATTAAACACTTGCTTCCAAAAATTCTAAAATGCTTCACAGAAGTTGTTTTTCCATACCATAGTTCATAGGGGTGTATTTAGATTTGAACCCAAGTTGCACTCTATTCAAAATGCATACAGTTGTATGAATAGCTTCTTTCCAATACATATCAAGCAACTTAGCCTCATCTAGCATTGTTCTACCCATTTCTTTTATTGTTTTGTTTTTACATTCAAGTACATGATTTTGTTGAGGTTTTCTAGTGGCAGCATACTACCTCTTAGTACTATGTTTTTCATAGTAATCAATAAACTCCTGAGAGGTGAATTCACCTCCTTTATTAGATCTTAGACATTTGAGCTTTAAATCTGATTCTTTTTCAGCCATTTTATGAAAGATTTTAAACCTTTTGAAAGCTTATGATTTGTGTTTAAGAAATGTGACCCAAACCATTCTAGTATAATCATCCACATATAGCATAAAGCAATTTTCACCATTGATAGGCCTTGTTCTAGTTGGTCCACATAATTCTGTATGCACTAGTTGTAAAGGTTTTGATGAAGAATGTTCTTTTTTTTTAAAACTAAATCTAGTTTTCTTACCACTTAAATATTATTTGCACTCAAATTTTTTTGGTATGTTAAGGGCTAGTAAACCTCTAACATTTTGATTTTTGTTGATTATAACCAGATTGTCAAAATTTATGTGTCCTAGTCTCTTATGCCACAACCAAATTTTTTCAAGTTGACCCATTATACACATACCTTGATTATTGCCATTACCAGATGTGTCAAGAAGATTGCAGACATTTCCTTTAGTCCTTCCAGTTGCAACAACATTTCCAAGCTTATTTTTAATCTCACATCCCTATGAAGTGAACATGACATGATAACCACTATCACAAATTTGAATAACATGTTTAGAATATTGTGTTTTAGACCTTCCACATAGTACACATTGTAGATAGGAGTGCCCTCATCTACAAGAATTATCACCAAACTTCACATATCCACCTACATAATCTTCAAGTTTGATGAATTTATCCTTGTCACCTGTCATGTGGTTAGAAAAACCACTATCTAGGACCCATAAGTCCTTTTTCTTGGAATGAAAAGCAGTTTGAACTAACATAGTTTGCTATGTGTTTTTGACATTCTTAGGTTTCCAAACCATTTTGGATTTCTTTTGTTCATTTTTGTAGAAAAACTTTGCACTGTTTGATGGAATCACCCAGAGTATTGCATTTAAAGCATTTGATTTTTTTAGGAAAACCAAAGTATTTCTTATGACCAAACCTAGGTATTCTAGGGTTTATAAGTCTTCAAGAGCTCACTTTATGGCCAAAATTATTGCAAAAAAGACAATACCCATAAAAGAAAGGGGTATGTGCAAGATCATGATGGGCCAAAAAGTGGCGATATGTAAGCCATATGATGGCCCATGTGGCTGACGACTTTTTTTTTACCCAAAATTGATGAAACGAAAAAGGTTTTTAGATGAGATTCTCATCTTTCCACCAATATAAATTATTCTTTACTTTGAATTTAACAAATAATTATTATTCATTTTCTATTAGAATTACAAATAAAGTCCTGATTGATAGGTTGATTGAAAAATATCTATAACTTTCAAACGGTATCACATTTTTTGAATCTGAAACATGTGTCACATTCTATGCTTTGCATACTATAGGATTAATTAAAAAAAAATTGAATTTCATGAATTTTTGACCAAGTTAAGGTGGTTAGACAGACGAGCTTTTATATTTTTTAAAAGTTTTAATTAAAAATTCATAATTAATTATTTACTTGAAAAAAAATTATAAAAAATATGCATCACATCGGGACATGAATCCTCTAGTTATATCTAAAATATTATAAAAAATTATTATCATTTTATTGTGGTTAGGGTGTTCAAACAGACACCTACTTCTTATTTTTACCCTGAAATTTAAATACTACTGCATTGAAATTTCAAATTTTCACCAAATAGATTTAAAAAATAAAAATAAAGGTCTATTAGTTTAGAAACTACATTCAATTTTCTACAGATTCTATTTTTACATTTTTTTGAAATAATATAGATAACTTATTCAAATTTTTACGTCAAGTTGTCTAACTCTGATTTTTTATCTTTTACTGCCACTTAAGGGCCTATTTTTTCCATGATGATCCTGCACATACCCAAAGGGTTAATTTTGTATGATGTTTTGTTATTCCTAAAAGAATGAACATGATTCTTATCATAATCAAGATGATTTGATTCATAACTTTTGTTTGCAGCAACATCTGTTTTCTTTGCATCATCAATTAAACATTCACCCTTCTCAAACCCAACACTGGTTTTATCCTTATTCAACTTCTTCTTGTTAAGAATGTCATTCAGTTTCAAATTACTTTCATACTTTTTAATGGTCTTCCTAAGATCAAAAATTTCATGTTCAAGTCTTTGTATTTCTTGATCTTTATTACTTGTATCAACACAAAGACAATCCTCAATTCTCTTGGCTTCTTCAAGTTGAGTCTTCAAAGAGACTATTGCTTGATTTGAAGTTTTTTCTATAGCAAGTATTTGGTTCTTGAGTTTTTTAATCTCTTTTAAATCACATTTCAGTTCACCTTCTATATCTACTTCACCATATTCAACATCATTATTGTTTGTATCTTCGTGCTAATTGATTTCAGCCATGAATAGTATTTCATCTTCTTCAATTAAAGAATCTTCAGATTAAGTGTCTGTTTCGTCTTTACTAAATAGACTCTTCTTCTTTTCGAAGTTGAATTTTCGTGTAGGTTTATAGGTATTTTTCTTAGGTTGTTTTTTATATTTCTCGTTGTCACTATTTTGATCACCATAGGGGCACTTTGCAGAAAAGTGACATATTTTTCCGCAGTTAAAACACTTAAACCTAGAAGTTTTACCTTATATTTTCCAGATCCCTTTTTAAGCTTTCTAACAAAATGGGATTCTTTAGAATCACAAAGTTCTAACTCACTATCCTCACCTTTTTCTTTCTTTTCAATGTTAAAGGAAAATTCTTTTTCTATTGAAATTTTTTTGCTAGTTCTCATTTCAGAGGCAGTAAGAGTCCCTTGTAGGCTATCTAAGGTAATCTTATCAAAGTGTTTATTTTCTTCTAGGGCTGAAACCTTATATTCAAATTTAGTTGGTAAGGTTCTAGTGACCTTGGTAACCACATCAAACTCTTTTACATCTTCTCCTAATAATTTCATAGCATTGAAAATTTTATTTATCCTTAGGAAGTATTCAACCACTTTTTCATCATCCCTCATCCTCATTTCCTCAAACTAATGTTTGAGGGTAAGGATTTTTGACAATTTGACTTTTTCATTTCCTTGATAAATGGTTTCAATTTTTGCCCATATTTCCTGAGCAGATTTTCAATGCATGACTTTGACAAACACATCTTTAGTTAAACCACACAATATGGCATGGTTAGCTATAGCATTAGTTTCACACTTCTTTTTCTCAACAACATCTGTAGGTATTATGGGTGGAACAGTGTAACCGTTTAGGACAATGCTCCAAACATCAAGATCTATAGAAATCATATATGTTTCCATTCTAATTTTCTAGAATACATAATTTGTTCCATCAAAAAAAGGAGCTCTAGTCACCAAAGTGCCTTGTTGAGCTTGAGATCCTGAGCTCCAAGGTCTGCACTTTCTTCCTCTCTAATCTCAAGTTCTGAGACTTCTAGATTTGTCCTGTAGGTAAGTTTTGTTGGAGTGAAAATGACACTGAGAGGGGGCAGTGAATCAGTGTCTTAATATATTTTACTCTTTTCAAAAATTAAACCAAGGCACGCATTGTTTCTCAATTTTTCAATGACAAGTACATTCATGAGTTGAATGCAATAATTCATAAATGAAAATGAGAAATGTAATAGCTGAACAATAAACAAAACAACATTGACATAGTAAAGAAGTGAAACCATAAATGAAAAATGAGACACAATATTTGTCAAGTGGAAAACCCTCCTCAGGTAGAAAAAACACTCCTAAAAATAGTGCCTTTCAGGCTCTTATTTGAAAACCACTGTAAACAATGCCTTATAGGCTAATTTCTGGGCACCAACTCAAGGAGCACCAACCCCTCATTTTGAAACATAAATTTCAAGGAGCACCAACTCCTTTTCAGATTACAAAATAACAATAACAAAGATGATCTCTTTGTTTTTCAGATAAGCTCATAGAACCCCACACCCTTAATCTATCCAATACCCTAAAGATCCAAAATAATGAATCCCTAAATTATTAAATAAATGAAGTGTATGTCTTTGCTTTGTATCATGTTTTCTATTTTTATTACAAATCTTTTTTGATATAGCAACAAGTTACAATATCAACAATAACATCAGTATCTCACAGTGATGAAACATTGTATATATGTCATTTAAAAAAAAAAAAATAGGTCTACTAAAAACTGAGTCTTCAAAAAAAATGTCATTTTCAAAAGAATCTTTTACTCAACTGGTTGTTGGAACCATTTTGTTTCAGGCACCATAGAATAATAATAATAATAAAGTAGAATAAAGAGCATCTTTTGTTTGTAACAGCCACATAGAAGTTCATTCTTAGATCTGAAACTGAAACAAAAACCCATTATAGTAAGCATGTCTATCGAATCTTTATCACCCATCTCGTGAAACCCTCTTTTTCAGAAAAAATGACAGTAATGATAGAAAGGAGACAACTTTTTCTTCTCTGAAACGGTTTTGCAAGATTACCCATATGCCAAATTTGAGAATAATTGAACTTAATAAAAAAAACCCTCATTGCAATGACAAATAGGAATGATATTTTTCAGAGCATCTTTTTCTTTTATAACACTTTTTACCATTCAGATAAAATAAAAAGGAATATCACTTCCCAAGCCTATCAAAAACACAGTAATCGTTCCCAGAATAATAATGAACATCCCATATTTTAAAAAATAACCTTCCATATTCAAGCCAAGACAAATAATTGATCTTTCTATAAATCATGCTTCAAATGATAGAAGAAAATACCTGATGAAATGAAATTGAAGATAAGAAAAAATGCATGTGAACCTATATCATTGCATTTACCAACCCTGTAGAAGGAAAACCAATGAATCTCCTTCTTCCTTTTAGCCCTTAGCTAAAGAGTAACGACAAACCAAGTAACCATGCCAATCATTGATTAAACATTTATATTTGCTTCCTTTCAATGTCGTTACAGCTAGCTGAACCTACTGGAAAAAACAAATACAATGACTCCAATGGCAGCAGTTAAGGTTCTAAACCCTTAACAAAAGAATGACAAAGAAATTATTCCCTAACTTCTTTAACTCATTCGATTCAACTTTTATCTAGTCATTTGATGACTATTTCAAAATAGATAATACACCGAGGTCCGATAAAAGAACAAAATGATTATCAAACTTATCATAAGCTTTCAAGTCTATTATCAAAATATTAACCATAGATGCCAACACAATAATCACCTTTGATTATTGCTTCTAATGTGTCGATTTGAATTATCATATGAAACATTATTCCATATCCATAAATTTCAAAATGTGGATTATGTAACAAATGATGATTGTCACTTGACCACTATAATCAGCCAATCACAATTATCCAAAAGACATTACACAAAGACAATAAATCAAGTGCACAATAAGAGTGTCATCATCTCTATCAAATGCTTAAGGGAACCTGATAGGGTTTGCTTCATTTAAGTTCCAACTCCTATATGATTAACATGCCCGATAAGAGCTTGATATGTTTTGATAAACTGAAACATTATCTCATATTACTTGCTTAGCATATTTGATAATCCTAGAGTAAATAGAACCTTATAACAAGATATTCCAACCAAGTCAGAATTGGTATAAATACCTTTCCAAATTATATGCCAAAGGATATCAACTATAAACCATGAACCTTATTAATGATGTATCTTTTAACATACAATGCCAAATGAAATATCAATGTAGAATAACAAAGAGAACATTAATATAATTCCAACCCATTATGCCATGTATCAAATAATGTATCATAACCATTGACATCAAATAAATATGAGTCAACCATGAAGATCATTAGAATGAAAATATGCCATAAAGATATAATCAAATGAGTCTTGTCAATGATGCCATGATCAACCAATGATGCCAAAATCAAACTAATAATGAGAAATTTAAATAATATACCTGTCATGCAATAAAGAAGGGCCAACCTATCAAACTGAATATCCTGAAACTGTTGTATGATCATCTTGAGTGACCTATAATCATGCTTTATCATACAGTTAGTAACCATAACCATCTAAAATATATATAAATACTGAAATAGGTAGTTGAACATGAATAGTTGATATGAAATTTAGATGAAAATGGCACTGAAAAACCTGAATCACCATTAACAAGAATACCAAAAAAAAACCACTGAATGAATATTTGAGATACCAAAGAGCATGCCAACAATTTTTTTCATCAAGGACAACCAAAGACAACTAAGAATTCAACAAACTCCCCCTTTTTCCTTGATGGAAAAACACAAATTACTCTCCCCTTTTTTGCTTCAATGACAAAGAAATGCAATGCAACCTCAACTAAGAAGCCAACAAAGAGTTGTATGAACTAGCTGCAAGTAAAACAACAAGAGAAAAAAAACTGAGAATACAACAGAGTTGTGAATAAATAGATGTTGTAACAAGCTCCCCCTAAGCCAAAACTGGCTGAATAAGAGAAGTAAACATTGAGAGATAACTCCCAATGAAGTCTCAGCCTTTCAAATAATTATTTAGTTAAAGGCTTAGTAAAGATGTCAGCAAGTTGTTCTTGTGAGGCAACATATTGTAAATAGACCTCTTTGGCGAACACTTTTTCTCGAAGAAAGTAAAACTTGATAGCAATGTGTTTAGTGCAAGAGTGCATAATAGGATTTCTAGAGATATTAATCGCACTAGTATTATTACATATAATAGAAATAGGTTTAGGAACTTCAATACCCATTTCAAAGAGTTTGTGCCATCCAAAGTACTTGAGTGCAAAAAGAGGTGGTAGCAATATATTTTTCTTCAGCAATAGAGAGTGAAATAGATTCTTATTTCTTGTTGTGTCATGCCACTAATCGATCACCAAGAAATAATGCAACACCACTAATACTTTTCCTATCATCCAAACAACCAGCCCGGTCAACATCAATATATGCAATTAATGAAAAATCATTGCTTCTAGGATACCAGAGACCATAGTCAAGAATGCCCTGAACATATTTAAGAATTCTTTTAACAAAGGTAACATGAGATTCCTTAGGGGATGACTGAAATCTTGCAACCATGCAAAATGCCTACATTATATCATGTCTAAAAGTTGTTAAATCTAACAAGCTACCAATCATTGACCTATATTTGGTTGGATTTACATCAGGAGAATCATCAACTTTGGTAAGTTTGTAGCCTGTAACCATTGGAGTGCTAATTGGATGATATTCACCCATTTGATATTTCTTAAGCATCTCTCTTGCATACTTTGTTTGAGAGAGAAATATGGGTGAAGCCACAATAGTGGTTTACAATTTGATGGAGGAAGGAAAACTAAGAAAAAATGACCCCATGGCAAAAAAATTGGTTTTAGGGGTTCGAATGAACCTACCAGTTCAATTGAACCAAAAAGGGGTTCGATTGAACCCATTAATTATCGGACCCACATTTCCCACCCAAAAATAAAAATAAAAATGCATATTGAAGGGGGTTCACTAAAACCCCCCTGGTTTTAGTGAACCTCCCTTTTCCCACCTCCCTACTCTTTGGCATGAAATTTTTTTTTTCCCTTTGAAACTCGGTTTCAGGATGAAAATGGAGGAGACTTCATGAACCCAACTTGAATTAGGTAGTCCTCAGAATGAGCTATCCAATGAATATAATTTTAATATGTTTTGATTTTATTATGTATTTGTTTTTCTAGTTTTATTAAACATAGGTTTTTCATAAAAAGTGAAGGTATTTGTTCTGCACATGTGGAAAAATAGAAGATTATAAAAAAAATTTGAAAAATATGAGTGCATCAGATATTGAAGTCCTTGATCCAGTAAAAAAAAATGAATTTCAATATATGAAAAAAAAAATTACGCATTATATGGTCGCGCTATGTCTGAATTGTAATTGGTTTGACTTCGAAACTTGATTAAAGAAAAACTATTCAATTAAAAACTATCTAACAAAAAAAAATATGCGTTATATGGTGTGCGTCACTTTTCAACAAAGTTGTTTTCTGAAAAATACCAATTTTCATGGGAGATGGAAAAAGAAATGCAATTTGATTCCAAAAATTTTGAAACAAATATTTTTAGAATCTATAGACAAAATGTGATGAGACTCTAGTTTGCATCATCTTCAAATTCCTCACAATTTAGCAGCTATATGTGCTCAAATGTGAAGATTTAGTTAAAAAAATATATTTCAATGTCCAGTTTGGCCAAAAATTGTAAACCACTATTGTGTGATCACCCATATACTAGTTCCAAGTTGAGAAACTTGAAGACCTAGAAAGAAAGTAAGTTCTCCCAACAAAGAAATTTCAAGTTAAGATTCCATAATCTAAGAGAATTTTTTACTCAAAGCAACATTATTGTAGCCAAAGATAGTGTCATCTACATAAATTTCAAAAAATAGAATATTAAAGCCTTCAATCTTAACATAAAGATTGTTGTCAACACCTCCTCTAAAAAATCCATTAGACATCAAGTGATTATCCAACCTAGATTACCATGCTCTAAGTGCTTGTTTTAAACCATATAGGGCCTTTTTCAGCCTATAAACATGATTTGGTTTGTTTTTTCAAATAAACCCTTCAGGTTGTTCTATATACACCTCTTCATCTAAATAACCATTCAAAAAAGCAATTTTGACATCCATTTGATAAACAGTGAAGTTATTGAAAACAAAATAAGCCAAGAATATTCCAATAGATTCAAGTCTAGCAACAGGTGTAAAAGTTTCACAAAAATCAATACCTTCTTGCTGAGCATACCCTTTGCAAACATACCTTTCCTTGTTGCGAACAACATTTCCATTTTAATCAAGTTTATTTTTGAAAATCCATTTTCCACCTATGACATTCTTGTCATATGGTCTTGGGATTAACTCCCAGGTCTGATTTTTCTCAATTTAATCAATTCCTTCCTGCATAGCATTAAGCCAACATTCATTAGTGAGAGCTTCATCATAATTTTTAGGCTCAAACTGTGTAACTAAATAGAAAGTTGTAAACTCAGCTATATGAGATTTTTCATCAGATTTAGTAGTCTTTCTTCTTGTTTGAACTACTGCATAGTTATCCCCAATAATCTGATCTTTAGGATCGTATCTAGCAAGAGATTTTGAAGGAGTTTTTGACACACTTTTAAGGAGTTGTTTCATCATTTTTTGGACTTATTTCAACAATTTTAGGACTTTTTCATTCAACATTAGGCTTTTTTTTTTCAAGTCCTTTAGAATTTATTGCAAGTTTAAATTCTTCTTCCTCATCATCCTACATAGGTTCAACATCTAAATGTAGTATTTCATCAAATTTTACATTAACCACTTCAAAAATCTTATTAAGTCTTTTGCTAAGACATTTATAGGCTTTACTATGAGTTTAGTATCCAAAAAAGATACCCTCATCACACTTTGACTGAAAATTTCCAAGAAGATCAACATCTTTTCTGATAAAACACTTGCTTCCAAAAATTCTAAAATGCTTCACAAAAGTTGTTTTTCCATACCATAGTTCATAGGGGGTGTATTTAGATTTCACCCTAAGTTGCACTCTATTCAAAATGTACATAGTTCTATGAACAGATTCCTTCCAATATAGATTAGGAAACTTAGCCTCATCTAGCATTGTTCTAGCCATTTCTTTTACTATTCTATTTTTACATTCAACTACCCCATTTTTTTGAGGTTTTCTAGTGGCAGCATATTGCCTCTTAATACCGTGTTGTTCACAATAATCAATAACCCCCTAAGAGGTGAACTCAACTCCTTTATTAGATCTTAGACATTTGAGCTTTAAATCTGATTCTTTTTCAACCATTTTATGAAAGATTTTAAACCTTTCGAAAGCTTCTAATTTGTGTTTAAGAAATGTGACCCAAACCATTCTAGTATAATCATCCACAAATAGCATAAACTACTTTTCACGATTGATAGACCTTGTTCTAGTTGGTCCACATAAGTCTGTATGCACTAGTTGTAAAGGTTTTGATGAAGAATGTTCTTTTGTTTTGAAAATGACTCTAGTTTTCTTACCACTTAAACATTCTTTGCACACAATTTTTTTTGGTTTTTTAAGGGCTGGTAAACCTCTAAAATTTTGATTTTTTCTAGTTCTAAACAAATTATCAAAATTAATGTGTCCTAGTATTTTATGCCACAACCAACTTTCTTCAACTTGACCCATTAGACACATACCTTGATTATTTTCATTACCAGATGTGTCAAGAAGATTTTAAACATTCCCTTTAGTCCTTCTTCCAGCTGCAACAACCTTTCCAAGCTTATTTTTAATCTCACATCCATGTGAAATGAACATGACATGATAACCACTATCACATATTTGACTAACACTTATAAGATTATATTTTAGACCTTCCACATAGTACACATTGTAGATAACAGTGTCCTCATTTAGAAGAAGTGAACCTTTACCTTTGATTTGTATATCATAATTATCACCAAACTTCACATATCCACCTACATAATCTTCAAGTTTGATGAATTTATCCTTGTCACCTGTCATGTGGTAAGAACAACCACTGCCCAAGACCCATAAGTCCTTTTTCTTGGAATGAAAATCAGTTTGAACTAACATAGTTTTCTCTATGTTTTTGACATTCTTAGGTTTCCAACCCATTTTGGTTTTTTGTTGTTCATTTTTCATAACAACTTTGCACTATTTGAAAGAATGACACAGAGTATTGCATTTAAAGCATCTGATCTATTTAGGAAAACCAAAGTATTGCTTATGACCAAACCTAGGTATTCTAGGATTTATAAGTATGTAAAAGCTCACTTTATGGCTAGAATTGTTGCAAAAAACATAACCCATAAAAGAAAGGGCTAAATTTGTATGACATTCTGTTATTCCTAAAAGGATGAACATGATTCTTATCAGAATCAAGATGATTTGATTCAGAAATTTTGTTTGCAGTAGCATCTTTTTGCTTTGCATCATCAATTGAACATTCACCCTTCTCAAGCCCAACACCGATTTTATCCTTATTAAACTTTTTCTTGCTAAGCATATCCTTGAGTTTCAAATTACTTTCATACTTTTCAATGGTCTTCCTAAGATCAACAATTTCATGTTCAATTCTTTGTATTTCTTGATCTTTATTACTTATATCAACATGAAGACAATCCTCAATTCTCTTGGCTTCTTCAAGCTGGGTGTTCAAAGAGACTATTGCTTGATTTGAAGTTTGTTCTTGAGAAATAATTTTCTTCTTGATTTTTTAATCTCTTTTAAAGCACATTTCAATTCACCTTCTAGACCTACTTCACCATCTTCAACAACACTGTTGTTTGTATCTTCTTGCTGATTGATTTCAGCCATGAATATTATTTCATCTTCTTCAACTAAAGAATCTTCAGATTTAGTGTCTGTTTCATCTTTACTAAATAAACTCTTCTTCTTTTAAAAGTTGAATTTTCATGTAGGTTTATAGGTCTTTTTCTTAGGTTGTTTTTTAGATTTCTCATTATCACTATTTTGATCACCATAGGGGCACTTTGCAACACAGTGACCTATTTTTTGGCAGTTAAAACACTTAAAGGGAATTTTTCCCTTATATTTTCTAGATCCCTTTTTAAGCTTTCTAACAAAGTGGGATTTTTTAGAATCAGAAAATTCAGACTCACTATCCTCACCTTTTTCTTTCTTTTTAATGTTAAAGGCAGTTTCTTTTCCTATTGAAATGTTTTTGCTAGTTCTCATTTCATAGGCAGTAAGAGTCCCTTACAGACTATCTAATGTAGTCTTATCAAAGTGTTTTTGTTCTTCTAGGGTTGAAACCTTATACTCAAATTTAGCTGGTGAGGTTCTAATGACCTTGGTAACCACATCAAGCTCTTTTACATCTTTCCCTAATCTTTTCATAGCATTGACAATTTCATCTATCCTTACGAAGTATTCAGCCACTTTTTCATCATCCATCATTCTCATTTCCTCAAACTGATGGTTGAGGGTAAGGATTTGTGACAATTTGAGTTTCATTTCCTTGATAAATGGTTTCATTTTTTTCCCAAATTTCTTGAGTGGATTTTCAATGCATGACTTTGAAAAACACATCTTTAGTTGGGTATGTGCAGGATCATGATGGGCCAAAAAGTGGCGATATGTAAGTGATATGATGACCCATGTGGTTGATGACCTTTTTTTTACACAAAATTGATGAAACGAAAAGGGTTTTTAAAGGATATTCCCATCTTTCCACCAATATAAATTATGCTTTACTTTGAATTGAATAAATAATTATTATTCATTTTCTATTTTAATTACGACTAAAGTCTTAATTGATAGGTTGATTGAAAAACATCTATAGCTTTCAAATGGTATCACATTTTTTCAATCTGAAACATGCTTCACATAATATAGGATTAAAAAATAATAACAATAATTTCATGAAGTTTTGACCAAGTTAAGGTGATCCTGGACATACCAATTTTTATATTTTTTAAATGTTGTAATAAAAAATTCATAATTAATTATTTATTTGGAAAAAAATTATGAAAAAATATGCATCACATTGGTACATGAGTCCTCTACTTATATCTAAAATATTATTATTTTACTGTGGTTAGGGTGGTTAGACAAACACCTACTTCTTATTTTTTCCCTGAAATTTAAGTACTACTGCATTGAAATTTCAAATTTTCACCAAATAGATTTTTTTATTTTTTAAATAAACCTAGTAGTTTAGAAACTACATTCAGTTTTCTACAGATTCTATTGTTACATATTTTTGAAATAATATAGATAACTTATTCAAATTTTTACGTCAAGTTGCCTGACTCTGATTTTTATGAACTTTATTGCCACTTAAGGGCTTATTTTTCCATGACGATCCTGCACATACCCAATTAAACCACACAAGATGGCATGCTTAGCTCTAGCATTAGTTTCATACTTCTTTTTCTTAGCAGTATCTATGTGTATTACGGTTGGAATCACATGGACCTACAACTTAAATTTTTTATGCTATACTATTTGAACTTACCATGTTGATTCAAATTGAACCATAGAAAAATGAGGTCAGAGAATACCCACCTATTTCTCTAGGTCATTCAATAATATCCTAAGAACACTAATGGCATTAACTATCAACCTCAAAGGTGAGTCAATTCTCAATTAGGAGGAACTAGGAAGGGGGTTCTTCTAACTTTTAGGGGCTCACCACCAAGCAAATGCTTGGAAAAGACAAATAAGCATTCAACCTACAAAACCTAGTTATGCAAGCTAAATGAGGGATGCAAATGATGAAATTATGCAACAAAAAGATAGGATGTGTGTACCTAGGAAGTCTAGAGATATGATTAAGATTCTGGAAATGAAAATTTTTCTGAATATTTTAGGGAGGAATAAAGAACCCTTACTATTGTCTTAGTCTCATAGTTGTTTTTCAAGGAAAATGCAGAATCTTTGGATCTCAGAACAAAATCTCAAAGAATCTCTAAAAATACCCCTGGGATGAATAAGATGCCCTATGTGGTGTATTATTCATGTTCTAAGTTTCTAAAAACTCTAGATGTGATCCTGAGCTCCAAGGTCTACACTTGCTTCCTCTTCGATCTCGGGTTCTAAGACTTCCATATTTTCCTATAGGTTAGTTTTTGTGAAGATGACAACTTAGTAATGCAACTTTTCAATCTTGCACTCTAAGTGATCTTCAAGTCTTCAACCTAAATCTGCAACCACAAGCATACAAGAGAGGAAAAATTTGTTGATTGTTAGTAAATGCAGGTTTTCCTTGGTCAAAACCCTTGTTGGTAATTAAACCTTGAAATGAAATTGAATAATGGAGGGAAATGATGAATGAACAACATGGAATGTTACAAATCACCAAACCCTTATTTTAAAGTCTACAAACTTGTGTTAGGTGGCTATCTTGAATGTAGATCTTGAATCAATTGAATGCATTGATAGATCTTTCTTGAATTGCTTGCTTGAATCAAAATTCTACACCACAAATTTTAGCAAAAAAAATACATGATGCAAGAATATCCTTTGATATGATGCTTGAATCTTGATGATGGCTCCAAAATGCTTGAAGAACTGTTCTTGAATTCTCTTGGATGAATACTTAAATTCTTGGATGCTTATTATGCTCTTGGATATTTTTCTTATTATGAAAATGAGTGAATGAACCTTGTATTTATACTTATATATGTTTAATATCCTAAAATTACATCACACCAAGTCGAAATAGGAAAACGTTAATCAAAGAAGGCTAAAGCCAACCAAAATTTGAAATTAAATCTCAAAAATAAGCCAAGGAGGCTTAAGATGCACTAGGTGGCACCCTAGTCCCAAGGCTCAAATCTCAAGGCACAAAATCCAAAAAGGGACCTTTTAAGGTGTATTCAAAATCAAGGTCCCAAGACCTTTGGGGACTAAGATGCCCTAGGTGGCATTTTAGTCTCGACCCAAAAATCAAGGACACATAGACATAATCATTAAATTACCATTTTCCCTTTGATGATTGTCGGGATTAACCAGAAAAAGTTGTAGTTTATGAGCCTTGTGGATGCAAAATAGGACCAATTAAGACATAAAGAAGGAAAAATAGAGTAAGGTGGGCTCAAACAAGTGTGAAAGTGCAATGGTATGTATTTTCCTACACAACACATATTCTATTTATTTATGCACCTGATGTAATTCATGGATTGAATACTAACAACTCAACATTAGATAATAGTGATGCTGAAAGAAAATAGGGTAATTTGTGCTTTCTTATGTCTTTGTTTAGATTTTTTTTTAATAATTTAATTGCTCATGTTTTAGCACTTGTTTTAATGGTGTGATATGTAAATTTTCCAACCTTTTTATTTCATCCAACAAGTGAAACATTTCATGAAGCTTGATACAATATTGATATTTTTGGAACTTTGGTTCCTAGTAATAGTTTTTGATAAAAGGAGTTGATTCCATTTTATCTAACTTCATGTGACAATTTTTTGGTAGATTGATAAACAATTGCAATGATGTAGTAGTCTATGACATGTTGCAGTGAGTTTTAGATGTTGTGGTTTAACATGGATACTTGTATAAGTTTGACATTGCTATGCACTTAAGCGTAAGTCATTGGATGAGAACCCTCAATTGCATAATTTTAAATGTCATTGTAAGTGTGTATGATAGTACAAGTACACTTATGATATTGTTGAAATAAATGTAGAAATAACCAAGAGCAATGAGATGTTCTAAAAGACAACTAAAGGTATTGCAAGCAGCTATAGCTCATAAAAATTCCACCTTTTCTACCACAAGTCATGGGTAGTTTGGTTGAGTTTAGGAGAAATGGGTTAACGATATTTGATCAAGTGTGAGTGACATTGACTTGTTATTGTGGTGATTATTTATATGGAGAAGTCATGTTTCATGTAATGTGTGACATGCCAACATCATGATATGGTTGCACATGAATGTTGGCGATGTTTTATGTTACAATTTGACAATTAATAAAAATGAATTATTTGTTGAATGGCTATCTATCTATTTTTTAAAATGTGCCAAGGTTTGTTAAGATTGTACATTGTTGTATATGGTTGAATCTTGAAGGTGTAAACCTTTGTTTTACAGATTATATGCTATTAATTTATAGATCAAGATTGTGTGAAAGTGATCCTATTGTATTGGAATTAATTTTTTGAATAATATAATTATGAATATATTTTTACTAGAGTTTTATCCCATAAAGGTTTTCCACATAAATTCATATCTCATGTGTATTCATGACTTGTGTATTACTTTGCATCCTTCCCTTAATGTTGTTTAATTGAATCATATAAGAAATATAAGTGTATGTTTATGACATCACCTTAAGGTGTTTCAATATCCTAATTTATTAGTTGTTTGTATCAAGGAGTTATTTCCATAAGAGTTGTCATAGTAGGAAGAAATTTTAAAAAAAAATTCTAGACTTGAGGAAAATAAAATCTTCAGCAACAATGGTATGTGAAGACCAATTTCACATAAACTATAGGTTACCATGCTTTGGTTGTAGATGTGAAGCACCTATAACATATTATAGTTAAGAATTTTTTTATATAGTCTATTTTGTTCCATGTGATATTTCAATCTCATTGAATGTCTCTCCACTCAAGACACAAGTTCAAGAAAATCATCTTCCCTATTTTATGATTCTGAAATAAATTCAACAAAAAATTGTAATCACACCAAATATAGGCTATACTTTATTTGCTCGCAAAAATATTTAATCAACTACCCCAAATGCTTAACAAAAGTCACTTATTCCTCAAATTCATCCAAGAGTCAACAAATTTAACCATTATTGTCAAAGAAGCCTATATGGCACATTTTATGGATCTTTACTATATTGAACTCACTTTCTTTCCAAATTTAGAAATATCCACATTTTAGAAATAATATAAACGAAGGTACCCAAATCTTCATTGTATCAGTAGATAATTTAAATAAATTTACTCTCTATGGTTCCCATGATCTCCATACTGTTAGTGTTTTATAGCTTCGGAAGCTATTTTCTTAATTAAAGGCAAGTCGGCCTTCATGTTCTAAATAAAGTTAAATGAAAACATGCTCAAGGCAGGTCAGCCTTCTTGATGTGCAAATTATATTTTCTATTTTCTATTTCTATTAGAGGTCGAACTAGATGAAAAATCACCTTGCTTTGTATATATTCAAGGTGAAGTTCATTCATTCAACCCATCAATTCAATCACTCCATTCACACCTCCAACAAAAGTTTTCCTTTCCATTTGCAGTAGATCAGACTTCAAGGAAAAGCATACTTATTTTTATTTAGCATCAAGGAGAAGTGTCTTCATTCATTGTATATACTTAGCCTTGTGTAAGGCTTGATTTTGTATGCAGTTTTCTATACTTATTCCTTGGAGATATAAGAGATATTCTTTGTTGGGTTTTTCACCCTCGAGTAGGAGGGTTTTCCTAGGGTAAATTGTTGTGTTAGTTTTCAAATGTGTTGTATTTTTTCTTTACATTTTGTATCATAAAACTAACATGGTATCAAAGCAGGTCTAAGAAAAGATCTGGTCAGAATTGTTTAAGCAGTCAAAACCTGGAGATATAATTTGGATATGAAACTTATTATTTGAGCCGTAATTGCATCATCTTTGTATGGTTGAGTTAATTGTTGGAAAAGATAGTAGCTGACAAGGCATTTGTTAGGAGGATGACTTTAAGGGCATTTCATCTAGTAATGAGCGTAGCTTGAAGAGTATAACCCATGCGAGGTTTGAGACTTGTTCATTATTAAGTCTTGTTGGAAATGATCACAACATTTAGGATTTTAGGTGCAGCATGAGAAGATAGGTGGAAAAGTCAAGGGTAGTTTATTTATTGGAAATCAAATTTAATTATTGAGAATTCATGGCCCTTTGAGTTTGGAGGATTTTATTACTAGAACACAACTACAGTCATCAAAGCATAAGTGTTGTGCCAGTGGTTGCACCTGAGTAGGAAACAAGTGGTCATCAAAGAATAAGTGTTGTGCCAGTGGTTGCGCTTGAGTAGGAAACAAGTGGTCATCAAAGCTTCAATCAGGTTTCTATGATCCTCAAGATTCTAAAGATAAGTTCCTAATATCTTTAGAGGAAGGACTTACTTTAGTATATAGAAAGAAGGTGAATGATTATTTCTAGCCGTAGGATAGAAGCAATTTTGAATGATCATGTGAAGAAGGGTTTGCAGGCATAGGAGAATTCTCATAAAGCTTGATCTATTGAAGACTCATAAATTTCCAAAATCATGCCAGATTGGGAAATTGAAGATATTATAATTGTATAAGGGCATATCAAGTCAAGACACCTGTGAGGGTTGATTTGAATTTCCACTACTTGATGTATCCCTAGAGTCTAGTCATTTCCTTCCACTTTCATTTTAGTATGCTTTATGCCTTCATTTGAGTTGTTGTTCCTATTTTGGGTGTATCTAGATGTCTTGTGTCCACGTATCTGCTACATGAAGAAGTTTTTTTAAACTTGCAGGCATTTTTAAATCATTCTGTAACAGCAAATCATTCCATTGCAGCAGATCTGAATCTTTAAGTGCAAAGATCAGGAAAGAAAAATTGGTGGATTGTGAGGAATATTAGACAATAAAGAGATAATTATTTCATACCCTTGAATAATGTTCATGAATTTGTATGTAGTTATTAATTCATGCAATAACACTAGAATAGTGAATCATGTATGCTTCTAGCATTAGTATTTCTCTTCAGGATAGTTAGTTCTATGAACTATTAAAATGTCTAAAATTCTTTCAGGATGGACCGAGGAGCATAAGGATGATGAGAGATTTCATTCAAGGAAGATCTTGATGCATCTTTTAAAGAAGTCATGCAAACCAAAGGATGGATACATAGCTTGAAACCATGGGACTAAGTTGGTGGCACATAACTTCACTAGAGACACCTGTTGAAGAGGAAGACCCTATATAGATTGTCACTGCGACTAGTTTCTTCGAAGAGGAAGAAATAAAATTCAGAGGGAGTCTGAAAAACCAAAAGAGGCAACCTTGGATGAGGAGGTCGGGAGGTTGATGCAAGTACTTGGAGCTTTAGAGGGAGTCACATTGTCATGCCTGAAATTTTCACTAGAGAAACCCAACTATTTTTTTTTTTAGAATATATTAACTACGCTATTTAACGCTCTAAGTATTTAGGGTGTAACATAAACCATCTCCAATATACTGCTACATTCCTTAAGCATAAATTTAACCACTAATCCTATCACCAAAACTCAATTTACATTTAACATAGTCTAAAATTATTATTTATAATTAGAGGTAAGATTAATATCAATATTCCTTTTGATATTAAAATAATATGATAATTATCATCATCATGAAATTTGTTGATATTATTATCCTTTCTTTAAACTAATATTGATTTTAAACTTGTTAACGTGATACTATTATTAATGTATCTCCCATTATTAAACTATGCTTTAAATATTAAATTTACAAGTATCATAATTCAATGGTTACGTTAATGATATTCATTATAATGGTTATGACACCTTAACCCACAACGAGTAGTTCCTACTTCTCTTTCATGTTGACAATAATGTCAATATGGTATTGTGATTATTAACATAGTTCCTCGTGACCCAAAGATGGTATTTTAGAATACTAAATATGTATCTTTTGATGGTAAAAAAAATTCCTTATTTGAACACCTATGAAAAGTGTGCCAAAAGATACTCCTAACCCAAATATTAATGAACCTCAAAATTAATAATATTAATTATGCTAACATTAGTATTAAGGTAACCACTTATATGAATATTGATAAGAGTGTTAGGAATACTATGTCGTTGATCGTTAAGATACTTGATGATATTAAGGCTTCTTGAAATCTTATTACTCACAAATAATATTAAATTTTACTCATAATAGAAATATCATGTTTGCATATACCCTCGTTTATACTATTATAAATTCCATCCACTAATACCCATATCAATATTATAAATACTTTAATTAATTATATTATTCACATTATCCTTAATATAAGGATCCATGTTATATTTACCATTAAGCATTATTTAATCAATTAAGCACTATTGTATAAATTCTCTAATCACCAAGATTTAGGTGGGTGGTTTCATGCCCTAAATCTTTAGACGAGACAAAAACACCACTAAATGTTTTTTTGTAACAATACGGATGGACACTATTATTTGATAGTTGATTGTTGCTTGCAAAACTTACCTTCAATAATAATATCACTATTTTATTTTATTATTATTATGTTATTTTTAATTCTTTTATTTGATTATATATATAATATTTATTTAATTAATTATTTATCAAGTTCTTATATACAAAAATAATTAAAAACTCCATATATTTATTTATTTTTTAAAAGATTTTTATAAAAAAGAAAAGATAAATCCTTATCTAAAGAATGTTAATAATAAGTAATTATTATTCTTTTAACTTTTAACTCTTTTAATTCTCATTAAATATAAAGGTTTTAAGTTCACAAATTATCTTTCTACAGAATAGGGCCTTCTATTAGGGAATATTTAAGCATGGAATTCAAATCGAAGTCCTCTAAATTGATAAAATATAAATATAAATTATTAAAAGAATTCAAAAAGTAACTTAACCTTTTTGTTTCTTTTATGAGTGTTTTCTTTATTAGCATTCATGTATTTTTTTCTACCGCCATTCAAGGATGAGGTATGGGAATAAAGGAATATTAAGGAAAACACGTGCTCTCACCTTAAATCCCATTGTAAATATCTATACAATTTAAAATGTTGAACACTTCTAACACAATGATATATTGTATTTCATTATTACTATAACATCCATAACGATTGTATTTATTTATTTTTAGCGAATCTCATGCTAACCCACTCCATCCTTCGAAGAAAAGAAGTATTGATTGCTTTACGTTACAATTGATGATAGTGTCGTAATTTTTGACAATAACTATATAGAACCTGAAATTACAATAGATTGTTACACATACGCCAATTAATTTAGCTTAAGTTTTTCCCGTCCACGATATTAATACCGATATTATTTTGACTGCTGATTAAAAGGACTAAGATTTATTTCTGCAAGAAGCGATACCAAGCTGGAGGATATATATACGAATGAGAAAACAAGGAATACAACTACGGTCACACCCTACAAGATTTCTTTTGATTGAAATGACTGAATGAGGTGGGTGTCTTTGCATTTGGTTGTCAGTAATAACTTCCTTACAAGGGGAGACGTCTTCAAGAAAAACCGTTGACATCTGACTTCAACTACTTTGCTTGAACAACTCATGGATCAATTAAAGAATGTTGCCAAAGCATGCATTGACACACAACTGTTGGAAAACAAAAGGCACAAAATGAACAAAAACAGCTTTAAGACAATTTAAACACTAAAAGACAAAAAAATTTGAAACATACAGCATTAACCAGATACATTATATTATATTGATTCTTAAAAAAAAAAGAAAATCATATAGAGCTTCGACTCTTCACTTATAAAATCCTGCTTCTGCAAATCATATTCACAATTCTACACTCTTTTTAGTACACACAACATCATAAACTTCTGATATATTTTTCTCTGCTCTTGAGAGCTATATCACCCTTTTCTTACTTTTGTCACTTTTTCAACCTGCAACAAAAAATATATATATATCTTAAAAAGCAACATCAAGAAGAACATAAAATAAATTGTTTCAATGCACCCACAGAACGTGTAAGGACTCCACACTGAGTTAATGCAAATTCCAATCGTATCAAATCTAGGACTTGGCTTCATTAAGAATAAATAAATCACATTTAAATAAAATCCTTTTGAATTGAATATTCACCTGCTGGAAATCCACCGAGGTGCTACCAAAGACGTCAAAACCGCGTTACTACGTATGGAGCAAACCCATCTTGCGGTATCGCAGGGAAGCCATGAGAAAACCACTATACCACGAGGAGCAGCAAACACAACAATGGTATCGCCGTGAAGCTGCGAGCTACCACGCTACCGCGAGCGGCAGAGGAAGGACTCGTGGGACCACGGGATCACCGCACCACCACAAGGGGAAAACGAAGGGGCCGTGGTAACACGGGGAAACCGCATCACCATGGTTGAAGTCAGAAGAGTTGGCAGTGCCGCGGTGAAGCCAGGAGAGACCGCGCAACCGTAGGGTGGGAGATGATAGGTCGCGGTAACCGCGCAATCGCGGGAAGCTAGATGACAGGCCGCGGTGAGGTGGTGAGACTGTAGTACCGCGGGTGACAAGAAGAGGGGCAGTGGTCTCGTGGTAACCCAACAGTCGGGGTTAATCTCCAATAGCAACTAGGTAATGGGCTTCAAAGAAAACAAGTCGGCTTCTCCATCTACCTCATCTCATTTTCTCCACTTATAGATGATTCTAAAGTATTTCTACGGTGCATAACACTTTATTTCTCAACCTCCTTTTGACAATAATCGACAAGAATTTATGGCATATTAATGATTTCAAGTATTGGTATCAATCTTGAAGAAGTCTTAATGAAAAACAAATAAAATAAAATTTAATATGTACATGTTAAGGCCAAGGTTTGCAGAGGTGGTTATAGAATTTAGAGATCAAATATCTTGTTTTTCGTTGAAGCTGTCGCTTGAACAAGGGTTTAGGAAATCAAGAGATGAGAATAGTATCCCTCCCTTCAATGCTCTCTCAGTTTCATTGAGTTAGGGCTTACACTAAGACCCATTGCCCATCCTCATGGTGATCAAGTATTAGGATGGATGGAGAAGGTGATTACGATATCCCCAAGATCGTTGCCACATTTATTGGTGCAATATCCTTTTACTCTATTGCATAGCAACCCAACATCTTGGTTGGAAGTGCATGGGTCATTTTATAGCTGAAATGAGGCGGCCCTTTGGTGCACACATCCATTGATACTGTAAAGAGGGGTTTAAATGAGTATAAGCACAATAACTAATACTATTGTGCAACTATTGAGATGTATCATCTCCCTAGATCCTTTCTCTCACACAGGTAGCTATATATACTGGTTGGGAGCTACCTAAGTCAACATTATGAGGTGTTGAATCTTAATAACATGTGACACCACTGATAACTATATTATCATGTATCCAAAGCAAGTTTTGAAATACTGATAGCATCTTCAAGGGTCAATAATATTTGTTTATGTTTAAGTCTACAATGAATTCTATCTTATATTCTATATAATTATATTTTTGTTTTTAGTAATGCTATATCCTTGAGAATTCCCCTTATATGGCTAAAATTACTTCCGTTTGTTTGGTTAATTCCGTACAACTCATTCTCCTATCAAGGAAGTACCTATATGAGATTACATATACTAAAACCAGAATTCACAGTTATACTAAGAATGCATGGAATATCATTTACCTCCAATAATCAACTCTATTCGGTTCACATTTAACATGGTAAGCTAGAGAGAGAAAGAAAAAGAAAATTAAAAAAATTACAGATAACTCTTATATTGTTGTCTTGAATCATCAAGAGAGTGTTTGTTCATATATTTTATTTTATATAAACTTTATTAATTACTTTGCCTGTATGCTTATTTAAAATGTAGCTAGTTTTCAAATAACGCAAAGGGTTACTTCTTTTTTTTTTTGATGAATTTTCCAGATATCTATATTAATAAAGATAAAATTACAAATTCACAAAAAAGGGGAGGGTGGTAAGAAGGCACACCCTGAATGTCACATGGGACTAGCCCAGAAAAACCAAAATAACAAATGGGCTCAGCCCAGAAAGTCCAAAAGATCACATGGGCCTAGCCTAGAGGTTCAATAACAGAAATAAAATTAGGAAGCCAAGGCAGTGCCAGTAGATCCTAGGGGGTCCCGGTCATCCAGATGTTTTTTCCATACATTAGCGAGGTTTGGAGTGATGTCAGGAGGAGCACCCCAGCCATCATCAACTTTATCTTCATCTTTACCTTTATCCTCGCGCCGATGCGAGATTACGAGAGCCAGCCGTGAAAAACTTTTGCCAGTGGAAGGCCAACTAGAGCCAAAAGCAGGCAAAGTATCAGAGGGCCACCCAGAACCGCCACCACTACTCCTCAGCGCACCACTAGAGTGCCAGCCCTGACCAGGACATGGCGAAGGAGAACGAGCCTGCCTAGGAGGCCGAGAATCCCGCCGAGCAGGAGGCTGGGAGCGAGCTTGCATGGAATCACTCCGCTTTCGGCCCCGAGAGGGCAACCGGCTGCAGGAAGAGGAGGGTGAACCAGGGATCTGAGCCACAATACAAGGGGCATTACCCTAGTGGTCCAGGAGAACCTACAAGTGAGCCACTTCTAGTGCAACCTTGTTGGCTTGCACTTGAATCTGTAACATTACATTAGAACATATAACTGCTTTAGCATAAAGAGACACATTAACATCTAAATGAGAATGAGAAAATACACAAGGATTTCTATCTTTCCAGATATTGAAGAGGATTTCCACTCTAAAAGTGTGCCAAAGCTGGGTGAACTTAGCCGGGGTTCTAGGTGGGTCCTCCAGCAAAACCATATGCCACGGAAAGGGTTCAAGCCTAAAAGGCCAGAAGAAATCATGAATCCAAGTCCAAAGCTATTGAGCTCTGGGACAAAACCAAAAAAGGTGCTTGAAACTTTCTGGCTTCCCACAAAAAGGGAAGCGAGGGTCAGAGACCCCCAAATGAACCAGTCGAGAACCCATAGGCAAGCCTTGGAAAATAATACACCAAGCAAAGTGGGCCAGCTTCGGATTAACAATTACAGACCAAGTGACATCAAACCTCCTACGCCAAGTATGGGCCAAGGAGTTAAGAAGTCACCTCTGGTTCAAAGAACTGATCATAGGAAAATGGGGTGAAAGCCACCTGTAACCAAGCCGCGACTTGTAGCTCCGTAGAGGAGTATCTAGAAACCATTTCCAGTCTTTCCACCAAGGTTTGTGCCCATGAATGCCAACTTTCTAAAGAATTTATGTCGGAATGGTGCTCACCAGCTTGTCAAAAGTAAGACGATCCTGGTTTTGAAGACTGTATTGGGTTTTAAAAGCATCCCACTGCAAAATACGCATGGTAGGTTGGTGGAAGAGCTAATGCAGTGTATGAATGCCCTTCTTATGAAATCTAAGAGCTTTGAGCCAAGGCGATTTAGCTAGGGGTTGACCATTCTGAGCTAGAAGGGGAGACCACTAGAGGTTATGTTGGTTGATGGAGAGTCCATCATGAAAGCCAGCCCCGACCCAATGAAGCCAAGGCTTAACAGTTTCCCAAGAACGCCAAATACTTTTAGCCACAAAGGAGCCCATAATTTGAACCGGCTCCCTCATAACTAGAAGGGTTTGGAGACCGATTCCTTTCCAGGCGGGTCTGTGAATAGGAAAACCAAACTGAATACAATGCTTGAGGAGAATTTTTCAGGCTTCATCCCCTGTAAGCACGTGGATAATCCACTTGACATAGAGAGTAGTCCCTTGTCGTTGAGTGGAGAGCAAGCCAAGCCCTCCCGACTCCTTGGGGAGACAATGAAATTCCCAAGCGACCCGATGAAAGCCTTTATGGGTCTCAGAAGAGGCCCATAGAAAATTGCGGAGCAATTTCTCAAGCCTGTTGTAGGCTGCTTTAGAAGGAGCCCAACAGGAGGAATAGTAGATGTGGGTGGCAGCCAAGATTTTAGAGCACACTTGAAATTTTCCAGCCAAAGAAAGAGGCTTGGTAACCCAATAAGCCAGCTTCTACTCAACCCTAGAGAGCACGACTTGCTAGAGCTCTTGAGGGGAAGCCTGAAAGGTGAAAGGGATGCCCAGAAATCGAAAGATTTCACCATGACCAATCCATTTTTAGTTATAAGTTTGAAGCCACATAGGAGTGGGGAGCACCGACTGTCTGTAGCACAAGGTCTTGTGCCATTGAATAGTGGAGCCAGACGCAAGACAAAAAGTATCAAAGCACTCAAGGGCAGCAAAGATTGATCCTTCTTCCTCTAAAAGAGTGAGAAAGGAATCATCCGCGAAGTGCCCATTGACAAGCTACTCTTGAGAGTCTGGGAGAGTGATTCCTTTAACACATTGCTGGGAGATAGCATTGGCTAAGAGATATCCAAAGCCCTCAGCAGCCAGAACATACAAAGTAGGGGCAAGAGGACATCCTCGGTGAATAGAATGAAAAAGACCAAATGCAGAAGACTGGCGGCCATTAATGGAGATGCAATCCGAGGCATCAGAAAAAAGCATACAAACAAACTGCAAAATATTGGGCCCAAAGCCCAAGGCCTATAACATCGCAAAAATGAAAGGCCATTCAATACGGTCATAGGCTTTGGCAAAATCAATTTTAATGAACACTGCTTTCTAGTTCGACTGCCGGGCCCACTCCATGCCTTTGCAAACAACAATAATATCATCAAGAATGAACCTGGATTTAATGAAACCAGTCTGTTCGAGATGCACAATGTGAGGCACAGGTGGCAAATTTTCAGAGTCAAGGCTTTGGCAATGATTTTGTAAAAAACATTAAGAAGCGTGATGGGTCGCCAGTTGCAAATATCCTTCAGACCCCCAGGCTTAGGTATGAATTTAATATTGCATTTATTTATTAAATTACCTAGAGAATTGGTTTGAAAGGCTTCAAGATAAACATGATGCAAATCACTCCCAATACAGTCCCAAAGTGTTTTATAAAATTCACAAGGAAAGCCATCAATCCGAGGAGCCTTATTATCGATCATGGAGGAAACGGCTTCCTTGAGATCATCAATTGTTAACCATTGATCACAAAAATTAATCTGGGCTGAAGAAAGCCTATGTGGCACAACAGCAAGGCAACTTTGAAGGGCTTGTTGGCGCGCACGTGTGGGGTCCTGAGCCCTGAAAACTTGCTCATAGTGACACACAAAAGCCTAGAGAATGTCAGGTAGCTCAAAAAGCACTTGGTTACCATCTTTGATGGCTTTAATGCCTGGGAAAGAGTGCCTAGCATGAAGAGCTAAAGAAAACTCTTTGGAAGAACAATCACCAATTTTGAGCCAGTGGAGCCGAGCCTTGATTTGAGCGCCCCTGGTAGAATAATTATCTGCCACTTGCTGCTGGTGTCTTAAGTCCACCACCCAGACTTGATGTGATGGGGAAAAAAGATAAGCCGCTAAGGGCTCCATAGTAGTATGCAAGTCGGTAGTGGTGGCCTCATAAGAACGCTGATGGAAGATATCAAGCTGGAACCCATAAATGTGCAGTACAAATGATGGCATCATTCCACCAAACAATCCAGCCCATGCAGCCAGGAGGACGGCACTCTAAATTCCACAACCGGAGAATGTGGGCCAAGGTGGGCTTGTGACAGAGCAAAGATGTGTTCAAGAAGAATTGAGTCTTACATGTGCGAGGTTGACAAGACACCCACTCAATGCGAAAATGAATTCGGAAGTGATCTGTAAGGGTCACATCCACTAACGGCTTCATAGGCAAGGCAGAGCTCCTAAATGAAAAAAAGGACTGAGTCGAAATCATAGCACAATCAAGGCATTTAAAGACTCTGTCAGAACCAGCCCTGTAATTACACCAAGTGTGCCAGAGGGAATGAGAATGGCGGTAACCCATATTGGGATCAAAAAGCCCCAATTTATTGTGCATGTAAAACCATGCCTCCCTTTCACCAGCAACCCAACGAAAAGACACAGTGCCATTCTTATCGTACGCCATTTCAACCATGTTGAAATCCCCATAGAGCAACTAGGTGGAAACTGACAAAGAGTCAGCAATCCAGTGCCAGAGCAAGCAATGCTCCACGACATCATTAGAGGCATAAATATTAATAATCCCGAAGGAATGATTCTCAATATTGAGAAGAACCCAGACAGCCCACTGGGAGGGGTCAACTCCATGGTCCACCACATAAGAAAGCAGTCGTGGGGCCAAAAGAGTAGCAGCTCCACCAAGAATAGCCTCATGCATAGTGCAAAACATAGAACTGGCTGGCCAAATAGAACGACAAGCCGAAGCAAGCAAAAAATCTAAAATTTTAACTTCCTGGAGACAAAGCACTTCAATCCCTATGTAATTCTTCAAAGTATTCCTAATAGAATACTTCCTTGAGAGGTCAGTGAGACCTCGAACATTCCATGAGAGAAAATTCATGGAAAATATTCCATGCTTGTAGAATCTCAGTCCTCTTCACCCAGGGAAGAGAAGTTGTTCTTCAAAAACTCTTGCGAAACAGAACCTATTTGAATAGAGGGAGAAAATCTCTATTTTTTCGGCACATATTCACCTTCTTCCAATGGAGGAGATGGGCTGCGAGAATGCCACTGGGTCCCCACAACGGAGGAAAAAGCCGGTTGAGCACATAAAATAGTAGCAGGCTGGGGCACAGCCTTCGGCCTGGGCTATAAAATAGTAGAAGCAACTCCTGAGGGAGTAGCGGTCCCCTTCTCTGAAGGGTTTGAAACCTGTTGGGTCAGTTCCGGGGCCTTGGGAGTCGACCCAGCACTAGACAAATTATTCTTTCGGTTTGTAACCGTAGTCCAAATGTTGGTGTCCGCCTTAATTGAAGGCTCTGTCGGACGAGGCTTTTCAGCACCCCGTGGCTGAGAGGCTGTACGGGGAACTATCAAAGGGTAGTCCCTAATCTTGTGATCAACTGATTGGCACCGGTAGCACGTGTTGGGCAGGTTAAAATATGTGATTTTCTAGGTGTGGTGAATATCCCCGATTTGAATGTCTACAGACTCTTTCAAATCCTTGGATAAATCAACTTCCACACAAACCCTCTTTTGAGGATGGGCTTGAAAGAACTTATCAGGTTCGATGCAAACAACCCTCCCTAGAGAGGAAGCAATATGGTTCAAGAAGGGAACACAAGGCAAAGGCAACCCGAGAAACTCAATCCAGACCGGAACATGCATTTTGGTGTCCTCTGAGACAACAAAATCCTGGGTCCAAGCCTGGAAAACCAACAAGGAAGAGCGAACATACCAGGGTCCATGACCCAAAATAGCTTGGACATGACTAATTTCTGCAAAGCGGAACAAAAAAAACCCTTGGTCAGGTTTTGGACCATATCAAGGCAGACCCCATGAGGGACCTAGGCCTTGTTAACCCAGTCTTTTAACACACTTTCGAGGGGAGTCCTCCCAACAAAATAACCCATAAGGGTGTGTTGTTCAAGCCATTGGCATGCAGAATCAAAATTAGGTAAAGGTATAACTACATCAGCAGGGGTGTCAGAATGCTTACCTCATGAAAGACTTTTGGAACAGATTTCCAAGGGCGTTTGTTTGGTGGGAGAGCCATTAAACTGCACTGATGAACCACTAACACTAGCAAAAATTGTTGGGTTAGAACTAGTTGAAGGCATAATAAACCCCTAAAACTACAATAAATATGGCCGTACTCAATGAAGGAAACAATTTCTTGCGCAAGAAGCACAGTATGACGCAGGAGGGGCCACGAATGACCTCAGAAAGCACAAAACCCTAGCAGAGCTCATGCACCACTATCAACCGTCTCCCTTTCAGAATCAGAGGGTTACTTTTACACCATATAGAAGTTTAAAGATTATGAGCAGTTCAAACCCTCTTAGTACCAACCATAAAATTTAGAAACAAAGAAAACTTCTATTTTCATTTTAAATCAATTTCCTCAATGTAGTATTGTGCAAGGAAAGATCAATATTACAAATAGCATAGATAGCTTTGATGCCAACACACCAATGAAATAAACCTTCTCATTTCAGTCCTCTATTTTTCAACCACATACTATCCTTTATGTTACAAAAAAAACACACAATGATTGTTCCTGTTTTGTTTCATTTTACAACAAATACATACTTTAACTCTCATATTTACAATGTTACCTAGGAATGAGGTAGATAACAGACTATTGTAGAAGGGCGTGCTCTCCACCCTACCATAATGGCGTCATGGAGCCTCGTGGCTCTAGCCATACCCCCTAGTAGGGAAATCATTTAGCTCCAAAATGATAAATGGAGTCTTATCTCATTTTACCAATGAAAAAAAAAACTAACATAGCACAAATTCCATGCATCTAGGTTCTCTACCTTTTGTTTTTCAACCATGATCTATACACTATGACTCCATCTTACAGCCAATAAACCCAAGGGAAAATGAAAGTAGTGAAAACTTAACTCTTGTTTTAGGAGCTGGACTTTAACTCTCGTATCCTTCTTTCCTCTCCAACCAATCCATCTTCATCGCTATCTCTCTAAAAAGGGCTCCTCCTCTCCTCTTCTCATTCTTCCTACCATCTTCACTAAGTTCTCCAAAAGAGAGAAGTGGGAAATCCCCAAATCTTCTATCTTCTTGAGGTATATAGGAATCCTCCAAACCTTCACTCTTTCCCACAAGTGCTCACACATGTGTGATTCTTGTGCCAATTCCAAGAACTTTTGGGGAGTAGGAGGTTGAGAGTGACAAGTCACTCTTCCCAAGCCCCAACACTTTTTGAATTCGTCACATTCATGAATGTGGACTTCTGAGGGGTCTTTTCACACTCCAAGGACAAGTTCACATGTCAAAAAGGTTTCAAACCCATAGGTATAGGTCCTAGGGGTCTATTCTTGTTCAAAAACCAATGAAATTGACTCAATAATCCCTTTTTAAAACCCACACAAGAATCCATACGAATTTTGATTCTAGCCAAGGGTTCCAACCCCAACCAAACTCACATCACATGTCCTACAACTGGATTCTATTCAAACATAATCACCCAATCAATAATAAAACCTCAAACCCTTCTAAGTCAATAGGGCTACACTTAGAACTTCCCAAAGATGTATTTTATTTGATTCCAATATTTATCCATCCCCCTATTTGCATATTCGATTCCTACACATTACCAACATTAGCATGATTAGATCATATATCTCTTCATATTATTAGCTAATCCAATTCACATAATTTTCACTCATGAACTATTTATTCATTAATACATCAAATGAACCTAACAATTCAATTTTCATTATAATCAAAGGAAATACACACTTACTCCAATATAAGAATATAGTCAATGAAATAGTCACTCTATCATATTTTCTACCACCTTTGTAATTCATATTAAACTCCTATAACATTAACGATGAAGAATTTACCAAAATTTAATATGCCAAATAACCTAGCTCTTTCAAGTTATGTCCAAAAATTCACATGTGCATCTATCATAATTAAATCAAAGTTGATGCTCACGAATCCTAACAAGAGTTTTATCCTTCATTTCATCATAATTATCATCTAACTACTTGTTTGATTGAAATAAAACAAGGGTTACAAAACAGGGTCTTACATTCACAACAGCATAAATAAAACATCAAAATGAAAAGCAAGAATATTATCAAATAATCACACTATTTGTCATCCATAATACATCTTACCATCTATTTGGGATCACATAAAACATATTAGAGCTTTAATAATCACATGCAAGGTGGGGCCTTACACACATCATCATGAATATTTGTTATAGTGTATATTTCTTTGAGATAGAGAACTATGAGGTGAAAGCCCTTGTAGTGTATATTTCTCTGAGATGAAGAAATATGAGGTGAAACCCCTTGTAGTGTATATTTCTTTGAGATGGATAAATATGAGGTGAAAGCCCTTGTAGTGTATATTTCTTTGAAACAGAGAAATATGAGGTGAAAGCTCTTCTAGTGTATATTTCTCTGAGACGAAGAAATATGAGGTGCGAGCCCTTGTTCATCTTTGAGACTGAGATGAGACGTCATGTTGAGAGACTCCATGATGGCATCACATTGAGAGACTTTGTGATGAACCATTTGTACTTGTGTTTTTCCACACATGGGAGTAGCCATGGTGGACGTCATGTTAAGAAACTCCATGATGACATCACATTGAGAGACTACATGATGGACACTTGTACATGTGTTTCTTTCCACTCATGGGAGTAGCCATGATGGACGTCATGTTGAGAGACTCTGTGATGACATCACGTTGAAAGACTCCATGATGAACTACTTTCCAAAAATGGGTGTAGCCATTGTGGGCATCATGTTGAGAGATTCCATGACTAGGATATCTATAAAATACCTCCCTAGCTAAGAGGGAGTGTTAGTGTTTTATAGCTTTAGGAGCTATTTTATTAATTAAAGGAAGGTCAACCTTCATGTTCTAAATAGAGTTAAATGAAAAGATGCTCAAGGTAGGTCGGCCTTCTTGATGTGTAAATTATATTTCATATTTTCTATTTCTATTGGAGGCAGACCTAGATGAAAACTCACCTTGCTTTGTATACACAAGGTGAAGTTCATTCATTCAATCCATCAATTCAATCACTTCATTCACACCTCCAGTAGGAGTTCTCCTTTCCATTTGTAGCAAATCGGACTTCAAGGGAAAGCATACTTATTTGTATTTAGCATCAAGGAAAAGTGTCTACATTCATTGTATACACTTAGCCTTGTGTAAGGCTTGATTTTGTATGCAGTTTTCTGCACTTATTCATTGGATATATAAGAGATTTTTTTTGGGTTTTTCACCCTCCAGTAGGAGGGCTTTCCCATGGTAAACTGATGTGTTAATTGTCAAATTTGTTGTATTTTTTCTTTACATTTTTTATCATAAAACTAACACGTACTAGACTAAAAAATTGGACAAGCACAATTAGGTAGGTCTTGACAATGAAACCAAAATTGTTGGGTGCATGCAAGTCACTTGTAAGCATCCCCCTTGTCCTATCCAAACCAACAACTACTCAACAATGAAGTCACTTAATCTTGAAATTATTTGGAAGCTCACTTAAGACATAAGAACTCACCTAGAGCCTCAGTTAGTTGTTCCCTTCAATGCACATGAGGATAAAGGTGCCATGCAAATGAATTAATTAATATTGACAAAATTAAAACCAGCTTATCATTCTACAAAGGATCAAAACAAGTAAGTGGTTAACTTATATATCAACGAAGGCTTCCTTCAAAGATTTTTATTCACATAATAATTTCTATAATTATATTTTTTAATAACTATTTAGATATAAATAAAATAAATGGTATAAACAAATTAAAATATTTTTTATATAAATAAAATAATTGAAGATTATATCTATATTAAGATATCTCTACTGATTATATATATTTTTTAAATTATTTTTGAAGTCCTTAACTCGGCATTCCCTCATTTTTATCGAGACCTTCAAGATGTGGAAAAAAAATCCGGTACATTAACAGTTTTTGCCATGATCTCAAAATCCATTATATTCTCAATTTTGATGTACAACCCCATATAATATAGGTAACAATTAGGGGGAAACAAGTTAAACAAGTTTGGGTTCAAGTGACAGCATTTCACCAAACTTTCCCTTTCCACAGTGGGGAAGACATTGCCAAAATCCTTCCTTAAAATTATATGCAACCACCTCATTACGATTCATACCACGTTGTCGAATGCCAATGCACAAGTAATCTCCCACTGTAATGCACCCCCAGATCCACCTATCTCCACAAAACAATCGAGAGATCCACCTATCTCCACTAAACAATCGAGGCAGAGAAGCTGAAGGCATCCTTAGAAATTCTTTCCACTTCCAAAGCAACTTATCTTTATCGTCCTGAAACAACTCCCATATAACCAGATCCTCCATTGTTAATACCAGAAGAACAGACAATCCGTATTTGACCATATGTATCACAGCCTCAACAACAACTTCAGCCAGTTGGTCAGGTAATGGAGCTATTCGCACAGGTTTAATACAATCATCTTGGAAACTGTAACCCGCAATGATTACAGGCCTAGGCCCCGCTCTCCAGAAAAGAACGCCATTGCACTCAACCATTTCATGATAAATCATGTAAAAGCCCGTTTCCTCTGAAAACTCAAATTTAATCCCCCATGAATCTTGACAATAATGGTAGATTCGGAGGGAAAGAAATCGAGGGTTTTTCCCCAACGTCACTACCAAATAGAGTTCGCCATTTATCCCCTCCACAATATTGACTGAATTTCCAGTCGTGTTGATTTGTATGACTGAATAAATTCTCAGAAGTGGATTGCAAAGATATAATTTTGGGTTTTCTCCTAAATGCAGCGGCCTTTGAAAAGGCACCAACCCCAGCGCTGTACTTGTTAACATATACACTTCTAAATTGTTTCTAACAGGAGTTGGAAGGAAAGAGAAAGAGATAGCCCTCCATTTTTGAGTGGAAAAGCAGTAGGCCATACAATAATCTTCACCGTATACGAGAAGCCATGGATTTTGGCTGGGCAATGAGGACAGAAAGCTGTGTGCGGACAAAATAGACTTCCATTCTTTGCAAACCACGCGAAAGCGGCAGATTGATATTAATGGAAGCTTCTCAAATATGCATTCCTTTATATGCTGAGGCAGCTCAGATACACCACGCTGCTCTCCGTCGCCTGCAACTGCAGAAATAGATTTTCTCTTCATTCTTTTCAGCTCCCAGTACGCTTCCTATTCCTGAATTGTATTCTGTCAACCCTGGATTACAAATCACTGTTATAGGTTTGGCATGCAGACCTCTCGTTAACTGGCCTTAAATTTACTTTACTTCAACTTGCGTTGCACTTCACTGTTGCATGCATTCAAATTTGCATGCATATAAGACACGAGATAATTGTACATGCATTCAAATTTTCTGATTGTTTCTAGTTTTACCTGCGTGCGGAAGTTCAAAAAACCATTAAAAAAGAATAATTACATGATCTAGTGAAAGGATAATTGCATGAAAGGATAATAGCAAGATCTGATTTCAAACTTATTCATTAATTCAAGATTTCCGTTTCGTCGAGAGTTATCTTATTACATTCTTCATTTCAATTGAGCAAATTTTAATTGTCAATTAAATCTGTCGTAAAATAAACCATCAACATCACAAAACAACAAATAAAATTAAACTCAATTTAAATCTAATTGCCATATTACCATTTTAAATTAGTTAGCGTTAATCTAGAGTTTATTTTTTTGCACATAAAAACCTGGAATGCAAGCATACTCAAGAAATATTCAGGAATTGCAGGTTGGGGATATATAATAAAGGTTTAACTCCCTGTACAAGAGCCCATTCATTTATTTATGTACATACAATTTGAAATTTAGCCCATTTCTATTAGAACAATAAATTTGAAGTTATTTTGTCGCTTTGAATGTAGAAGCAGGGCGGCTGTAACTGAATGAAGAATTTATCGTAAGGGCCAAAAATACAGATATTTTCCACACCTTCCAGCAATGGCGGCCGTTAACATCACAACAGAGACAAAGTCTTGAATTAGTGATCGAGAAGAAAGAAAAAGAAATAACTAATTTTTTTTCCCCCACCCAAAATTCAAAACCCTTAAGCCAACAGAAGGGACTTTGAATGCACTAATAATTTTCTATATTACAGCTTCAGAGAAACAATGAAGCCTTTGATAATCTCATATTTACATTCAAGAAGAGCAATCGCAGGTGGAGCAATTTGGCTCTCAAACAAAATTTGGAGGAAAAGGATCGGTTTAAGCCTTGGCCAGATACTTTGAATCGTTCAAGCCTTGGCCAAATACTCTGCAATCTGACCAATTTTGACAGCCAGGTGAGGCAGTAACTTTCGCTGCTTTGAATGACAATCAAGTGATTCGAAAACGTCCATGGCCTATCTAAGAGACACAATAAACAGTAGAAAAGATGCGATAAAACTGTGTAAAGTGCATACCTTATGCAATCGTGGTGTGTAAACTCGTGCCTGTGCTGAGATGCAAAATGGTTCTACTGCGATCGGATTGGAGATCGCTGTGCATGTTTTCATTTAAATAAACATCCATTACTAAATATATAACCAGTTGTGGCATTAAAGCGGAAAAACAAATCCTTTCTACCCATTTAAAACATCTTTAAAGCAAAGAAAAGTTGTGTTAAAGCGAGGGATATGGTAAGGTGTTAGTCAATAAGGAATATTGCTTTTCTGAGTATATTGATTTTCTATTTTGTGAACAGGGTCTTTTTAAAACCTATTATGTGAAAGTAAAATACAGGCCATGAATAAAAATGTACACAGACTCATTGATGCTACTGTAGACGTCACTTGACGCAATAAAAAATGGAATAATTATTTGGTTCTGTTATACTCACTTCACATGAGGAGAACTGTGCTTTCAGGGTAAATAGAATATTTAAATATAGAATTTGCATGCTAATGTTTAGATTTGTAATTTGCATGGAGTTGTACAAGAAGTTTCTAAAGTCTTTAGATGTTTGTAAGACCTCTATTTAATCAGGTAATATGTAATTCATTCTGATGAGTTGATGAAATCAAAAGTAGAATTTGATGAATGTCATTTTATTCAAGATTTATAAATTTATAATTATTTTTTCAAATTGAATAAAAAAATTATTGTACTTTATGTTCATTGTTATTCTTTCATTTTTTTTATAAAAAATTAACAAAATTTGGCTAACAATGATTTAGCAAGCTGTTAATGTCATTGTTGTCTGAAACTTGTAGTTGTATGGCACTTGTATAATGGAAATGAATTTGAAGATTTCTGGCATACTTCTAAATGAAAATATTTTTATCTTATTTATAATAAAACAGAGTGAACATCCATTTCAATATTTTAATTTATTGTATAAGGAATTGAGATGTGCATGATAAAATATATCTATGCCTTATCAAAGGTTGTAACCCTTTTAACCTATTTTTTCTTTTATTTTATGCTTTCTTCATTATTGAGAAGATTAAAAAAACTCTTCAAAAATATTTGAAGTGTTAAATAAATAAAATCAATTAAATCGAATAATATTTAAGATATACGAATGGAATATGTTTAATGGTATGATTGGTTAAAGTAATGAATATTTGATTTAAGAATGTATAAAATAAGAGTGTTATGTAACATGTAAAGCGGACTTTGGTTGATGTATGATGGTTACAAAGGATTTAAAAATGAATTCAAGATAAGAAATCAGGTTTAGATATAAAAAATAATTGGAAATTAAGAAGATGAGTATTTAGGATAGTATTGAGACAACCATCTTGTGTTGGAGGACAATTCTATTTCATGTTACAAAATATCAGCTTACATGAAATTGACCTTTAGTATCTATATGCACCAAAATTGGCAAAGGACTCCAAAGAAGGTACACACAACTTCTTTAATCCTACTAAAGAAAGAAACTAAATTCTAAATCTTGATCTTACTAAGAAACCGTATTTGAAACACTAGAATCAAGTCCAAAAAATATTTCTTAAGAAAATCTTAGCAATGCCTCCTATGCGGCCATGACTAGTTAGTTTGGAAAAGAAGATTTCTTAATAAAATTTTAGCAATGCATCGTATTCCAAACACTTCTTCATACCCTTCAAAAATGGTATTAATGTGCACAAAAATGCTAACTAGGTTGCTATTTCCACTTTTCCTTCATTTAAGAAAGACACTCCTAGGAAGGTCATTGGGCTACACAAATCCTTGAATGGTTTTATTCAATTTTTATTGTGTTCAAAAAAATTTAGTCTCCCTCTAGTACAACCATTAGATCTAAACAAGAGTCCTCCTAGAAGCGATAATGATCAAGCATTGCGAAAATTCCAAAGTCAAATCTGACATACTACACCATGATGCATATGTTTCAAGTATCAAGAACACCACATAATAGACAATAAGATGACTCACATGGAAGGTTTCAATAATAATAGAAATCCTTATGTTGCTCCTAAGAATAGTCAACTAGGAATTTACACCTACCTATTTCCTAATTATATAAATAATGTTGAAGCACATTATACTACTATTATGGATACAAAACTTAAGGATAATAATGTAGATGATTCTCATGTTAAACTTGTTATGATGCATCACATATACATGTTATCATGGGAGTTATTGAGACTAAGGAAATATCTTCTTGCTCTCTTCCTAGTTAACCTATTCTATTTTACAATGAGGAAATTTCATAAAACAACCATCATATTCCATATTATACTATTGGGTGAATAAATAATGCTTTGATCACTCGTATACTTATATAGTCTTATAAATCTTATCAATGAATATTAAATTTGCACAAAATATTTTTTTTCGCAAATTTAATGGAACCAATAACTTAATTACATTCAATAATAGCACTATGGGTAAAATCACAAACCTGTGTCACACTTTCAGCTAACTAAATATAATTAATAGGAGATTGTGGAGATAATAAACAAGCATAATGAATAATGCAAATATTCTATTTAGTTGACCCAAATGAAAAATAAGGAATCCTTGTATATATAGGCAAGGAAGATGCAATCCACCTATGAAATGGATTGAAAAGTACCCCATGATGTAGCACAAATGAGTAGACAAGTGTCTTATAGGTGTCAACCCTAGGATCACTAGGAGCGTGCAATCCAACAACCTATTTGATGAAGTCATTAGCCTTGATTCCAAGTGTTGAGTGACCTTTGAAGTGATATGGAAAGTCTTCAAACCTCAAAAAGGTAGCACATGAGGTTTACCAGATAACTTGGTAACCTCTAGAGGTCTATTTAGGTTGCACAATCAATTAGACAAGATGCTGTCTAACCTCATCAACCTAATTACACCTAAGTATAGTGAATAGATAAATTATTCACTCTAACACCCCCCCTTAAGTAATATTTGAGGAGATCACAAAAGTATAAATAGATAGAAATAGGTCTTGGCTACGAGGCATGTTATCCCTTGCATAACCAACCCATCTTGAACTTGGTAAAAACGGGTCCCTCTTTTCATTTCTTGTCCCTGGTGTTTCCGTTCATGACTTAGAAGTTGTTCTTTCTCCTAAGTCTTAGTCTTTTTTTGTTGTTCTAGAAGAAACAAAATTGGACCCAAAACTTGAAATTGGAACTTTGAATGGGTTCCATGTCTTGATTTCATTTCGATCCTGCCCCCTTTTATTTCCCTTTTATTGTTATTAGTTTCTTTGTTTCGTTTGAGACAAACTTTGCTTTGGTCTCGCTTTCGTCATCGTTAGTTGTTTCTTCGTCATTGATTATTGTTTTCTTTCAATGGGATCGGGTCCAGAACGGATCTCAGACTCGAAACTTTGCAAACTTCCAAGTTTGGTTCCTATTCCGCCCTCACCTTTGTGTTTTTCTCATTTGTTTTGTTTGTTCTATTTTTTTTATTTTTCTTTGGTGAAACCAGAACCAAAACAGGAACTAAATCGAGAACTTTGCAAAAGTTCTCTAGCTTGTTTTGATCTCAATCTCATCCTTGGTTTTTTGTTTTCTTCTTCTCGACTTTACTTATGTTACTCAATTCTTATGTGCTAATTCTTGCTTTGATCCCGCTCCCGACCAACTGCATTAATGGCATTAATTACAGACCCTCCACATGCACAAAATTTATTTTAACACCTTAATCAAGGTTAAGTGGCACATTACTATTATTCCCTAAGTTATTTTTGCGAACCAGAGCAGAAAAGTGAAAAGTAGAGCATGATTTGGTCAAAGGAAAGCATCTGTATGTAGATTGGGATCAAGTTTCATCCTTTTGGGTAGCATTTGAGGTAGGTGGGTTTTCTCCCACTTCGTCTAGCATTTTTTATTTCATTTCTTATTCTTCATGGTGCTCTTTGTGCATTCATGAGAAATTTCTTGTGGATCTTTCTCGTTCTCTTGTGTTGCTTTCTTTTTCACTTTTGGATTGTTTTTCCCTTCCTTTTTTTTGTTTTGTTTTTGTCTTTTCTTATTATTTTGGTTGTCTTTTTGTCTTTTTCATGTTTTGGTAGTATCAGTATTATCGTGCCCTAGTTTGTTTAGGGTTTCATCTTTGAGGGGATTTGTGGGATTTTAAAGGATCTCAAATCTGTTGAATGCATGTCCCATGTTATTCATGTGTTGACTTGGTGGTTTCCATGTCAGATTCTTGATGCCCCATTTTCCTAAGTTGATTGGTTATGTAAGCTAGGTATTTGTGCATTATTTCTTTATAAAATCATTCCCTAACTAGTGATATCCTCTAAGTCATAGGAAGGATTGATTCATGCTATATTTTAAGCCTTCCTAGCCCCTCATATGACCTTATTTTAAATCATTATGAGTGCTTAATCATGATGGCACCATGATTAATGATGATAGGTAGAAGCGAAGCTTGGATTGTGAACTTCCAAAAATGAAGAAGGGAAAGAGGATTCCTCAGTGAGCTTCTAGGATTTTTCACCCTAGAAGCTAATTTATGGATGAAGTGCTCTCTTCCACACCTCTTTCATCTTCGGGTTCATTCAAAGGGGGTTAGTCACTTAATGTGAATAATTGTGGAGTGATCTAAATGCAATGAACAAAAAATGAAAGCTAACTAAGAATGAAATACAACTATGCTAGAAAACACAGTGATGTATGCAAGCATATACAAAAGACCTAAGAAATATGTATAAATTGTAACAAAAATGGATGAGATTGAAGAGTAGTGAACCTGGGATCTTGTACGGGCTGGAAATGTTGCTGATTTTGATGTTGAAGCCAAAAGGGACACTTGTGCAAAGTGGGGCAATCTAGTCCTTTTTCTAATAAATTCTCGAAAATTGATCTGAAGCCTGTTTCAGCCAAAAGGGTATCCAGATCTACCAAAAAAATTGGAAAACAACTTCAGTGGGACTACATTGCCCAAAGTCATGACCTAGTCCTCTTCTAAATTTCTGTGAACCAGAAGATGGGGTCAGAGGCCTTTGGTTTGTATTTCCTACTCCTTCAAGTATTCAGTCCTGAAAGTGAAGATTTTGGTCTATAGAGGTCTTCCAAGCTTCAACTAGGGTTTATTCAACCTTAGTGAGCTTGGTCAAGTTTTTGAATGATCTTCAAGACTCCAATGCACCTAAATCTACAAACACACACAAAGAGAAAGAAGAAATGTTGATTGTTAGAGTATGGGGGCTTGCCTTGGTCAAGCCCCTTTGTAGATAATTGAATCAAATGATGAAATAAAAAAGGAAAGCATGATATGTGAAGAAATGTACTTACTTACCATGCCATGATGGTTGATCTTGTTGCAACAATGGATATTCAACCCTTGAGTGCTTCAACAAAGATGTCTTGTTGACTTTGAATGACCAAATTACTTGGTAACCTCTAGAGGTCTATTTAGATTGCACGGTCAGTTAGACAAGATGTTATCTAACCTCATAAACCTAATTAAACTTAAGTATAGTGATTAGATAAATTATTCACTCTAACACCCCCCCTAAGTAATATTTGAGTAGATCGCAAAAGTGCAAATACATAGAAATAGGTCTTGGCTATGAGGTTTGTTATGCCTTGCATAACAACCCCATCTTGAACTTGGTCAAAGTGGGTCCCCACTTTGTTTTATTATCCTTGGTATTTTCATTCGAGACTTAGGATTTTTTCTTTTGTTCTGGCAAAACCTGAATTGGACCCAAAACTTGAAATCAGAACTTTGAATGGGTTCTATGTCCAGATTTTGTTTCGATCCTGCCCCCTTTTGTTATCCATTTATTGTTATCATTTTATTTTTTTCATTTGGGACAAGCTTCGCTTTGGTCCCGCTTTCTTTTTCATTGATTGTTTCTTCATCATTGATTTTTGTTTTCTTTTGATGGGATCAGATCCAGAACAGATTTCAGACTCAGAACTTTGCAAACTTCCAAGTTTGGTTCCTATTTTGCCCCCGTCTTTGTGTTTTTCTTGTTTGTTTTGTTTGTTCTAATTTTTTTCTTTATCTTTGGCAAAACCAGAACTGAAACATGAACTAAATCGATAACTTTGCAAAAGTTCTCTAGCTCGTTCTGATCTCAATCCTGTCCCTACTTTTTGGTTTTCTTCTTCTCCACTTTACTTCTACTACTCAGTTGTTATGTGCTCGTTCCTGCTTTGATCCTACTCTCAACCAACTGCATTAATGACATTAATTATAGACCCTCCACATGCATAAAATCGATTTTAAAACCTTAATCAAGGTTAAGTGGCACATTACTATTATTCCCTAAGTTATTTTTGTGAACCAGAGCAGAAAAGTGAAAAGTTGAGCATGATTTGGTCAAAGGCAAGCATCTGTACGTGGATTGGGATCAAGTTTCATCCTTTTGGGTAGCATTTGAGGTAGGTGGTTTTTCTCCCACTTCATTTAGCATTTTTTGTTTCATTTCTTGTTCTTCGTGATGCTCTTCATGAGTTTGTGAGAACTTCCTTGTGGATCTTTTCTCCTTCTCTTGTGTTGCTTTCTTTTTCACTTTTGGATTGTTTTTTCCTTCATTTTTTCTATTTTCTTTTTGTCTTTTCTTGTTTTTTTGTTGTCCTTCTATCTTTTTCATTTTTTGGTAGTATCACTACTATCATGCCCTAGTTTGTTTAGGATTTCATCTTCGAGGGGATTTGTTGGATTTTAAAGGATCTCAAATCTATGAATGTATGTCCCATATTATTCATGTGTCAACTTGATGGTTTTCGTGTCAGATTCTTGATACCCTAATTTCCTAAGTTGATTGGTTATGTAAGATAGGGTTTTTGTGCATTATTTTTTTTTTTAAATCGTTCCCTAACTAGTGATATCCCTTGAGTCAAATGAAGGATTGATTCATGCTATATTTTAAGCCTTACTAGCCCCTCATATGACCTTATTTTAAATCATTATGAAAGCTTAATCAAGATGGCGCCATGATTAATGATGTTAGGTAGAAGCGGAGCTTGGATTGTGAACTTCCAAAAATGAAGAAGGGAAAGAGGATTCTCGAGTTAGCTTCTAGGCTTTTTCACCCTATAAGCTAACTTATGGATGAATGGCTCTCTTCCACATCTCTTTCATCTTAGGGTTCATTCAAAGGGGGTTAGTGGCTTAATTTGAATGAGTTTGGAGTGATCTAAATGCAATGAATAGAAAATGAAAGCTAACTAAGAATGAAATACAACTATGCTAGAAAACATAGTGATGTATGCAAGCATGTACAAAAGACCTAAGAAATATGTACAAATTGTAACAAAATGGACTATATTGAAGAGCAGTGCACCTAGGATCCTGTAGGGGCTGGAAATGTTGTTAATTTCTATGTTGGAGCCAAAAGGAACACTTGTGCCAAGTGGGGCGATCTAGTCCTTTTTCTAGTAAATTCTCGAAAATCGCTTCAAAGCCTATTTCAGCCAAAAGGGTATCCAGATCTACCAAAATTTATGGAAAACAACTTCAATGGGACTATGTTACCCAAAGTGGTGACCTAGTCCTCTTTTGAATTTCTGTGAACCAGAAGATGGGATTTGAGGCCTTTGGTTTGTATTTCCTACTCCTTCAGGTATTCGATCCCGAAAGTGAAGATTCTTGTCTATGGAGGTCTTCAAAGCTTTAACTAGGGTTTCTTCAACCTTAATGAGCTTGGTCAACTTGTTGAATGATCTTCAAGATTCCAATGCACTTAAATATGTAAACACACACAAACAAAAAGAAGAAATGTTGATTGTTAGAGTATGGGGGCTTGCCTTGGTCAAGCCCCTTTGTAGATAATTAAATCAAATGATGAAATGAAATAGGAAAGCATTACATGTGAAGAAATGTACTTACTTACCTTGCCATGATGGTTGATCTTATGTTGCGGAAATCTATATTCAACCCTTGAGTGTTTCAACAAAGATGTTTTGCTAAGTTTGAATGACCAAACCCTAGCTTGCTTGAGAGGAAGAAGAGTTGAGAGAGAGAGGTGGAGAAGAACGAGTGATGCATAATGAGGAATTAGGGTTTTGAGGATTATTTATACAACTTATGTCCTAAATTCTAACACCATACAGGCCGACCTTAGGGTTTTGGAGACAAGAATCCCAAAAGAAATTAAGTTTAATTCAAATTTTATGCCACATGGGACTAGGTCACCCAAGGTGGTGAGCTAGCCCACCTAGGCATTTTTCATTGTTTTCTATTAATTAAAATGTGATTATTTATGTTCTTCGGGATTGTCTCAATAAAACACACTAAGATAAGTCATATATGTGTATTAAGGGGTGATTATAGGGTTGATTAAGTGATTAAAAGCCTAGGAGAGCATGAATTTTTTTTACAACACTTCTGCACAAGGCTTGGAAAAGGGTGGAAATAGGTTGAAAATGGTCCAAATTCCATAGGAAAAGATCCAAATGAGCAAAAAATGATAAATTCCTCACTTTTTGGTGACTTATTTATCCCCCACTTTAGTGAGAGGATGAACTTGCTGAAAACTCACACTAAAGTACCCCAATGGAGATGGTGAAGAACAAGAAAGAAGAAGAACGAGACAGATGAAGGAGGTTGGTCAAGTCCCCAAGTATTCGAGATTCTAAGTCAACTCGACATCAATGTAAAATGAATTCAAGGGTGAATGCATTACAACCAAACAAGATACATGATTATGCAGTGACAAGGTTTGAAGTGAAGAGAATGGAAAGGGTGAAAAAGATGTACTCACTCTAGGGCCATAGAACATCAGGTTGTCTGCGGGCTGAGAGGTCCCAAAAGGTGAGAAACATACATATGGTTGGTATGTAATCAAAAAGGTGGCTATGGGGAAAGTTGTGCCACTAGTTGGGCTTCCTTCTTAAACCATACCAAAGTTATACCTTGTGATAACTTTGATAAGGCGCCACAAAAGAAATGATTTTGTTCAAAGGCATTTTTCTTTGTTCATGGGATGTCTCATCTTAAGGAAAATTATGTGTAATGTTTCCAAGAGAGGAAAAGTGAAAATGTATTCATCTTGTATGCAAGAGAGGAAAGGGCTCATATTGTCTGCAAAAGAGAAAAAATGCAGATGTCTCTTCGTGAACAACATTGTGTGTAATGTTTTCAAGAGAAGGGATTGCTAGAAAAAATAAGATCGCACAATGAAATGTGAGTGGTGATGTATGCCCCCACTTTAAAGGAATTGTGAATCACTATACTTGGAAAAATTACTTTAAATTAGAAAGGAGGACATGAGAGATTGTTCGGTTAGCCCTATGTTGAGTCATATGGTTTTCAATAAGTTGTGTCATGAAGAGGGGTAGTATGCCACATGTGAATCAACTTAAGAAAATTCATCCACATCTCAAGCTTTCTCTTATATTTTCATGAAATTTGAACGAAAATTCATAAGAGACAACAACAAGTGGCATACAAGGGAGAAAGGCTAACTAACCTCTTGCCCCCACTTAGTGTAGGACTAGAGTGAGCTGAAAGGGATTGAGGGGATGAAAGGGAGGATGAATTTGTATCAATTAGAGGAATTAGGTGCCCCCATAGATGGAAGAACACCAAATGACTTAAGATGTTGGAGTTTTATACTCAAGGCCTTACATGCATTGGTGGAATGGCCATGAACTTGGTGGTAAGAACAAAAGGAATGTTTGTTTAAACATTTATTTTGGGTGCAAGGATGAAGGGAGATCGAGTTATCTCAAAGGAGGCTCAACAAGATTCCCTCTTGATCAAGGGTAGAAGGGGATCCTTTGGTTGGAAACAAGGGAGTGGATTTCTTAGTAGAGGAAGTCATACCTACACAAGGATCTATGGATTGTGATATTTAATAGACTCCTTGGGAGGAGTGTGTAAAATCTGAATCAAGAGGAGGTTGTAGGATGACATTGGATTTAAGCAAAGAGTCCTTTGTTGGTTGCAAAGGGGTAATTTGGAAGGGTGGGGTAGAAGGGTGAATTAGGATGGTGTTGGAGGATGGATTGGTGGTCTCAATGTGAGCACAATAACCAGGGCCATGATGTTATGGTCACTTGATAGGCTCGATAGGGTTGTGGATACCTTGTTCGTTAGCACCACAACCTTTTCCACTATATCCAAGTTGCTTCATGAGTTCATAACCTTTTCCATAAAGATTTTTCAGCTTTTTGGGATCGAGTGACTGTTCATTATTTTCTTCATTGGCTGAAGTAGTTGAGGTGGATGCCTATGGAGGACTGGTTGAGTCTTGTGTGGACAGGACTATGTATCCCTTTTCAGAGTTGGTATCTATGATCTTGGATTCTCCCTTTAGGGAAGGGGTGAATTTTAAGGAACCCCAGTCATCATCTAAGATCTTGGATATTTTAGCAAGATGATGTTCATTAGTAGATTATTGCAAGGGTTCCACATGGGCAGTTGGTGTTAAGGTGTTGAAATTATTCTCTTTGGATTTGTCAATGTGTAAGCAACTATTGGGTTCAGGATCAACATCAAGTGTGTACACTTTATTGTTAAACATTTACTTCATCTTTCGATGAAGATTGGAAGGCACTCCATTCATGGCATGAATCCATGGCCTAACTAAGAGAAGATTGTATGAGACCTCCTAAGGCATAACATGAATTGTAGTGTCTAATGTGGCCATTCCAATTGTAAGAGGGATAGTGATCACACCGAGCAATTTCTTAGAGACATTTTCAAATCATTTAACAAAGAGAGAATTAGGTTAGATGTGGGATCTATCTATGCCAAGTCTATCTAGAAGGGTCACACTACACACATTAAGTGTAGATCTAGTATCAACAAGAGTTCTCTTGATCCCTTTTTTTTTGTATTGAGATATTATCATGAAAGCTTATTGTTGTTTTTTTACATCCAAAGGAGGAAGCTCACTTTGGTGAAAAACAATAGCATTTATTCCACAAATAATAGTTGCTATGTCATTAGATGGCTCATTAGAAGGGATAGGAACTTGTTGTAAGGATTCTTGCATCATGTTGTGATAGTGAAGGGAGACTTGAATAAGGTCCCATAAGGAGATCTTAGAAGGAGTATTCCTTAGTTGGTCAACAAGGTAATACTCCCTAAGGAGGGAATTGAAGCGAGGGGTAGCAAGTAAGATGGGAGTGGAGGGTGATGGTTGGGAACATGGGTTGTTGTGGGTGTAATGTGTATAAGAAATGGTATTATGACTCGGTTGTTGTAACACATTTCGGTTAGGTGGGTAAAGGGTGAATTCGGGTTTGGGTTTGGTTGAAGGGGGTAAAGGGTGAATTGAGGTTGAATAATATTAACATCATTGAGCAAGGAAGATCCCAAGGGTGTCTCTTGAGTGGCTTCTAAGGATGTAATATTATTGGTGTTATGGTGAACTATGTTTATGTTGTCATGGTTGGTAAGGTCTTGTCCACTAAGAGAGGCAGGAGGAGAGAAACAACTAGGATTATCATAACTCTCATGGATTGGTTCCTCTAACAAAATATCTGCATCGCCAAGGGGAGGGATATTAGGAGAATAACTAATACGATTGTTAGGAATGTACAAGGTTGTTTATTTGTCCACTAAAAGATACTCATAGGAAGAGGGGAGTGCAATGTGTGTAACATGTCTAGTTATGTAAGCTACTAACATTGTGTGAATAAAAATTAAAAGCATATGTAACCAATGTATGCAATGTTTCAGCAATATAAACAATGTATATGCAATAAGACAACATTTTTATCCAATGTATGCTAAGCTTTAAGAATGTATAGAATGTACATGCTACAAGGAAAAATAATTTTAACAAAATAATTCTAAGTTTTATGAATATAAATATTGCATAAGAAAAATTAAAAATTACTTGTATGAATGAGATGAAAAATTGCAAAAAGTGAAGCATTTTCATATGTAATGAACAAATGATTTTAAGAATGAATACCCAAAAATGGTGTTTTTAAGCTTGGAGGAGAAAACCTATGTTCCCAAAATTTCAAGACTTATAGTATATGATACCAAGAGCCTAAGAAAGTACAAAATTATTTTTTTGGTGTTGTATCAGATAGTGAAAAATCTGGACAGGGACTAGGTCACCCAGAATGGCGAATTAGTCTCAGTTAAGGTTTATTTCAAAATTTCTAGAAATTTGCAACTATTCAGGATGGGTATGATGTTGGATGACTAGAGGAATAAAGGTAGGTGCAGATTTTGGAGGAATGGCAATGATTTGAGATGCACCAATGCAAATTATATACACTTTCATGCATGCAAAAATATGAAACCCTAGAATGCAAAAGAACAATGCAATCAAGCAATACAATGCAAACCTAGGATGAAGAAGGACCCTAAATCAAAAAAGAAGGATGCAAGGATGTCGGGTTCTCCAAAATGAATCACCAAAAATGAAGAAGATAAAGAGGATTCCCTAATGAGCTTCTAGGGTTTTTCACCGTAGAAGCTAACTTATGGATGAATGGCTCTCTTTCACACCTCTTTAATCTTAGGGTTCATTCAAAGGGGTTTAGGGGCCTAATGTGAATGTGTGTTGAGTGCCCTAAATGCAATAAATAGAAAATTAAAGCTAACTAATAATGAAATACAACTATGCTGGAAAACACAGTGATGTATGCAAGAATATACAAAAGACCTAAGAAATATGTACAAATTGTAACAAAAATGGATGGGATTGAAGAGGATTGCATATAATATCTTTTAGGGACTCGAAATGTTGTTGATTTTGATGTTGGATCTGAAAGAGACACTTGTGCCAAGTGGGGTGATCTAGTCCTTTTTTCTAGTAAATCCCCAAAAATCATTTCGAAGCCCGTTTCAACAAAAAGGGTATCCAGATCTACCAAATTTTTTGGAAAATAGCTTCAGTGGGACTAGGTCACCCAAAGTGGTGACCTAGTCCTCTTCAGAATTTATGTGAACCAGAAAATGGGATCTAAGGCCTTTGGTTTGTATTTCTTGCTCCTTCAGGTATTCGGTCTCGAAAGTGAAGATACTTGGCTTTAGAGGTCTTCCAAGCTTCAACTAGGGTTTCTTCAACCTTAGTGAGCTTGGTCAACTTGTTGAATGATCTTCAAGACTCTAATGCACGTAAATATGTAAATGCACACAAAGAGAAAGAAGAAATGTTGATTTTTAGAGTAAGGGGCTTGCCTTGGTCAAGCCCCTTTGTAGATAATTAAATCAAATGATGAAATGACATAGGAAAGAATGAGATGTGAAGTAATGTACTTACTTACCTTTCCATGAAGGTTGATCTTGTATTGCAACAATGGAGATTCAGCCCTTAAGTGCTTCAACAAAGATATCTTGTTGACATGGAATGACCAAACCCTAGCTTGCTTGAGAGGAAGAAGAGTTGAGAGAGAGGGGTGGAGAAGAATGAGTGATGCATAATGAGGAATTAGGATTTTGAGGCTTATTTATACAATTTGTGCCCTGATTTTCTTGAAATAACACCATACAGGTCGACCTTAGGGTTTTGGAGACAAGAATCCTGAAAAAATTAAGTTTAATTCAAATTTTATGCCACATGGAACCAGGTCACCCAAGGTGGCGACCTACTCCACTTTGGAATTTTTCATTATTTTTTAGTAATTAAAATGTGATTACTTATGTTCTTTGGGATTTTCTCAATAAAACACACTAAGATAAGTCATATATATGTGTATTAAGGGGTCATTATAGGGTTGATTAATTGATGAAAATCATAGGAGAGCATGAAAATATTTTACAACACTTCTACACAAGCCTGGAAATGGGTGGAAATAGGCTAAAAATGCTTCAAAGTCCATAAGAAAAGGTCCAAATGAGTGAAAAGTCACAAAGTCCTCACTTTGTGGTGACACAGATTGAATTTAGTTGGTAGATGTGCGAGTAAAACCTCAAGTCTGATTATAAGCCCGCTCCCGCTAAAATTATTGATTCCCTTATGCGTCCATATCTTTTGTCGGGTCTAGAATTGGAGTGGGAACCAGATTTGAAACTATGTGATGGTTTTGAGTCCAATTTTTATTCAGATCATGGTCCCGATTCGACCTTGATCTCAATTCCACCATTGATCTTGAATCTAATCCTGCCAACACTGGAAACTTTCCAATATTGATCCCTTTCTTGGTTCCACTTCTAATAAGCCTGAAATTTCGCTAAGTGTAGGAGGCTACCTAGGGAAGGATAGGGTAGCATGAAGGATAAGTCCTCTAATGTTGATTTTCATGCTCTCTATTGATCTAATCTAGAGTTGCCATGTAGAAATAAACAATGTCAAGAGCATCTAAAAAAGTTTCACAAATGGAGGGCCAAGCTGTAAAGATTTTAAGACAGGTGAAGCCTAAGAAGATAAAGGTGGAACAACTACCTTATACTCTGAGATACAAACATCAAAATCGCACTCCCATAGCTAACAAGCTAGATTTAGGATGGTTAGATATTACAGATACTAACTTTGGATCCTTCAATTGTGAGGGGTTAATTTCTCTAGAAACCTTGTCAAAGGAAGTGATTGGAAGTGAAAAAGGAATAGTCCAATTGGCGCTTTCTCATGTTACACTCTTTCCTCTGTCAATACAATTCCTGGAGCTAATGTTGATTGCAATAGGATCTTACAATCTTGTATCAAGCCAATGCAAGGATCAAAAAGGAAATTTAATAATTGATATATCCACACAAATCACGAGGTTCATGTTTAATTCACCTACTCTAAGGAACCCCAACCAGGTGACTGAAGTAGAAGCATTAAAGATATTTAATAAGAACAGAGAAGTCAACAAATCCCATGTGAACAAGAAGTGGTTGAGAATTGAGAATAAGTCTTTAACTAAGATTCCTAAATAGCCTAAAATATGAGACTTCAAAAAGGAAGTGGATGACTTGATTTTAATTCTTTCCAAGGTATTTGGTAATAAGGACTCTGCATGCTTCAAAGAATGGATGTTCTCGTTCAAGGTAGTTATTTTTGATGGCAGGAAAAAATTTGATTGGTGCATGATAATATCGGACCATTTGCACAATAAAATATTGAATTTAAGGGATAAAAAGACTTTATTTATGATTTCTTATATCATATATGTTATTGAAAGGATGGGTATCCTTCCCAAGTTGAATGAAGTAGGGGTGTTGGGAGAAGCTTCGGGACAATAGAAGGTTTGGAACCATTATAGCCAATTAACTTTGCAAATATTATAGCTACACCACATAAGGGTTAACAATTAATTCATCTATGCCATCATCAATGAATTGACAAGGGATGCTAGATTTAGGTTAAGTAGATATGCCATGGCCTTCATAGCTCAATGAGGACATTGGTATATCCAATATCCCAAGTTTTCATACTTCAAGTTGGCTGGACTTGATGGTCATCCTCATCTACTCCCAAGATGTTGCAGTGATAAGATAGTCCTTATGGAGTTTATATACCAAGCCTTACGATTCAATACAAATATTTCCCTCAAACATAAGCCTCAATGTCAAAATTTCCCTATGAAGTTGGGGGAATATTGTTGTCTTCACAAAATAGCTACAAAGGTAGTATGTGAAGAGTTGAGCTATTTGAAGTTTGGATTGTATACATCCTAAAAACACTTTGATCCAAGGAATACGATGAATTCTCTAAATCCCATTCTTTTTTATAAACATTGTAATTTATTGGAGGATTTTTGGATTGACTTACAAGATGATTATGATGTTAGAAGCAGGAGTTTTGAAAGACAGACTATCCCTCAAATTATTTAGTATGGGGTAAAAAAAGACATCCCTGACACACTATCGGATGACAGTGTAACTTTGGATACAAGATATGAAGCAGAAAGGATTGGTACCAAAGACCTGGGGCCCATCAATTCAGATGAAGATGAATCCATTGATATTAAGTAGATTCCTAGGAAAATAATGGATAGGAGTATCCAATGGGTGCTTATGAGAATCAAGGAGCCACAAGCTCAAGTTTCAAAGAAAATGAAATTAGAGGCAACTAAAGGTTATCAAATTACCAAGAGAAGAGCAGACCCTAAAGAGAAATTAGAGTATCTTCCTGCTATCTCTAGAGGATATGTTGTTCCAAAAATACATGCTCAAGAATTCAATGAATCACAAGGAATAGGGACCACAATGGTTGGAGAAGGTTCCTCTTATCAACCTTCCCTCACTCAAGACTTAGTAGAGAAGTACCCGTAGGTAGCCTCCATGAGCAAGTAGAAACTTTGAAGGGGAAGGGAAAATAAATTGAAATTCATGATGTTAATTCTAATTCAGAGGCCACTCGATTTGATAATGAGCCTCTTGTACCTAAATCTACAGATGACACTAAAGATATTGAGACTAAGCATGTTATAACTCCTAAAGACTGGTGGAATTTTTTCAAGGAGGTAAAGAAAGAGGCAGATGCTAAGGCACAAGCTGAGGCTGGTAAATAAAAGAGAGGTAGAGGTCAAAGTCAAAGTAGATACACTTGTCAAGCAAAAATAATTAGAAGCTTTAGCAAAGGTTGACGAATTGGTAAGGCAACAAAAGGAGAAAGTGGATCTTCTACAACAAAAAAGGGAGATAGAGCATAAAGCTAAGGAGGAGAGAGACAAGTTAGCTTTGTTACAAAAGATCCATGAGATGGAAGAAGAGAAGGCTCAACAAAGAAGAGAAAAAGAAGCCCTTGAAGCCAAGTTTAAAATAGTAGGGGAGGCTTGGAGGAGGAAAGAAGAATAAAAATTGGAGTTAAAAAGAATAGAAGAAGAGGAGAAGGGTAAAATTGATCAAGAGGCATCCAAGGCATGGGCAAGGGTAGAAGAGTTAGAGAAACAAAGAGATCAGTTATTGAAGGAGAAAATATTGGAAGAAGAGCAACTCGCCAAGATAGAATAGGAAAGAGAAGAAAAAGTTGAAGTTGAAAAATTGGCCAAGGGCAAGGCAGATAAGGAGAAGCAGCAAGAAGTTAATTCTCAACCCAAGGAAGCACTTTGACAACCCCTCTCTCCTACTACATCTTCTTCTACTCAAGTGGTAACTTCCCCTGCTTCCCTGACATGGCTAAAGCTTAATCTAGAGAGAAAATAGATAGTGCAACAATAACCCCTTAATTGGGATGATGTGAGAAAGGAAATTGAGAATGATATGCCAAAGAAAAGGGCTAGAGTTATCCATTCCACTCAATTAATGGATATCGGTGAGATTGTTTCTGAATGTGCCATTCCAATGGTTGAAAGGGATAAAAAAGACATGTAGCTGAGTGACTATTCATTGGGTATTATAAATATAGGAAGTACTATAAGAAACCAACAAATTGACCTAATTTCAATATTGTAGCATCATCTACTAAATCAAGAATGGTCAAGGACAAGAAAAAGAAAGATTAGCTTAAGTCACAAGTGGATCAATTGCATAATTTTTTGAAAGACTTCTCTTCTCTTATCTCTTCATAGTTTGTTCCTCCTAAGACACCAATTTTTTTGAGAAAGAAATATGTTGAAAAACCTGGTTGAAATGAGGAATAAGGTGGAAATGATGGATAGATGGATTGCTAGACTAAATCAAGAAGTAGAATATTTTCTTTTTGAAGGGTGAAAATCTCATGAAGGAGCATTAGAGTTGATCAATGACATGGTCACGCATGCTAAAACTCTTGGGAAAAAAGAAGAAGAATATTCAGAGCATGCAAGGAAGCTAAAAGACATCAATAAACTGCCCAAGAAAAATTTATTAGAAGAATCCATCCTCAAGGAAGACAATGCAGACTTTCTTGAAAAGACTATTAGCATCATTAGGTTCTCATCTTCATTAATCTATGGGAACCAAAATGATGTGCAACAGGTTGGAAAGGATCTTAATTAGTAGGTTGAGGAATTGGGAGCAATTATTATCATACTTGTTAATGAAGACATCCCTATGGAAGATGGCCTCCTCCTTGATAAACTCAAGGGAAAATGGAGTGGTAGATTTGAAGAGATGATGCAAAAATGGGATGATGGCAATGACCTCTTGATGGATAGTCTTATGGATGTTAATGAAGTGATAAAGGTTGCCATAAGGGAGCTCATTAAACTGGGAGATATGAAATATTTTTCCTTTGTCAAACTAGAGAGAATAAAATTTAAAGATAGTTGAGTAGATGGGTTAGATACAAATGTGCTTCAAAAATTCATCACTAGTAATGATGAGTACATGTTAGAGTAGAAAAAATAGGATTAAGGTTGTAATGCACATGTTCCTTTGCCAAGTCAGCATGGGGAAGACATAGTTTTTTGGACACATCTCTTTCCTATTTTGTAGGAAGGTGGCAGGAATTAAACTGAAGATCTTAGCAGTTCCACCTTCCTCCTTTTGAACACAGGGTTTTGACAAAGATTCCCCAATTAGAAACTGAAGGTCAAAATGGACAATTATCCTACATTACCCCAATCGCCCCATAATTTGTGGATCAAGATTTTGATGAGAGGAATTAGTGCTAAACAAGTTTTTTATATAGAATATCTCTCCACTTTGTAAATTTTGACTCATTGAAGCAAGATTAGCCACCTAAAGGATATCTAAGATAGTTTACAACTTTTTTTAGAATTTTTTACAGTTTATGCCTAGATACTTGGACACATTTCTAATACAGTTATGTTATTTTTTGAATTAGATAATGATAATGTTGATGAACCATAGTCATCCGTATGCCAGTGAATTTTGTACATAATTTTTTCTTATTTGATGAAAATTAATAGAATAATCTAATTTTAAGACTCTTTCATTGAGCTATTTGTGAATGAAAGCTCTTTATATTTGTTGATCTATGAATTTTGGCAATGAGTTCGTAATATGTTATGGTTTGGTTTGAAATTTGATGATGATGAATGACTGCACATCCTGAATTAGCACTATGAATATATGTAGTGGTAGGAAGTGTTCTATGGATTGTATCATTTTTTGGTTTTAGTGATTGAAAAGAAATACTCATTACAAAATTTGTATGTTTGAATTGAAAGGATTTTTATATTTATGACTTGTTATTCTAAGATTTGTTTTATCTTTTTGTATTTATTAACAACCCCCCCAAACATTAGAATAAATTGTATTATTTAGTTTGTACCCTTTACAAGAAGGCCCCTTGAACTTTACGATTGCATGGACTACTGAAAAAGACAACACAGTTGAGAACCAACTATAGAGACCTTGGAAGATAGGTGGTTTTAGATCAATTATCTTTTTTTAGGAGAAATAGAGTAGAAATATTATGTTTAACATTGTGTTATTTTGACCATCAATAGAACTGGACCTAGAAGGAAGGCCTGAAGGAACAAACTAGAGAAAATCGGGTCATTTTCACCTGAAAGGTTCAAAAGAAATCTTAGACCTTCTGCAAACCCAGACCCATTTATCAAAATTTGAATTCCTACTAGGCTTGAAACTTGTAGGGATTTAACACCACCACCCACTCCACCTATATTTCCACCCAAATTACTACTAGCACAACCACCTCTGCTACCACCCATGGTGCTCTTTTCCAATAACCCTTTGCCATTGGGAATCATTCCTGATGGTATCTATGAGATGCCTAAGAATCCTGAAAAATTATATCCTAGGTACTCCCATGGGGAGTCTAGAAGTGTTGAAGAGCACATACAAGAATTCAAGGATTCTTATACATGAGCTCAGATAGTCCATCATGATGTTGCATGCATATTGTTTCCATATTCCTTAGGGGATATGGCCTACAACTAGTACCTGAACTTGCCCACTAGATTTATTGTGAGTTGGGAAAACTTAGGATTCCTTTATCAATCAATTTTGGCTCTATGTAGATCTAACTATCTTGTATCATCAATTTTCCACTATTAGGAAGGAACCACATTAGCCACTACCCCTCTTCAACACTCCTTTTCAAAGAATGTACAAACAATTACAAGATCCTTATTTGGCAGTCGAAAACAATGTTATCAGATCTTATCTCAAAGCCATCGACCCCCTCATTATTTTTTTTCTCCAAAGAACTTATCTTGCAACATATATTGATTATGTATCCAAGGTCTACCACCTAGCCATCAAGTTGCAACAACAGATAAGCTCACAATTAGGCATCTTTCGAGGCATTTTCCCTCCTTTGGGATATCCTTTGATGCATAATCCAACCCCACTATTTAACATGGTCACAAGTGTGTGTAGCTCTGCTTATGGACCTTTGGCTGAATTACAAAATTCCCCACAACCATGGGTTGATGGGGGGATTCTAGATCCATCCCAATAGGCCCAAAGTTCTCATAGTCTCATTAGAGGATCCAATCCTCCAACACACTCACCTATTGTGAATTCTGTAGAAAATGAATGCACCACCCAACTGACCTCTGAGGTAGAGACTTTGAAGAAAAATCTATCTCAGGTGACAAAAAAATTGGCCCAACTTAAGTTGAACCCTTCCCAAGGCCAAAACCAAAATCAAGGTTATCAAAATCAGGGAGGGTTTTCAAATCAAAATTCTAACCTAAACTAGAGGAATTACCAAGGCCAAAACTTCCCTAATCAGAACTATCATAATCAAAATAGGGGATACAATCAGAGTTCAAATAACAATAGATAGTGGAATACGATACTAAATAATGGAAGGGTATCCCACAACTATCAAGCCAATGAGAAAAAAATGTTTCAGATTTGAACCTAGTGAAAAATTGGTGTAGGTTGCATGATACCACTTCACATTCTAAATTTAACTCAACTAAGATGGAAAAGGTTGTCCAAAGAGCACAAGCTGATTCTTCCCCACTGCAAGAAAATCCTAACCAAAGTGGTGGGTCAATGGATACAACCATTGATGAAGAATACCAGTTTCCCATGCAGGGAGAAAACGAACTAGAAGAGGATACCTATGATACTTAGGCCTTCCATACCAAGGGAGGCCATTTTTTGAGAAATCAAAATAAAGTCCCATTCACCAAATCTACTCCTCCAAGTACTATAGTTCCACCCAACCAAAATGTGGACAACAATCTGCCTCCACCCAAAGGCCCACATGAATTCCAAAACAAAGGTAATTCATCTTTTTTTCCTAAAAATCATATGAAAAATGACATAGAATTTTATTTTGTTTTAGAGATGTAGAATCAAAGGACCTCATTGTCATTCTTTGACATCTTGAAGTGGTAATGTACCCAATGCAACATCATGTTGACTGCTTTGGAAGAATTAGATCGGTCGAAAGGAAAAATAAAGGTGACTCCACCCAATAAAATGAGTGTGACCCTGTACAAAGGAAAGGTAGGAACTCCACCATTCCTATTAAGTCTGAGGATCTTCAGCAAGAATCTACACAATTTTCTCTTGGATCCTAGAGCCTCAAGTAATGTCATGCCCTTTTTCCATTTGTAAACACTTGGGGTTAAGTCCAAGTAAAACTCATAAGAAGGTAATACAACTAGAAAAAGTTGAGGTTAAAGTAGCGGGGAATTAAAAAATATTCATGTACAAGTTGGATCAGACCCACAAATCCAAAATTACATGGATATCCATGTAGCTGATATCCCTGAGACATACGACATGCTTCTAAGCTGAGATCTAATGAAGAGTATTGGTGGTTACTTATCCTTATAATTTTCACATATGTGGTTGTCATGGAAATGAGTAGCAACATAAATTAGGATTGAAATTGAGCCTCATCTCAAATACATGATCACTAAATATGACTATCCTAACAAAGTAGCCTATTTTCAAACAGAGATAGGGGTATATAAGAGATATAAAATCATGACGTTTTCAATATTCAATCCTAATACCCTACAACCTTTAGAACACAAAGACCCAATAAACACTATTAACCAACAAGTTTTGATTAGAAATTTACAACATGATAGACTAGTTTTGGGAGAAGAGGTTTCTCTATGGAGTTTGTTACTCCCAAACTAGTGTAGAGTCCATTATGAAGGCCATTCTGAATAGACATGCCAACCTTGTGTGGATATTCTTAATTATTTTTATGAGTCAGAAGAGACTTGTGAACCTCATCTAGTAGCACCTTCGAACCAATTTCCATTCCAAGATAAAGATGCAACTATCTTGAGAAGAACTAATATCACCCAGGAGGAAGACTCTTCCCAAGTTGAACGGGCTCAGGTTTTATGTTTTGATCTTCAAAACAAAATTGAGAAATATCAAGAATTGCATGTCACACCTGCCCCTGATAATCATCTGATGCCTAAGGGGTTGCTTGAAAAGATACCCAATTCTAAAACTGTCCAAAAATAGGTGCAAGAATATTTTCTACACTAGTTTTAAAGAAGAATGGACTTGATGATAAACATCATGAACAACAGTCTCCAAATCCAGATAACCTAAACCAGTCTGATCCATGACCCATTCCTTGTAAACAACCACCTGTAGCATTCAAAAGGTAGGAAATCCCAACTCCAGATCAGTTTTGGATCCTTAAATTTAATAGTTCTAAGTCTGAAATAGGGAGTGGAGAGGAATTGAACTAACCAACCCGAAAGGGAAAACATTATTTGTATCTTATAGGTTATAGTTTTGTTGTACAAACAATGTAGCAAAGTATGAAGTGCTCACTAGCTAGGGGTATAATGTTTGCACATCAGAAGAAGGTGGTAACCCTCATGGTTATGAGAGATTCAAAAGTGATTGTCAAATAGGTCTACAGTCAATACACATGTCATAATAAGAGACTGGTCACGTATCAGAATTAGATATGCAATTTAATAGAAGAACTTGATTCTTTTGGCATCAAGTTGATCCCTAGAGAGAGAAATCAAACTGCAGATGCTCTCGTTACTGCTACAAGAACTTTGGAACCTATGCAAGATTCCAAGCTCAAGATATTCTCAAAAGAGTTAGTCTCAATTCCAACTATCCTTGATAATGTCTAAAATTTTTAGGGCTTTGATGACGATCAACATATACTTACATTTTTAGCAAGCTCAGATGTCTTTGAGGGACAAATAATTGATGAATCATATAAAGGTCAAGGAGATTGGGACCCAAAAATATGTCATGCAGAAGGGATCAAAAACCTTAAACCAAACAACATTCTTGAGGCAATGGTAGCATTAGAGAGGATATTTGACTCAAATTCTCGTTCTCATGAGAAATTTCCCACTCACTGATGGAGAGAAAAATGAATCAGTTAACTTGGCAGATTCAAGCCTTGAAAATATTGTATTTATTAGAAAATATTGTGTGAAACATATTTGTGAAAAAATTATAAAATCACTAAAGGCAGATATTGCATCAATTGCTTGGGGTTGTACAAAGACTTAAAAACCTTTGGCACCTTAGTAATAACTCACACTATTCCCTTGAAGCTTGATGTGAAACCTTTTCGTCAAAATTAGCACCCAATCAACGCCCTGATTGAGCCATTAATTTAGAAAGATGTGTAGAAGCTTATGTCAGCAAGAATAATATTTCCAGTAAGGTATTCCACCTAGGTCACCAATTTAGTCCTTGTACAAAAGAAGAGTGAAAAAATCAGGTTATGTGTTGACTTCTAGAAACTCACCAAAGCATCAAAGAAGGATAACTACCCACTACCTTCTCTTGACGAGGTACTATAGATTTACAATGGTTCTCGAATGATGTCATTCCTTGATGGTTACTCAAGATATAGCCAAGTCTTGGTTAACTATGAGGATAGGATGAAATTTTCCTTCACTACCAAGTTGGGGACATTTTCCTATCGAAGGATGTCATTCTGCCTCATTAATGTTAGAGCTATTTTTCAGCCTGCAATGCATGTGGCATTCAAATACTTTGTCAGTAAGTGTATGATCATATATATGGAAGATATAAATATATTGTTTAAAGATAGGGAATACCATGTTACGGATCTATCAAAAGTTCTCAAGAAGTGTGTAAGGTATGGTGTATCTTTAAATCCAAAGAAGTGTGTGCTTGGGGTTTCTCAAAGGGAAATTGTTACCTATCATATAATATCAAAAAGGGGAATTTCAATTGACCTAGACAAAGTCGAATCCTTTCTAAAATTGACTATGCCAAGTAGTAAAAAGGAGATGTGCTCCTTTTTCGGGAAGATAAACTTTGTGCGAAAATTCATAACTGGATTTGTAGAGATTGTTAAGCCTCTCAACAAAATGATGAAGAAAGAGGCTAAGATTGAATGGAGCAATGAAGCTAAATATGTCTTCTCATAGATCAAACAATCTATATCACAGGAACTGGTCCTAACTAGCCCTGATTATCTAAAGCCATTTTATATTTACTCTTTCATGTCTAATCACTCTTGTGCTATTGTCCTGACATGGAGAAAAGGTGAAGGATATGAAAGGCCCATTGCCTTTATGAGTTCCCCATTCAAGAATTCTAAATTTTTATATCTGCCTTTCGAAAATTAAGCTTTTGCACTAGTACAAGCGGTCAAGAAATTCCACCATTATATTCTCCACAGCCAAATTATAGTAATAGTTTCAGACCCTATTGTAAAGTCCCTTCTTATTCAAAGTGAACTGGGGGAGAGGCGAGGAAAATGGATGGCCATCCTATAAGAATATGATCTTGAAATTCATCCTATAATACCCCTCCATTTTGCTTCTCATTCGGTTTGTTTTATGCTATGTTTGGTTGCAGTTACTTTGATACTGGATACATTTTGTTATGATGTTTTGATCGCTACTATTGAGTGACAACTATTATTGTGGGATGTAGTTATCTGATTATTGTTTCACATGCATTATGGATTAATGATGTTGTAGAGTTAGCATGAGATGTTATTATGAGATTACTGGATTATGATGGAAGTGTCAGTTTCGATGAGTGTATTGGTGAAGAGGATGGGTTCACATCACTGGCTTGCGAGTGCCCTACGAATCCATAATTTCTTCTTCACGGTGTGTATTATATGTTGGATATATTGTATGATGTTGTTTATTTGGTTGCAGGATTGCAGGTACATGACATCGACTCCACCTGGTTTCACAGGTTCGAGCATGTCAATCCAATGGTTAAGTTGAATGGGAGGTAGTAGCTAGGTAACATGTGTCAAGTTTACACCCTAGCCTTAGTGTGTCATCAGTCGTGTGTGTCGATTCACTGTCTGTCTTGCTTTAATGTTATTTAATTCTGAAGAATTTTTGATTTGGAAATAGATATTTAGAATAATTGCATTTAAATCATGTTGATGGTTATTTAATTTAAATAATGCAATGTGGATAAAAGTTTATATTTAAATTAATTAATTATATTTAATTAATTAAATTTAATCCAAGGGGGTTGAATTTAGTTATTAAATAATTAAATCAATTAATTAAACGTGATGCAAGAAAATGAAATTAAATAAAAGAATTAAAATTAATTTTGGAATTTAATTTCAACTTGTGGGAATTAAATTAGAAATTGTAATTAAATGTTTAATTGGGAAATGAGTTTCAACTTTGGAAATTAATCTATTTGAAATTGCATTTTAAATTGAAAGTGGGTTTTTGAAAATTGAAATTGAAATTAATATCTAATTTGCATGTAATGTGAATTAGGGTTACATTAGGTATTTTTGATTTATAAGGAATGCATGTTTTAATTTTAGGGTAGAGAAGTTTTGGGAAAATTCATTTTTACAGCAGAGAAGAAATTTTGGGGAAAATTGCAAAAGAAGGGTTTGAAGAAATTTTCGATTGTAGATTTGATTTGAGAAAAGTCTGTATGCATTTGTTGGGTTTTGGTTTGGATTCATGGCATGATCAAAGAAAATTTTGGGAGATCTATGGAGGAGGCTTGCATCAGAAATTAATCTTCTCCTGTAGCTTCTTGAACCAGGTTTTCCTCTTTGTGTTTTATTGTTCTTGGTTACTTTTAAAATAGTAGTGATTTAAGATTTGTTTGATAAATCTGTTCTAGAAAAGAAATTTGTTATTTGAATCAAATCTAGAGGTTGAGTAATATATTAGATCTGTTTTGGAAAATTTAAAACCTCTATAGAAAAAAAAAATTTGTTTTGAAAACCCTCTGTTGGAAATCAAATTTGTTTTGAAAACCCTCTGTAGAAATTAGGTGGAGAAACCTGGAGGATTTAGAAACTTCTGGTTTTAATTTAGATCCTTTAGTTTTAGTGTTCTTTTATTGTTTATGAATTCAAGAGAATGGATTAAAAGAATTAGTTTTGAACCTTTGTGGAATTTTGTTTTGTTCTAGAAATTCTTTCATATTTTCACCTGTAAACAAATATCTCAGAAAAATTTATTCAATTTGTTTCTAAGTTGAAATTCTAATTGTTTTATACATATTATATATTCATACATATATATACATTTAATTATTTCTGTATATACATATGTACAGATATATAATATGTAGGGTTAATTTTGTTACAGGAATTTTTAATTTAAAAATGATGAAAATGAGAAATCGCCATACGGTGATACCCATCTTTGGTTCTTGGGAAGCGTTATAATTTATCGCTTTTTTTGTTTAAAGTGAATATGGTTCACTGTACCCGCGAGTTCCATATTGCACTTTTATTTGCGTATATGTATGGATTGGGGGTTGGGAGGATCTACCTCCCCACCGCCGCTCCCATATGGGAGAGGCAGTGTGGAGGGAGAGCCTCCACCGTCCCCTTACTTTGATGGTTGCGGTGAGAGGGGAGGCTCGGCTTTGAATAGCTGCACCTTCTCTATCTTCCTTTCCTTGCATTAATACAAACCCTTGAGTGTTAAAATGCGAGCTATGTATTTCGTTCATTCGTCCTCCGTACGATTTCAATGTTATAAAAATATGCATTGTAAATGGATTTATGCTAGTATATAATTTAAAATGTAATTGTTTTTTGAATATGTATTATATGTAGCATTTAGAAAACTGCATGAGATATAGAATTTGGTTAATAAAGTTCTATTTTATTTTGGATAAAATAATTTGATAATTTGAAAAGACAAAAGATATATTCAAATATATACATGTGATTAAATATGTATTTAATGTATATAGGGTATGAGCTTATATACATATTTAAATATATATTTAATATTTTAATTTATTTTTAAATATTGTTTTCAAATTAGTATGATTGGAGGTTTAAATTAAAACTGATTATTATGCATAATTCGATTTGATAGGAAAAAGGTATTTTAAATAAATTGAATAATTATATGAATTAGTTGGAAAACGAAAGAAATCCAGTTAGTAGAGTATTTATGTTGGTTCTAAAAGAAAACAATGGATTTGATTTAAATTATTTGAACTAGTTTATCCTTTATTGTAAATTAAAGGCACTTATTTAGTTATTTCAATTATTTTTGAAAGGACAATAGTTTATTTTATTGTGAGTGGAATGTGAAAGGGATATGGATTTAGTATATCTAAAAATAGTAATTTCCCTGTGATTGTCTTAAATGTTTTATTTTCTCTATATTCGTAAAGGAAAGTGAGTCTAATTGTTTTAGATGTCCAGTAATGAGAGAGGAAATATGGTTATATGATTAGTTCAGTTAATCTAGTTATTGTGCCTTTGCTTTTGTAAACGTTAGCTATTGCTTGAGTATGGATTTAGGAAATCCAAATATTAGATTTGATTAATGACTTGAATACTTTTCTTGCTATGTCATCAAATTGCATTGTGGATTTTGGGATTTAGTGTTAGTCCTAAATTATAAGTCTTCCAGAAGAACTTAGAAGATAAGGATTGTTGAATCTTTATGCCATCCAGTTGTTTTCCCTTGGGTAGTGCATGGCATCTTTTCAGTTTTACCCGGTTTCCATGAATGGGGATGTTTGTGCCTCCTGTGAAAGGAGTGGACTGTGTGTTTTTTGCCTCCAAGAAGTTTGGAGTGAGTTCTTTTATGTGTTTCCTCCTTGTGATGGAGTGGTTATGATGCCTAGTTGGTATGTACTTGTGTTTCCCTTGGTGATTGGTTTGTGAGTGTGTTGTTGAATAGAAGAGTGGCTTTTTTTAGGGGTCGGAGCCCAAAGTGGCAAACCAGATAACCTTCAGAAGTGAGTTAATCAAGTGATAATTAAATTATGTACTTAGATGATTAGGATGCATTCACATTAATCAAGATAATTTAATCCTCACTCATAGACACAAGGGCTCGTTTAGACTTGGAATGAGTGAGAAGGCCTAGAATGGCATAGTCATTTATCTTGTCAGTACGAGAGGTAATTGATGCCGCATGAGTGAGTATGAGTGTCAGGATTCAGTTGAGGCCACCAAGATTTCTAGAGCCTATGAAGGATGCCCAGAGGAGATCTCATGACTACTATGCAATGACACTTTATCTAGGACAACTGTTGTTAATTGTTTTATGTGTATGGTTCTGTGAACATACTTGATTAATATTATGTCTAGAAGCAATGTGACCTATGTCAGTGATGTTGGATTTTTACTTGATTTGTACTTGCATGGTGATTGAGTTGTACTTGTTATTTCATTTGTTCGGTTATATCAGTATGAGTCAGTATGAGTCTGCCTTTGGTTAGTGGATTGTAGATCTTTTTCCATGTTACTTTGTTACTATCTCCTAGCATGGGGGCTGGGCCTTCAGGTACCACTTGGTTGGGTGGAACATGCACCAAAACTGTTGGGTCCCCAGTGATCTTCAGTACTTGGTGGTGAGACATCCAGATGGATAGCTCATGGTTCTTGTTGTAATTCTTGCATTGTAATATTTCAATTTGTATAAGTTATTTTATCCCTCTTATGTTTATGAGGTGAGATCATGTAATTGTAATACATTTGTACTATTGCCTCATTTTGGGAATGAGTGATGTAACTATTGGATTAATTTAATGATTATGAGATTGTATCTTGGTGGAGTAGCTTATTATGTTATGTGGTATTCTTATGATGTATGATGTTTATTTCATAAAGTTCTTAATGCTACAGTTATATGTAATTTGTTTGTGTGGGTTTAAGTAATCCTAACCTTGTAGCCTTAGAGGTTGTTGTTAATTAGTAAGTGAATTTGTATGTTAAATGCACTTTATAAAAAAAAAAACTGGTTCACTTATGATGTTAATTGCAACTTCCTTTAAGTTTACTTGGCGGGACATTACACATCCAATGAAGCTATTCCAAGGAAAACCATTATCTAAATCAATGACAAATGTTGATGCTAAGATTACTTGTCAACAATACATGGTGCGGTCATTTACAAGTGATCTTTGGTATTCATATTTGATCTTTTTATTGTTGAATAAAACATGTCTAGATGGGATGAATGCCACTCAGAGGAGAGTACTAAGGATGAAGAGTTCTCATTGCATTCTCAAAGGAGGAGCTTTGGACTAAAGAAAATTTGAAGGTTTTTATTTATGTTTCCTTGATCAAAAGCAAGCGTAGCATGCCATTACAAAATTTCATGGCAAACATGGTACTAGATATGGATTTTTTGATTCCATGGCACACTAGATCCTAAGATCAGGCTATTATTGGCCCCATGTGTTCTGAGATGCACACCAACACATGAGGGCATGTTATACATGTCAAAATTTTGCATCCAGGGAACATAATCAACAATACCCCTACAACTGGTATATGAGGTAAAACCATTTGCCCAATGGGCATTAGATTTTGTAGGGGTAATTAATACAAATTCATTTGTAGATCATAAATTCATTCTGACAGCAACTGAATATTGTACACGTTGGACTAAAGCCTAGCCTTGTAAAAAAAACACCACTGAGGTGGTCATCAAATTTCTTAACAAATGCATTGTTACCAGGTTTGGAGTATCGCTTACCCAATGGCCCTACTTTTTCTTTCGTTGAATTTATTCAATGGGCATATAAACATAAGATAGTGTTGAAATATACTTCTAATTATCACCCACAAGGGAATGGAGTAGTAGATTCTACTCATTGAATTCTATTGGAAGTGATTAAGAATTTGTTAGAAAGTAATCCCAGGGATTGGCACACACAACTAAAATATGCCCTATGGGCAGATAGAACTTGTACTAAGGTCACCTTAGGAAACTCCCCATTTAAGTTGGTTGATGTTCAAGACCCAATCTTTCCTATACACTTATAGATACATGTACTCATGTTCATGCAAGATTTTTACTTGAATGATGATAGGATAGAAGTTAGACTTAATAACTTACTAAATTTGGAGGAACAAAGAGATGTTGCTTTACAATAGTTTTCCAAGCATCAAATTGTTGTCAAACATTGGTTTGACAAAAGACAAAAAACTAAAGCCTTTAGAATATCATACTTAGTACTACTATGGGATCAATCCAAGGAAAGAAAAGGTGATCACCAAAAATTTGACCAAATTTGGTTAGGTTCGTATAAGATTGTTGAGATCCTTGGTGACAATTATTTTCGTTTGAGTACTTTAATGGGAGAACATGTTCCTTTTACTATCAACGGGAAATTTCTATTACATTACTTTGGCTCATGAAGGGTCTAATGATTATTTTTGTTATAAATATGTAATTAGCTACTTTTCGCTTTTGGTTTGTTTGTTCATTGTTTATGTTTCTATTGTTTTATTTTTTCTTTCCTTCTTTCTTTGTTTTATTTGTTTCTCAGGTTTTCATTTTATCCGATGCAAGTGATGGGTGAAGTTATTTGAAGCATACTAAACTCACTAGGAGAGAATCCAGTTGAGTAGTTTTCAAGTATGTTTATTGAAATTTTTCGTTTCATGACCTATGAATTGTGTTCTTTTTGTATAATGGTCTAATGGGTTAAACATAGATATGTATATTGTAAGAGATCTCATGAACCATGGTTGAATCTCTCACAAAATAGATAAGAACATTTGTTCTACATAGAAGCTCATTTGTCGCTAGTTGGTTGTATTTCAGATTCAAGTGAAATATTTGAATCTTGACACTATCTTGATGTCCATTGTAGTTCTCAACCCTAAATTTCAAGTTGTTGAATCTGAGTATTGAGAAAAGCTAATAAAATAATTCCTTTAATAAAATCTTATCAAAATGAGAAAGAAAGGAGAATCATTGAATGATGACAAACTCAATACAAGAAGGGTGGTTCAAGTATCTATATTGGGGCTATGGATGCTTTACCAACAGTAGAGAAATGATTTGAGAGAACTAGAGGTATATCCATTGGAGCTATAGATGCTTGATTTGAAATGGAGCTATGTCAAGGATATCATTGCACAGCAGTTAAAAGGATTAAAATCACATAGCTTGAATCTTGAATACCATTATTTAGGAATGGAGGGATTTTTTACCCAAAAATAGATGCACCATACATGCACACACTCAGATTCAAAGTAGTTAATGTTGATTTACATTTGAGATTCTAGGTTGACCTTGTTTGATCTAACTAATCACAATTGAGTGTAAAACGTTCATGAACCAGAGGTTCTAGGTGATTGAGTTCTTCAATGTCTTGAAAATGGGTGAACCATTTTCCCAATTGAGTCACCATTTGTTATGCCTTGCATAACCACCCCATCTTGAACATGGTCAAAATGGGCCCCCCTTTTGTTTTCTTGTCCTTGGTGTTTTTTTTGGTACTTAGGAGTTGTTCTTTCTCTTAAGTCTTGGTCTTTTTATTTTGTTTTGGTAGAACTAGAACCAGACTTGAATCTAAAATTGAAAATTTGCATGGGTTCCATGTCTGGATTTCATTCTAAGCTCACACCCTTTTGTTTCCCTTTAATTGTTGTTTCATTTGGGACAAGCTTCGTCTTGGTATCACTTTCGTCGTCGTTTGTTGTTTATTCATCGTCAATTTTTTTTTCTTTTGACTAGATTGGATCTAGAATGGATCTCGGACTCAGAACTTTGAAAACTTCCAATTTTGGTTCTTGTTCCACCTTTGCCCCCACCTTTTTGTTTTCTCATTTATTTCATTATTTATTTATTTATTTATTTGTCTTTGGAAAAACCTGAACCAGAACAAGAACTAAATTGGGAACTTTGCAAAAGTTCCCTGGTTCATTCTAATCCCAATCCCATCCCCACTTTCTAGTTTTATTCTTCTCCACTTTACTTTTGGTACTCAATTTTTATGTGCTCCTTCCTACTTTGATCCTGCTCCTAACCAACAACATTAATGGCATTAATTGCAGGCCCTTCACACATTCAAATTCACTTTTAAAACCTTAATCAAGGTTAAGTGGCACATTATTATTATTGCCTAAGATTTTTTTGTAAACCATAGAAGAAAAGTGAAAATTGAATCACAATTTGGTCAAAGGCAATCATATGTGCAAGGATTGGGATCAATTTTCATCCTTTTAGGTAGTGTTTGAGGTACATGGGTTTTCTCCCACTTTGTTTAGCATTTTGTGTTTCCTGTCTTGTTCTTCATGCATTCGCGAGAACTTTCTCATGGATCTTTATATGTTCTCTTCTATTGCTTTCTTTTTCACTTTTCATTTAATTTTCCATTCCCTTTTTCTATTTTTTTTTCTTTTCTTGTTTGTTTTGGTAGTATTTGTACTGTCGTGCCCTAGTTTTTTTAGGGTTTCATCTTTGTGGGGATTTGTGAGCTTTTCAAGGATCTTAGATTTTTGAATGTCCATCTCATCTTATTTGTGTGTCGGCTTGATGTTTTTCTTGTCAAATTATTGATGCCCTAATTTCCTAAGTTGACTGGTTATCTAAGCTAGGGTTTTTGTGGGTTATTTATTTATCAAATTGTGCCCTAACTAGTGATCTCCTTTGAGTCATATGAGGATTGATCCATACTATATTTTAGGCCTTCCTCACCCCTCATACGACCTCTTTTTAAATCATTATGAGTGCTTAATCAATATGGAAACATGATTAATGATCACAGAAGGAAGCAAAGCTTAGATTGAATTTGGTTTGTAGATGTGTGAGTAACACTTCAGATCCAATTTCAATCTTGCTCCCGTTGAAAGTCTTGATTCCCTTTCGCATCCATATCTTCTATCAAAACCAAAACCAAAGTGGGAACCAAATTTGAAACTAAGTGATGGTTATGGGTCTAGTTTTTGTTCTAATCCCAATCTCGATCCCGATTTAGCCTTGATCCTGATTTCATTGTTGATCCCGACTTTGGTCCCACCAACACTGGAAAACTTCCAATATTGATCCCTTTCTTGGATTTTCCTCTGATAAGCCTAAAATTTCACTAAGTGTAAGATGTTACCTAGGGAAGGATAGGGTGTCATGAAGGGTAAGTCCTCTAATGTTTATTTTCATGTTCTCTATTGATCTAATCTAGAGTTGTCTTGCAGGAATAAACAATGTTAGGAGCATCTAGAGAAGTTTCACAAATGGAGGGCCAAGTTGCAGAGATTTCAACACTAGTGAAGCATAACAACATAAATGTGGAACAACTACCTTATACTTTGAGATACAAACATCATAATCCTACTCCCACAACTAGCAAGCTAGATTCAGGATGGTCAGATATTACAGATACTAACTTGGGATCCTTCAATTGTGAGGACTTGACTCTAGAAACCTTTTCAAAGGAAGAGATTGGAAGGAAAAAAAGAATACTCCAATCAAAGATTTCTCATGTTACACTCTTCCCTCTTTCAGTCCAATTCTCAGAGCTAATCTTGACCACAACAATAGCTTACAATCCTGTATCAAGGTAATGCATGGATCAACAAGGAAATTTAATAATTGATCTATCCCCAAAAATGATGAGGTTCATGTTTAATTCACCTTCTTAAAGGAACCCTAGGTAGGTGACTGAAGTACATGCATTGCAAATTTTCAATAAAAACAAAGAAGTCAATAGATCCCACATGAACAAGAAGTGGTTGAGGACTGAGAAGAAGTCTTTAACTAAGATGCTCGAATAGCCTAAAAGATGAGACTTCAAGAAGGAAGTGAATGACTTGATTTTAATGCTTTCTAGGGTATTTGGTAAGAAGGACTCTACATGCTTCAAATAATTGATGTTCACGTTGATGGAAGCTATTTTTGATGGCAAGAAACAATTTAATTGATGCACGATCCTATCGGACAATTTTCACAATCAAATGTTGAATGTAATTGAAATAAATACCTTATTTATGACTTCTTATGTCATATATGCTATTGCAAGAATGGGTATATTTTTCAAAGTTGAATGCAATAGGGGTATTGGGAGAACCTCCAGGACAATAAAAGGTTTGGAACCATTATGACCAATTAACTTTGAAAACATTAGAGCTACACCATAGAAGGGTTAATGATGAATTCCTCTATTTCATCATCAACCGATTGCAAGGGGATGCTAGTTTTAGGTTAAGTAGAGATGGCATGGCCTTCATAGCTCAATGGGGACATTGGTATATCTAATATGCCAAGTTTTCATACTTCAGGTTGGTTGGATTTGATGGTCATCCCCATTTACTCCCAATGTGGTGTAGTGATAAGATAGTCCTTATGGAGTTTATATATCAAGCCTTATGATTCAATGCGAAAATTTCCCTCAAACATAAGCCTCAATGTCACAAGTTGGTGAAATATTTTTGTCTTCACAATATAGCTACAAAGGCAGTATGTAAAGAGTTAAACTATTTGAATTTGGGATAGTATACATCCCGAAAACACTTTGATCCAGGGAATAAGGTGAATGCTCTAAATCCCATTCTTTTTTATAAACATTATAATTTATTGGAGGATTTTTGGATTGACTTACAAGATTATTATGATGTTAGAAGGAGGAGTTATGAAAGGTTGACTATCCTTCAAATGATTGAGTATGGGTTAAAAGAAGACATCACTGACACACTATCAGATGATGGTGTGACTTTGGATCAAGGATATGAAGTAGAAAGGATCGGTACCAAAGACCTGGCCCCCATCAATTGGGATGAAGATGAATCCATCGATATTCAATAGATTTATAGGATAGTAATGGATAGGATTATCCAATGAGTGGTTATCAGAATCAAGGATCCATATTCTCAAGTTTCAAAGAAAATGAAAGCATGGGAAATTAAAGGTTATTAGAGGACCAAGAGAAGAGTAACCCGTAAAGAGAAATTAGAAAATCTTCCTCCTATCTATGGAGGACATGTTGATCCAGAAATAGTTACTTAGGATGTCCATGAATCACAAGGCATGGGGACCACAATGGCTAGAGAAGGTTCCTCTACTCAACTTTCCCTCACTCAAGAACCTAGCAAAGAAGTACCTATAGGTAGCCTCCATGAGCAAGAAAAAACTCTGAAGACGAAGGAAAAAGAAATTGAAACTCATGGTGTCAATTTTGATTCAGAGGCCACTCGATCTGATAATGAGCATCTTGTACCTAAATCTATTGATAACACTAAAGAGATTGAGACTGAGCACAGTCTAATTCCTGAAGACCAGTGGAATTTTTTTGACGAGGCAAAGAAAGAGGAAGATGCTAAGGCACAAGTTGATGCATTAGTAAAGAAAAGAAAAGCAAAGGCCAAATCCAGAGTAGATGCACTTGCCAAAAAAAAATAATTAGAAGCTTTAGCAAAGGCTAAAGAATTAGCAAGGCAACAACAGGAGAAAGAGGATCTTCTGAATGCAACAAAGGGAGACAAAGAAGAAAGCTAAGGAGGAGAGAGACAAGTTATATTTGTTATAAAATATCCATGAGCTAGAAGAAGAGAAGGCTCAACAAAGAAGGGAAAAATAAGCCCTTGAAGCCAAGTTTAAATTAGTAGAGGAGGCTTGGAGGATGAAAGAAGAAGAAGAATTGGAGTTAAAATGAATAAAAGAAGAGGGGAAGGCTAAAATTGATCAAGAGGCATCCAAGGCATGGGTAAGGGTAGGGGATTTAGAGATAAAAAAAGATCATCTATTGAAGGAGAAAATATTGGAAGAAGAGCAGTTGGCCAAGATAGAATAGGAAAGAGAAGCAAAATATAAAGCTCACAGATTGGCCAAGAAAAAGGAAGATAAAGAGAAACAACAAGAAGTCGATTCTCAATCGAAGGAAGAACTTTACTAACCCCTCTCTCCAGCTACATCTTCTTATAATCAAGTGGTAACTCCCCCTATTGCCCTGACATGGCTAAAGCTTAATCTAGAGAGGAAATAGATAGTGTAACCACAACCCCTTAATTGGGATGATATGAGAAATGAATTTGAGGAGGAGAGGCCAATGAATTTGGGGATATTTTTGTTGAATGTGCCATTCCAATGGTTGACAATGATAAATAAGACATGTGGTCGAGTGATTTCCAATTGAGTACTATAAATCTAGGAAGGCCTATAGGAAACCAACAAATAGACCTAATTGATATTGTAGTATCATCCACCAAATCAACAATGGTCAAGGACAAGAAAAATAAAGATGATCTTAAGTCACGGGTGGATCAATTGCATAATTTTTTGAAAGACTTGTCTTCTCCTATCTGTTCACAGTCTATTTCTCCTAAGACACTAAATTTTTTGAGAAAGAAAGATTTTGACAACTTGGTTGAAATGAGGAATAAGGTGGGAATGATGGGTAGATGGATTTGTAGACTAAATAAAGAAGTAGAATATTTTCTTCTTGAATGGTGCAAATCTCATGAAGGAGCAGTAGAGTTTATCAACGACATGGTCACACATGCTAAAACTCTTGGGAACCAAGAAGAATTTTTTAGAGCATGCAAGGAAGATTAAAGACATCAATAAGATGCCCAAGAAAACTTTGTTAGAACAATCTATCCTTGAGGAAGACAATGAAAACTTTTTTGAAAATATGATTAGCATAATTAGGTTTCGATCTTCATTCATCTATGGGCACAAAAATGAGGTACAATAGGCTGGAAAGGATCTTAATGAGCAGGTTGAGGAATTGGGAGCAATTATTGCCATACTTGTTAATGAAGACATCCCTATGGAAGATGGCATCCTCCTTGATAATCTCAAGGAAAAATGGAGTGTTAGATTTGAAGAGATGATACAAAAAGGGGATGGTGGTGGTGACCTCTTGATGGATAGGTTTATGTATGTTAATGAAGAGATAAAGGCTACCAAAAGGGAGCTCATTAAATTGGGACATATGAGATATTTTTCCTTTGTCGAACTAAAGAGAATAAAATTGAAGACAGCTGGGTAGATGGGTCAGATACAAATCTTCTTGAACAAGTGATCGCCAATTATGATGAGTACATATGTTGGATCAGAAAACACAAGATTAAGGTTGTAATACACATGTTCATTTTCCAAGTCAACATCAAGAAGGCATGGTTTGTTGGACACATCTCTTTCCTATTTGCAGGAAGGTGACAATAATTCAATTGGAGATCTGAGCAGTTCCACCTTCCTCCTTTTGAATGCAGGGTTTTAATAAAGAGTCCTCAATCAACAATTGAAGATAAAAATTGAAAATCATCCTACATTTCCCTAGTCACCCCACAATTCATGGATCTAGATTTTGGTGAGAGGAATTAGTGATAAACAAGTTTATATATAGAATCTATCTCCACTTTGTAAAGGTTAGCTCATTGAAGCAAGATTAGCCACCTAAAGGAGATCTATGATAGTTTACAACTTTTTTAAAAAGTTTTAACTTTATATGAAAAGATACTTGGACACATTTTTTATACAGTTATGTTATTTTCTGAATTAGTGAATGATAATGTTGATGAACCATAGTCATTCATATGCCAGTGAATTTTATACATAAATGTTTCTTATTTGATGAAAATCAATAAAATAATCTAAATGTAAGACTATTTCATTGAGTTATTTGTCAATGAAAACTCTTTATATTTGTTGATCTATGAATTTTGGTAATCAGTTGGTAATATGTTTTGGTTTGGTTTGAGATTTGATGATGATGAATGATTTCACGTCTTGAATTAGCACTATGAATCTATGTAGTGGTACAAAGTTTTCTATGGATTGTATCATTTTGTGGTTTTAGTTGTTGAAAATAAATACTCATTACAAAATTTGTATGTCTGAATTGAAAGGAGTTTTATATTTATGAATTGTTATTCTAAGCTTTGTTAATATATTTTTCTATTTATTTACAACCCCCCCTAGAAATTAGAATAAATTATATTATTCAGTTTGTATCCTTTACTGGTAGACCCCTTGAACATTACAGTTGCATGGACTACTGAACAAGGGAACACACTTGAGAACCAACTATAGAGACCTTGGAAGATAGGTGACTTTAGATCACTTATCTTTTTCAAGAGAAATAGAGTAGAAATATTTTGTTTAACGTTGTTTTGCTATTTTGACCATCAACAAGGCCATGTTAGGTAACCATGTACAATACATTTTGTCACAAGTAGAGAAAAAGGAGAAAACCGAATGGGAATAAAAATCCTCTGTAAAAAAGAGAAACTGAAGGATTTAAGACCTTCTAAAAAGATGTCCCTTAATGACTAGGAACATGTTGATGAAGAAATCCTAAAGCATATAGAAGTTGTAAACTCTGCTAGTGTTTGTTGGATTCAACAAATCTCTAAGAAATGTAGATCAAGATAAGAGATAGAAAACACTTCATGAGTGAACATATGAACACTACTCAACCATGTATAAAAATTCAATCAAACTCTATGAAGTTTAAAATATAAATAGTACTATGATTAGGAGTACTAGAATCTTAAAAAATATGATGCACTAAAATAATTTCCCATATGAGAGATCAAGATAGAAGGTTCACAAGACATCCCGAAAATAAGATTCCTCCATTAATTCTTTGAAAGAAGTATTAGTATAACACATCATTGTCATAATCCCCTATTAATGCTAAGAGAATAAGTAGACCAACTAAAATGAGGGACAAGAATGTGCAAAGAATGTAGATATGTACAAGAAATTAGAAAAGGGTGTGTAATACGCCTTTGTTTTGCTTCTTGTTTGGTTTTCTTTATGCTATGTTTGGTTGCAGTTACTTTGATACTGGATACATTTTGTTATGATGATTTGATCGCTACCATTGAGCGACAAATATTATTGTGGGATGTAGTTATCTGATTATTGTTTCACATGCATTATGGATTAATGATGTTGTAGAATTAACATGAGATGTTATTATGAGATTACTGGATTATGATGGAAGTGTCAGTTTCAATGAGTGTATGGGTGAAGAGGACGAGTTCGCATCACTCGCTTGTGAGCGCCCTGCGAATCCGTAATTCCTTCTTCACAGTGTGTATTATATGCTAGATATATTGTATGATGTTGTTTACTGGTTGCAGGATTGCAGGTACATGACATCGACTCCACCTGGTTTCACAGGTTTGAGCGTGTCGATCCAATGGTTAAGTTGAACGGGAGATAGTAGCTAGGTAACATGTGTCAAGTCTATACCCTAGCCTTAGTGTGTCATCAGATGTGTGTGTCGAGTCATTGTCTATCTTGCTTTGATGTTATTTAATTCTGAAGCATTTTTTATTTGGAAATAGATATTTAGAATAATTGCATTTAAATCATGTTGATGGTTATTTAATTTAAATAATGTAATGTGGATAAAAGTTTATACTTAAATTAATTAATTATATTTAGTTTATTTAATTAATTAAATTTGATCCAAGGGGTTGAATTTAGTTATTAAATAATTAAATTAATTAATTAAACATGATGCAAGAGAATGAAAGGAAATAAAAGAATTAGAATTAATTTTGGAATTTAATTCCAACGTGTGGGAATTAAATTAGAAATTATAATTAAATGTTTATTTGAGAAATTGGTTGCAACTTTGGAAATTAATTTATTATTTGAAATTGAAAGTGAAATTGAAATTGAAATTGAAATTGAAATTGAAATATCTAATTTGCATGTAATGTGAATTAGGGTTGTAAATATTGAAATTGAAATATCTAATTTGCATGTAATATGAATTAGGGTTGAATTAGGTATTTTTGATTTATAAAGAATACATATTTTAATTTTAGGGCAGAAAGTTTTTAGAAAAATACATTTTTACAGCAGAGAAGAAATTTTAGAAAATTTGCACAAGAGTTTGAAAAAAGTTTGATTGTAGAATTGATTGAAGGAAAGATTGTTTGCATTTGTTGGATTTTGGATTGGATTCATTGGAGGATTGAAGAAAATTCAAGAAATCTTTGGAGGAGGCTTGCATTAGAAATTCATCTCTTCCTGTAACTTCTTGTACCAGGTTTTCCTCTTTGTGTTTTATTGTTCTTGATTGTTTTTTTATAAATAATAGTGATTAAAGATTTGTTTGTTAAATCTGTTTTAGAAAACAAATTTGATATTAGAAGAAAATAATTAAACAAAGTTACAGCCTTTGCTTGTGAAAATTCTTGAGTGAAAATTGTGAAAACCTTAGTTGAATTTAAATTATTTGGGGAAATCAATTTTGTTGTTATTGAAATCAAACATAGAGTTTGAACAATGCATTTAGAATGTTTTTAGAAAATGAAACCTTCTGTTTATTATTAAAAAAAAATGGATTTTTCTGCAGTATAGTTATAATTTTCATGGTAAAATGGTCTGATTGCGTTGCCTATAACGTTACTTTCACAAATTGGGTTTTCAAGAAATTTAAAGGGTTATTGCATTTTTAAATTTTCTTACCCCTGTCCAAAAATCTCAAATACCCAGATCGTAGTTTTTGAGTTAGGCTTGAAACATGAGACTGCTATTAAGATATTTTCCCATGGCTGTTCTGAAAATAAAATAATAATAAATTGATATTTATAAATATTAATATTTTATGTATTGTTATTATAATATTAAAATATTATTTAATAATATTTTATATTATAATTTATAATACTAAAGTATTATATTTATTTATATTATTTTAAATAAAATTTGTATATTAGATTAGTAGAATTAAAATTATAAACATATGGGGAAATTATTGTTTATTTTAAAATGGCATGTTAAAGTTTAATTGAAGGAGTTAAATATTTGATTTAAAGAATGCATAATTTAAAATTGAATTGTGAAATTTAAATCCATATGTAAAAGGTCCAATTATTAATTTGATTTAATTGGAAAAATATATTTATATTTTGGAATATTGATGATAAAGGATATTTTATTTTGAATTAATCAATTTGATATTCTGCAAAGGATAGAAGATATGTTAATAATTAAATATATTTAAATATATTAATTTATATTTAGTATATATATAGTGAAGATACATATCCATTTGAGAGAATAAATAATATTTTATTTTATTTTATTCTGTTGTTTGCAAATTGGGTATTATTAGTGTTCTAAAAGAGATAATTAGTATGTGTAGAAAATGCATAGAGAAAGATATTTTTTAATAGAAATAATTACTTGATTTAAAAAGGAAATGGTTATTTTGTTAATATGATTGAAGAAAATATATTGAGATGTATATATATATCCACGAGTATTTTCAATCAGTATTTACTTTATTTTATTTAAATGCGTTTAATTTAGCTTTGTATGAAGAGTTTAAAAGATAAGTTTTGAATGCATGGTCAAAATTGATAAAGAAAAAGATATTTAAATATATTGAAGAATTATAGAAATATTTATATTTAAATATTTGTTTTAATTAATGAGATTTAATTAGAAACAATATGAATGCGTGGTCAAATAGATAAGTCAAAAGATATTTTTATACATTGATGAAATTGCATGTTTTTTTTAATGGATAGAGAAACAATATGTTATTATATTAAAGTGATTGAATGTTTTAAATAGAAGATTTGATTAGGAAATGGAAATAGTTTGCTTGCATGGATTTGTGTCGATTCAAAAGTAAATTAAGAAGTTGTTTTATTGATGAGGCAATCAATTATGTTATTTATTAATTTCTCTTTAGATTAATTGAATCATTGTGATTGGATTATGAAAGAGATATGGATTTAGTATATCCAAAAGTAGTATCTTCCTCATGATTATCTTAAAGGATTTAATTCTCTGTATTCAGTAAAGGGAAGTAAGTTTAATTGTTTTAGATTTTCATAATGAAAAGGGAAATAGAGGTTATGATTATTTTTAGATGATCTAGTTATCATGTCTTTGACTTTGTCAACACTACCTATTGAATGAGTATGGATTTAGGAAATCCAAATATTAGATTTGATTGATGACTTGAATGCTTTTGTTGCTATGTCTCAAGTTGCATTGTTGGTTTTGGGATTTAGTGTTAGTCCTAAATTATAAGTCTTCCAGAAGAACTTAGAGGATAAGGGTTATTGAATCTTTATGCCATCCAGTTGTTTTCCCTTGGGTAGTGCATGGCGTCTTTTCATTTTACCCGGTTTTCATGAACGGGGATGTTTGCACCTCCTTGGTTTAGGAGCGGATTATGGGATCCGTGTCTCCTTGTATGGAGTGACCTTGTTATGTGGTTTCATCTTGTTGCCTCCTGTGAAAGGAGTGGACTATGTGTTGTTGCCTCCAAGATGTTTGGAGTGAGATATTTTGTACCTCCTGTGAAAGGAGTGGACTATGTGTTGTTTCCTCCAAGATGTTTGGAGTGAGTTTCTATTATTTGTATCCTCCTTGTGTTGGAGTGGATTATGATGCCTAGTTGGTATGCACTTGTGGTTCCCTTGGTGGATTGTTTGGATGTGTGTTGTCGAATAGAAGAGTGGCTTCTGTTAGGCGCCAGAGCCCAAAGAGGTAAACTGGATAACCTTCAGGAGTGATTTAAACAAGTGATAATTAAAATAATGTACTTAAAAGATTAGGACTAACTTCACATTAATCAAGATAATTTAATCCTCACTCATAGACACAAGGGCTGGTTTAGACTTGGGATGAGTGAGAAGGCCTGGAATGGCAAGATCAACTATCTTGCTCTTGCAAGAGGTAGTTGATTCCGCATGAGTGAGTATGAGTGTCGGGATTCGGTTGAGGCCACCAGGATTACTTGTGCTGGAGCCTATGAAGAATTCCCAGAGGAGATCTCATGACAAACCTTGCGATGACACTCTATCTATGACAACTGTTGTTAATTATTTTATGTGTATGGTTATTTGAACATACTTGATCTCCTTTATGTCTGGAAGCAATGTGACCTATGTCAGTGATGTTGGAGTTGTACTTGTATTATACTTGATTTGTACTTGTATTGTATTTGATTTGTACTTGTATTGTACTTGAGTTGTACTTGATTCGTACTTGTATGGTGAATGAGTTGAACTTGTTAATTCATTTAGTTAGTTATGTCAGTTTGAGTCAGTTTGAGTCTGCCTTTGGTTGGAGGTAGTAGAACTTTGTCCATGTTACTTTGTTACTATCTCCTAGCATGGGGGGTGGGCCTTCGGGTACCACATTGGTAGGGTGGAACATGCACCAAAACCGTTGGGTCCCCTTTTATCTTCAGTACTTGGTGGTGAGACATCCAGATGGATAGCTCGTGGTTCTTGTTGTAATTACTTGCATTGTAATATTTTAATTTGTATAAGTTATTTTATCCCTCTTATGATTATGAGGTGGAATTTTGTAATTGTAACCTTGAGTACTATTGCCTCATTCTGGGAATGAGTGATGTAACTATTGGTTTAAGATAATGTTTATGAGATTGTACCTCGGTTGATTATCTTATTATTTTATGTGATATTCTTATGATGTATTATGTTTATTTCATAAAGTTCATAAAGCTATGGTTATATGTAATATGTATGTGTGGGTTTAAGTAATCCTAACCTTGTAGCCTTAGAGGTTGTTGTTAACTAGTAAGTGAATGTATATGTTAAATGCACTTTAAAAAAAAAAAAAATTGGTTCGCTTATGATGTTAATTACAACTTCTTTTAAGGTTGGGGCATTACAGGGTGTGCATCAGGACACAAACGCATGAGATGAGAATCAAAATGATCCATTGGTGTGATGGAAAATCAAGGAAGAACACACCATGGGGTGAGAATGAGGAGGACCCACAACTGTGATGTCAAATCAAGGCAATATGGAACAGCTCCCATTACACTTTATAATTTAACAATGTAAGTGCATAATTCCCAAATTCCATCCCTAAGGAATAGATTCAGTTTTATGGCACTTTATATGAGTGCATTTACAAAATGATTTTCTCTTATGACTTCTTACAAGTTTATGTCATTCATATCATCAGGTAGATAATTAAAAAATAGATTCGATATTTCTTTCAAACCTTAGAAAATGACAAAAAAAACCTTAAAATAAAACCCTCCATTAAAATAACCCCCCTTCCTTTTGCAAGTTATTGTAAAATAAAAAAATACCCCTTTGCCAAACTCATTGCAAAAGAAAAAATCGACTCCTTTTTTACAAATTTTTAAATATGGAAAAAAATGAAAAAAGACTCCCCCTCTACAAGCATTAAATAAAACTTTAGAGTTAATATGGGGTGATCCCACAATAGTTACACTTTTTAGCAAAACTTTAGAGTGAACTCAACTTTTTAACTAAATCTTCACTTTCGAGCACCTATAGCTGCTAAACCATGAGGAATTTGAAGATGATGCAAACTAGTGATTTTTTACATTTTGTCTATACATTCTATATATATATATATATATATATATATATATATATATATATATATATTAAAATGGAATCAAATTTCATTTCTTTCTCCATCTCCTTCAAAAGCTAGTTTTTAACAAGAAACAATATTTTTAAAGAATGATGTACACCATATAACACAACATTTTTTCTATGAAGGATAAATTTTTTTTTTTTTTTTAATTTAGATTTGTAACTATGATATCTAGCATGTTCATTTAGTTTCATAGTGTTTTACTGAATATTTTTTCTTAATTAAGTTTTGAAGTCAAACCAGTTACAATTTAGGCATAGGTGGACCATATAACACATAACCTTTTATGTATTTATCAAAATTTATTTATTTATTTTGTTGGATCAAGGACATCAATATCAAGCATGCACATATTTTTTAGAATTTTTTTTATAATATACTATTTTTTGACATGTGTAGAATAGAGAGCTTGATTTTTGATGAAAAACCTATATTCAATTATACTAAAAATATATATATAATAAAACCAAAATATATTAAAATTATACTTTATGGATAGCTCATTTTCAGGACTATAATCCTCCAATTGGGTATGTGAAGTTGATTCTATTTCCATCTTCAACCCGAGCTTTGAAAGATAATTTTTTGTATAAAGTTGCACATGGAGGGGGAGAAGGGCAAAAAAGGGGGCTTCTAGCAAAACCCCTAGACCTCTTTGAGCAAATGGGGGTTTGCTAGAATGGTGGTTCACTAGAAACCCCCTTTTTCTATTCTCCCCTTTATTTTATTAAGAAAATCTTGCCAAAAGGGGATTTTCTCGAACATGCCATTAAAAGGGATACCTCCTTTGTTATAAGTTTTAAAAATAACTCTTTTCTGCAAGCATTTAAATCAAACCTTTAAATTTTATCATAAAATTATAAATTAACAATAAATGTTGATTAAAAACCTTGTTTTGAGGGAATTTTGACCGAGTCAAGGGGACTAAGGAGCTCATGTGCTAGTCAAAAAAATATTCATTGAGATATTTATGCAACTTAATTCCAAATGTTGAGCAATGAACACCAAATAGTGATCATACCAAATTAATGATATTGATGCATGCAAGAGTAACCCATTGAATACTAAGTCACAGGTTTATGAATGTCTTTCTTACCAAATCACATAATGGAGATTCAGATGTGAGGAGCTCTATTAATGATGTGAAATATATGCAAGTTGATGAATGGTTGTGAGGTAAATTTTTAGATGTATTGTTGTGTGAGGATGGGTGTTGGCTACATGAAGCAACATCCCAGATCTCTTGGATATTTGTGAGGTGTGTAGGTTGTATCTATATGGGGAGCTTGCAAGTTAATGGTGCTTCCAATTTTTTGATGTGTTTGTAGCCTCTTAAAATCACTAAATCCCTCCTTGTTGTGTGCATGGGTTCCTTGTAGGATGTAAATCATACCACAATTTATTTTTTACCCAAAATCCTCAAATTCCTAATAAGGCTTGTGTAGGAATGAACATGTGCTTCAAAGATGGTGAATGCTAAACAAAGAATTCGGTTTGGGTTTAGCATGTAGTGTAGTAAAAATTATCCATTTTTCACACTTAATTTTGGAATAATTAATATTAAATTGAACCTAATGTTGCCTTAATTTGGTGTTGCAATGTGTTTTACACATTCACGTTAAGTTTAGGGCCATTTTTAACTAAATAGACCTAACTTTTCCTTAATTTAGTGTTGTAAAGTGTATTTATTTACATCTTCAAACTAATTTTTGGGTCCTGTTACATTTATGACCTTCAAATAGTCATTAAGAGGCCCTTAGAACCTTTTATTATGCATCTCAAGACTTATTTCAATCAAAATCTTGATAAATTCAACAAGCACACTTAATAATCTAACCCCCAACATTTCCTCAGCCTGAAAAGCTAGGGTGGGACCCATATGCCACCATTGGCGTATGAGTCCCCCTAGGTGGGACCTATATGCCACATTGAACGTATGAGTCCCATCTGGCCTCTTTTTAGGGTTTTCAAAGGGAAATCAAGGTTTTCAATTCAAATTTTATGAAAGTCAGCATTTGGGATCTAATAAATGGAAAATTAGATGGAATGCCTATATAATTAAGGTTTCAAATCATAATTTCACCTAGAAATTTTGATTCAAGCATCCTAATATATCATAAGAGAATTCAAGAGCATTTCAAAGGCATTCAAGGGTAAATTTCTAGAATATTATTGCAGCAATCAAGATCCATTATCATGTCAAAGGCTTGATGCATCATGCATGTATTTTTGAGCTTATGTTGTGAAATATTATTCAAGATCAATTCAATTATTCAAGGCATTATCTTTCATCAACAATCATAATCAAGATTTGCATCCATTGAGGTCACTTCATGCTTGTTTACAGATCTACAAGGTTTCAAACGAGGTTCTATTGTTTCATTTTATGTTCCATGTTTCATTTCTCATTAAGGTTTGATTAGAAAAATGGGGTTTGACTAGGGTAAACCACCATTCCCTAACAAAAAAATGTGTTTTCTCTCTTTTTATATGTTGCAAGTTTATAGGTTGAAGAAAAAATGGATTTGAAGCCTTCAAAAGTACCAAAATTGCAAAGTTGCAATTTTTTTTATAAGAAGTTATCAAGGCTCACATAAACTCAGATCTAGAGAAAGATTTATGACCTATCTACATGAAACCAATGGGAAAATTCTTATTTAATCCATCTTCAAAGGCTCATAAATTTTTAGTTTAAAATTATTCTCCTAGGACACTTTGCAAAGAAATGAGATACTTTGCAACTATCTGGATGTATGAGTCCTAGTATAGCCATTTTTCCAATTTTTAGAAGATTCTGATCAGTCACCTAGATATTGTAGATCCTACCCAAAAGCCCTATATAGGGACTAAATCACCCAATCTAGCGTATGAGTCCTTGTACACATCAAAAGCAACAAATTTCAAGTTTCTAGGTCTTGTTTAGTCATCTCCGATCTTCTAGGTACTTTTTTGTATCTTGTTGTTTAGTGATTTTATTTAAAATTTCATTTTCTAGGTCATATAGTTAGATTTGCATAATACTTTCATTTCCTTCTTTCTAAGCATTTTCTTAGTGTTGAAAACCTTCTTTAATCACACCTAAGGAGACCTTTGAGAAATTCTCTTCCCTCAATTGAATCATTGGGTTGGATATTTTTAGGTTTTCCTAATGAACTAAAAGTGAAATAAGTCCCTAACCTTAGTTCCATCAACCAAAAGGTGGAACCCTATTTCCTATGGTTTAGAGCACAACAATTTAAATTGGCATTGTAGAAATACCAAGCTACCAATGTAAAGAATAAGTATACCTTCAATAAAGAGAGGTCCATATTTCAAATGGAGGTGGGTATTGTGTTTCCTATAATACCTTTAGTTCCAACAAAGGAAATGAATGGCTATGCCTTATACCGAGATCTTGGACTTCAGCTAATGAACATAGGTAGTTATGTAATAAGGTTGATTAAGGCCAAAAGTTGAGCAAAATCCCTTGTTAAACCTTACAAAAAAACCAAAAAGGAAACCTTCAACCAAATAAATGAGATGGTGTGAGAATATTTTGTGGCTTTTCTCTATCAATCTTCAATCCTTCAAACTCAAAAACTACTTGCAAAATATAAATATCAAGAATCTCTACTAGTAGTGTACCCCTAAGATCATTCTACCCTAATAGATGGCCGATATCTTCTTGTTGTAAGTAGATGTGTAGGTCGAATCCAAATGACACCTAAGAATTCTATTATAAATGCCTAACCATATTCCTGTAATTGTAAACACACAACAATGGAATCTAACAAAATTAAATTGGGTCACCTTAGGCTTGAAAATATCTCCCCCTAAGCTTTGATACCATACAATTAAAGAAAAGGTAATAAATTAATAAAATACCTTGTAAAGTAATTAACTGAGTCAAAGTGAAAATGAGTAAGTCTCTTGATGGGTGATGAGAAAGGAAAATAAGTCATAGGAAAAATCAATATGCCTCCTACAATAGTGATCCCACAATAGCGATTTTTTTTTTTGGCCAAACAGGAAACTAAAATTATTTTTTTAACTAAATCCTCACATTTGGGCAGTTATAACAGATAAACCGTGAAGAATTTGAAGATGATATAAAATAGAGTTTCATCAAATTTTTTCTATAGATTCTAAAAATAGCTTTTACAATTTTTTTGGAAATTTCACTTCTTTTTCCATCTCCCACGAAAATTGGTTTTTTTTAGAAAACATCATTTTGAAAAAGTGAAGCACACCGTATAATGCATAACTTTTTTTCCATGAAAGATAAAATTATAAATATTTCAAATTTAGATTTGTAACTTCAATATCTAGTGCTTCCACTTGGTTAGATATTTTTTTATTGTATATTTTTTCTTTAATCAAGTTTCGAAGTCAAACCAATTACAATTCAGACATAGTGCGACCATATAACGTATAACTTTTTTTGTATATATCGAAATTTAATTTAATTTAATTTTTTTGGATCAAGGACTTCAATATTTGGTACACTAATATTTTTCAATTTTTTTTTTGATAATCTGCTATTTTTTCACATCTGCAAAACATAGACCTTCATTTTTGATGAAAAGCCTATGTTTAATAAAACTAAAAAAACAAATACATAATTAAACTAAAACATATTAAAATTATATTTGTTGGATAGCTTGTTCTAAGGAATACTTGATTCTAGTTGGGTTTGTGAATATTCCTCCATTTTCATGCTCAACTCGAGCTTTGAAGGAGAAAAATTTGTAGATTTTTGGTGCCAGAAGGAGAGAAGGGGAGAAAAGGGGGGTTTGAGCAAACCCCCCTTGACCCATTCAAGCGAAGGGGGGTTCACTTGAACCCCCTTTTCCCCTTTTTTTTGAAAAAACAATATTTTATGGTTCGAGAAAACCCATCATGGAAAAGGGGTTCACTCGAACTAGGGGTTTGAGAAAACCCTTTCATAGTTTCGTGCAAACTCCCTAGTTAGTTCGAACCCCTTAAAACTCAAATTTTTGATTGTGTGAGTGTTTTTACAAAAAAAATTCCTCAACAAAATTATAAACCACTATTATGGGTTCACCCACAAATGAATGGGCATTGGTTGTTGGGTCGGAGTTTGTTGACATGATATTCCTCTTTATTGATAATTAGATGATAATAAAACCCCACACTACCCTCTTGGTCTCCTTCATAAATCCCCACACCTGATCTTTATGCCTCCTTTGAAGACAGTACCACAAACTCCCTACCTATAATTCACATGCAAACATTGCACACCTATAATGAGAAAATGATGATAAAAGGACTACGTGAGATGTGGGTTGCCACGATGTGAGGTCCCAACTACAAGTTTGCATCATGATATTTTGAGTGTGGGAGTTGTCGTGATGCTAACCTACAACTCATGGGTAAGTAAAAACTTCGTGATCTATCCTACAACTTTCATGAGATATTTTCAAAGCTTCACATGGATTACACCCTATGGTAAATCACAACTATGAGAGGTCATGAGGTTCTAAGATTCCTTGCTATTGAAAGTGCCTCCCCTACCTGGATTATGCAACACAACAGACAAAAAATGAAGGGTGTAGTTCATGCAAAGGGTGTAGTTGCCTATTGTATACACTATGAGGAGCACAAAGAACTATAGAAACCTCCTTCATAAGATGCACCTCAATTTTTATCACACCCTATAATGAAGATGGCACATTAATTCTTGCATAAAACACTCACCTACAACTATGTTGGGAATGAGGTGGGTTAGCATAGGGGTCATCAGGGATCTTTGCAATTGTAGAGTTAATTTTTGGAAACAATGTGAGGCATGAGGGACACTATCACATTTGATGGTCATGGATTAAGGAAACTTTCTTCACATAGATATTTTCAACCCTTTATGTTTTGTGTGTCCTCGAAGATGACCTTCTTGCAGAAAATAATTAGCATAGATAGAGACCTATGAGACTAAAACCTTTTTTGATACCATGTGAAAAATAGGAGATCATGTACTTAAGAAACAAGTACAATTAACAATGCAAGTATCACATTTAGTTGACCCAAATGTACAAATGAGGAAATCTTGCATATATAGGAAAGCAGGAGCCAATCCACCTATGATGTGGATGAACAAGTGTCCCATGATGTGGTACAATTGAGTATACAAGTGTCCTATAGGTGTCAACCTTAGGATCACTAGGAGTGTGCAACCCAATAACCTATTTGACCAGGTCATCAACCTTTGTAAGTAAGCTAAACACTGAAAATATGATTCCCAATAATAAGGCCTGGTAAGGTACTCATGTACAATGTAATGTCACACAAATAGAGAGAAAGGAGAAAACCCAATAGAAATAAAAATCCTCTCCAAAAAAAGAGAAAGAGAATGATTTATTATCTTTCAAAAATATGTCCCTTGATGATAGTAACTTGGTGATGAAGAAATCCTAAATCATGTTGAATTTGTAAACTTTGTTGAAGATGAGCTGGTGTTTTTTCAAATAAAAAAACCTTCAAGAAATATAGATCAAGGTAAGAGATACAAACACCTCATGAGTTCATATATGAACAATACTCAACCATGAATACACAAATTCTTATGAAGTTGAATAGACAAATAGTACTATGATTATAGAATATTTCCCAAGTGACATGTGTACACTACTAAAATGTGCATCATTTTTCTCTACATAAGTACTAGAATCTTAAAAATAATGATCCACTAAAATAATCATGCCATTACAAGAGATAAATATAAAAGGTCTATGAGACTCCCCAAAAATAAGATTCCTCCACTACTTCATTGAAATAAGAATTAGCATAACACTATCCTAATCCCACGTAATGCAAAGAGATACGAGTAGACCAACTAAAATTGGGCATAAAAGTGTGCAAGAAATTTAGACCCATTTTTAGATCCAAAAGATGTACAAGAAACTAAAAAGGGGTGTGCTTCAAGTCACACATGTATTAGATGAGAATCATTATGATCCATTATTGTGATGGTAAATCAAGGTAACACAAACCATGAGGCAAGAATCATGAAGATTTATAACTATGATTGGCTAATCAAGGCTCTACACAAACCCCCAATACACTTTTATAATTTAGTGTACGTAAAAAATTCCTAAATTACCTCCCTAAGGGAGACATTTAATTTTGTGGCACTTTATATGAGTGAATTTACAAAATTATTTGTTGTTTATGAGTTCTTAAAAAAAAACATGAAGTGGATTATGAAGAAAAACTAAGTATTCCTTTCAAACCTCAAAAAATGACAAAAACTTAAAATGTATAGATCAATATTATGTAAACTCTACAAGCTCAACATATATTTCACAACTATAATTAAATGTTAACATAAAACCATATTGATTAGTATCTAATGTTAACATAAAAAGTAACACATGGAAGATAAGGTGATTTGACCAAGTCTTTTTCTCGAGAGACAGACCAAGTGGAAAATTATATGGATGAAGCTAGTGTATTGTAGAATCCTATTTAACTTCATTGGTTTGCATGGAGTAGAGACTTCAAGAGGCCATGTGAATTTTGGAGGATAAGTGGATAATGTGGAGGTGTATTGACCAAGTGTAAGTTGGTTTGACATACAAGAAAAAGGATTACCATGCATAATTCATTATTTCTCATGCCAACAAGAAAATTCATAGCTATGAGGTTTTATTTCCTACAATCTATAATAAAAATTGCACTAGAAATAGAATTCCTTGTGAAGATTCATTCCTGCCAAAGATTTTAGTGTAAAGAGGCACCTTATCTTTCAAATTCTAAACCACAAAAACTTAAACACTAAAATTCCAAAAATATTCTTTGTTGATCATGCATCTATGATAGATCTAATTCCAAACACAAGAACAAAGACTTTAAATAATTGTAGTCTCGTGAATGTCTAAAAAAATCACAATTGTGCCCACACAAAGATAATTTTACATGCAAATAAAATTGTATGGAACTCTAAACTAGGCTAGATGCAAGTTTTTGGGAAGGTTTTTTGTCGCATTTCTCTAATACCATGTTAGGATTTCTATCCAAGATTATAATAACCAGAACCTTGTGCTTCTACAAAAATCCATTTGCACACAATGAGCCTAATATTCCATTATCAAAGAGATCGATAAAAGAGATAAGTTTTGTACAATATGAGCTTTCCTAAATAGGTAAGGTAGTGAAGGTAGTCATATTAAACACAATAATTGACTAAACCTTTAAAGTGGAAAGTGATCATGCAAGATGTGTAGATGTGTCTTGCAAAGTGATAACACATTTCTCAACCATTTGAGGTGATACAAGCCTCTAAAAGTCCTCTAAGTGAGCCTAACTGTAGTTTGAATAGGAATCAATTATGTAAGCTAAAATATAACTAGTTTAATAATACCTCTTTTCCCACTAACATATATGACTACTAGGATATTAATATGTAGTCTTCCTTTTATCACACTAGTATTATTAGTTATATATAAGAAAATCTGTTATACCTTGTTGTAATAGATTCTCTTTACTAATTGGTAGACGTAGATTCAAATGGTTGATACTTGTACTCTTAGGTGTACATAAATTTGTCATATTTTATTCATGAAGGTATATTTATCAAAATTAATAAAGATACACAACCTCTTGTAGATTTCAACCACTTTACCTTGGAAACATACATTCATACTACCAAGGAAGACCCATATGGAAGTGAAAGAGACATTCATATTATATATTAAATTAATTTCTTGAGAAATAATTTAAAAGAAATTAAAAAATATGTGGTATGGTGAAATATCTTTTCAAATACACATAATTAGTCTTATATATTCATTATTATCATACAAAACACCTACTTTAATAATTATTTATTGCATAATCTAAATCTAGTGTTCATTATAAGGATTAAATAATTTTTAGTTATATCTCAATTTTTGGTTTGTATTTTATGTTGTTTTGTGTTGATTAGTGTCAATCCTACTATAGGGGTATGTGCAGGATCATGATGGGCCAAAACGTGGTGATATATAAGCCATATGATGACCCATGTGGCTGACGACTTTTTTTTTACCCAAAATTGATGAAACAAAAAGGGTTTTTAGAGGATATTCTCAGCTTTCCACCAATATAAATTCTTCTTTACTTTTAATTTAATAAATAATTATTATTTATTTTTTATTAGAATTATGAATAAAGTCCTAATTGATAGGCTGATTGAAAAACATCTATAACTTTCAAACGGTATCATGTTTTTTGAATCTGAAACATGTGTCACATTCTATGCTTTGCATACTATAGGATTAAAAAAAAAAATGAATTTCATGAATTTTTTACCAAGTTAAGGTGGTTAGACAGACGAGCTTCTATATTTTTTAAAATTTGTAATAAAAAAATCATAATTAATTATTTACTTGGAAAAAAATTATAAAAAAATATGCATCACATTGGGACATGAGTTCTCTACTTAAATCTAAAATTTTATAAAAAAATATTATAATTTTATTCTGGTTAAGGTGGTCAGATAGACACCTATTTCTTATTTTTACCCTGAAATTTAAATACTACTGCATTGAAATTTCAAATTTTCACCAAATAGATTTATTTTTTTAAATAAAGGTCTAGTATTTTAGAAACTACATTCAATTTTCTATTGATTCAATTTTTACATTTTTTTGAAATAATATAGATAACTTATTCAAATTTTTACGTCAAGTTGTATAACTCTTATTTTCTGTCTTTTTATTGCCTCTTAAGGGCTTGTTTTTTCCATGATGATCCTGCACATACCCATAGGGTGCTGGTTGGTTTATGTCCTTACTATTTTTCTATGTTTTTGTAGTTAAAATGTAGGCCTTGTTCCACTTTTTGGTTTGGTTCAAGGGCCCTTCCCCCTTCTTATGTTACAAAAATCATGCATTCAAGGGAAATAACAAACTAATTATATAAAAAAATCATGTTCCCATAAAATAAATTTAATCTTTATGTCATGTTTCTATCATAAAATTAACATATATTATTTCTAAGAGTTACCTTTATTTTTTTTAAACAATTATATTTTCCTTTCATAAAATTCAATAATCCCGAAAGTATATCTTTATTTTCAAAATCACATTTAGTCTATTTTAGTGCATATCTAGTAAACTACATAAATAATGTTTATTAATATCGTATAAGATAAAAAAATTATAAGTTTTCCACATTGGGGATCCAAAATTATGATTAACTTTGATATTGGTTTTATAGGTTTGAACACATCATAAAACTATACAAATACATAAAATATTTTAAACACTAAATCACTTAATAATTAATAATATAATGGATCGATAACTCCGCTCATAAATTATAACTATATTAATTATATTTAGAGTGACAAAAAAATCACATATACAATAGTGGTCTAACTCAAAAGTACACTAAAATTACTCAGAAAAAAATAATTCACAAGATTATCTTCCAAAAAGGCCCTAGGTAAGTACCCTTAGAGTATCCAAAAATAGGATCAACAAGATAAGATTGATAATAAGGTAAAGTAAAGTTTATAATAGGCATCCTGACTACATCAACTATTAAAGGATTTAAAGGAGATATGAATCTTAAAGAGAAAAGTAATGAACAAATTCTAAAACTACCCACATGGGTACTCCCATAAAATATGAATATAATATACTAAAACTAGAATCCACTCTAGACATATATTTTAGATAGAAAGAGAGAATAAAAAATCCTTTGAAACTAGCTAATAGAAATACATCTAACAAATTTCATGGGCATGCATGGTTTAACCTTCCCTTTTATCTACTTTAACTAGCTCTATAAACATTATATTCTAGATTTGTTTTGCTTTCACTTATAAAATTTTGCACTCTATAAACAAAAGTAACACCTCTATCATGATTTTTAAATTGGACATATCTAAATCTTATGATAAAGTGACCTAGAAAATCCTTTTCCAAGTACTAAAAAATTTGGCTTCAATGAAATGTTCCTCAACATTATAAAGGAATGCACGTAATTATTGTTAAGTACTTGGTACTTGTCAATGAAGTTCCTAGAGGATTATTTAGTTTTATTGGATTCTTTTGATAAATCTTATTTGTCAAAGAGATTATCTTATGTCATTTAATTCTTGTGTCTTAGGTCATTTAATTTTTCTATCTCATGTCATAAGATTAAGACACTTTTCATAATCTTGTCTAATTTTATCTATCAACCTTTCTTACACATGCAAAGTATCATATGTAAATTTTATATATTGTATATATGCACATCATTAATCACATTTGATCTAATATATTTTGTATAAATTTATTCTCTTGATTTTCTCTTACAAAAGGATATTTTGGTTTTAGAGGTGAGCCTATGAGCTTAAGTCCTTGGGGCATGTGCAAGATCATCATAGAAAAAATAGGCCCTTAAGTGGCAATATAATTCATAAAAATCAAAGTTAGGCAACTTGACATAAAATTTTGAATAATTTATCTATATTATTTAAAAATATGTAAGAATAGAATTTTTAGCAAATTGAATGTAGTTTCTAATTAGAAAAACAAAAATCTATTTGGTGAAAATTTAAAATTTTAATGTAGTAGTACTTAAATTTCAAGCAAAAAATAAGAAGTAGGTGTTTGTTTGACCACCTTAACCACAATAAAATGATAAAAAAATAATAATAATATTTTATATATAAGTAAAGGACTCATGTCCCAATGTGATGCATATTTTTTTGTAATTTTTTTGCAAGTAAATAATTAATTATGACTTTTTTATTACAAATTTTAAAAAATATAAAAATTTGTATGTCTAATCACCTTAACTTGGTCAAAACTTCATGAAATTCATTTATTTTAATCCTATAGTATGCGAAGCATAGAATGTGACACATGTTTCATATTCAAAAAACGTGATACCATTTGAAAACTATAGATTTTTTTCAATCAACCTATCCATAAGGACTTTACTCATAATTCAAATAAAAAATGAATAATATTTATTTATTAAATTCAAAATAAAGCATAATTTATATGGTGGAAAGATGATAATCTCCTTTAAAAACCCTTTTCTTTTCACCAATTTTGGGTAAAAAAAAGTTGTCAGCCACATGGGACATTATATCACTTACATATCACCACTTTTTGGCCCATCATGATCCTACACATACCCTTGAGTGAATATGTGTGTGTGTGTGTGCATGCATTTTTATGTTTTAAAATGGTAACAAATGTATCTAAGTGGTTACTTAGCTCACATTAACTATAATAGAAATGTTCAATAAATTACTATCTCATCCAACATATCCATACCTCAAACTAGGGGCATATAATTTGACATAGGTAGAACTCCAAGACATCAACATGTAGACCAAAAAAGTCACAATCAATTCCTTATATATCTAACATCCTACAAATTAAATCTCCATGGTAACAACACACATAGATATCCAACAAAAAACCTCTAAATCATTATTATATTATAGTAAAGTGTAAACAATCCAAGAGAGGGGTCCCACTCATACATAACACATTTACATTTAGAAAAGTATCCTACTTTATGGATAATTTTAAATGTAAAAATTAAATTAAATAATTAACAATTCCACTTGTTGCACTCATGTAGAGGATGTGGCTAATTCTCTTATATCACTTAGTGTCAAGGAAACATGCACTGATGTGAAAAATACATCACTATAAAATATATGTCATTTCTAATCTCATAAAAACTCTCCAAATTCCTCCACATAAATTAAGAAAGAGATCAAGGAGCTACCAAAATACTTTGAAAAATAATGAAGTATAACTAACAACACTTCACTCCATACAAACCTAAATCTATAGGCATAATAACCTTTAGAATGAAGGCCACAAACGATGGAGGAGGGAGCCTACAAATCAAAACATCTTCTTTTATGAACACTAATATGTGCAAAGCTATGTAATGTAAGATCTCCCATAAAGTTTTAAAACTAAAAGGATGTCAACATATAACCATTCAACTTAAAGTGAAAAATTGATAGAAATGGATGCCAAATTCTTATATTAAAGGTATATCAAATACACCAATTAATCCCAAGAAAAAGAGAATATGCCAAAAATTCATAAACCACTAAAAAATTCCTTAGAACTGTTACCATAAATCAAGACCAAACAAAATGAGAACAACATAAATTCATTAAACCATTCACCTATTACTTAACAAGCACTTGAAACTAAAAATTATCATGACTAATAAACATGGTAAGACAAGATATAAATAAAGCACAAATATAAAAATTATGTGGGGAAAACCTCTTTGATCATTCACCTACCAAGTATATTAGGTAATATAAATTACAATCTTTATATCTCATTATAATAAACATACCAATGCAACAATGTGACCAATAAATTTCAGCCAAATAGAATTTTCATGAGATAATTCACAATATCTAAAGATATGTATAATCTTAAAGGATAAAATCATGACTAGTGATGGAATCTCATGTAACTAAAGAAATAGATTCAACACCAAATCAATAACATGTATAACAAAGGAAACCAAATATAACATATATATTTCCAAGAATTTAATAGCATGCTATTACTAGAGCTATTTTTTCAAATAAATCCACACTAGAGTAACCATGTAGTTTAAGAAATATAACAAATTACAATGCAAATTTTAATTTTTTCAATCCAAAATACCCTTAAACATAGTACTTTCATGAATATGAAAACCATATATTTTTGGTAACATGTAAATCCTATAAAACTATCTATACAAATATAAATCCACTTAAACATCTAGACAATCATAAATATGCTGTCTCAAATTATGAAATATCATATATATATAGACCCATAACCTTTTGAAATAGGAATAAAATAAAGCCTACATATCTGAAACAACATGGATATGATAAGTGAGGAACTAAATTGTTTGAGAGTGTCTTCTCATTTCCAAAGTTTGGATTGCCTCTTGGAATATGAAATATCATCACAAATTCATCCCAAAATTCTTTATTCACATTCTCCCCATTGAACAAACTATATAATAACCTCCTGTGTTAGCATTCCCATGAACTCCTAATTGAATAACCTGCATAATAACCTCCTTCATTAGAACGTCACCTCTTATTATTTTTTGCATCCTCTTTTATGTACTATTCATAGAATTTGAAAACGTAAACTCAAAAAATAATAATATATAGATAGTTTTGAATATAGAAAAAAATTAGGTGTCTTGAAACCTTAACATTTTGATTATATAGGAAAAACAAGTTTTGAAGGGATTTGAAACCCTTTACAACTTGAGAAAAAAAATGGTGCTTAGAAGATAGGAAGAAATATAACAGCAACAGACCATAACCAAAGAAACAAAATAGACAAAGTGTTGTATGAGAGATAAAATAGTAAACTATCAGCAACACCCGTCAACAACAAAACAACAAGGAGAGAAATAATACCCAACAAAAACAAAACAACAAATAAAGAGAACTGAGCACTATTTTCATACTACTTAAGGTGTTTCCCACCTCAAGCTCCTTGCTCTTGTATAGATCAATCATGTCCAGAAGCTCCTCTTCTCTACTTCAAAAGACCTTTTCCAATTAGCAGACCCTTTAGCAGCAAGAACTTTTTTACCATCTTTCATCCCCTTTTACCTTTTCCCTTGGCCACATGCTCCTTCTCCATTAATTTAGAAAAGTAAAATTGGTCCTCCCTTAGTTCAGTAATCTTTCATAACAAGACTTCCAAGGATTCCACACTATTTTTAACTAAAATATGGCATGCGTGCAAAAGATTCTTAATATTTGTATTGGTACCCACAACCTTGGCTTCTAACCTAGCCAACTGATCTTCACAGAGAGATTTGAAATCATGGAAAGAACCCTCTAGGTCCACAATTATGTCAATTAGAATTTTTGACACTGATCTTTTCAGCACATTCTTCAAGTTCTCCTTAAACCCCTAATTTTAATGTTAACATTATTAAACTCTTGAAGATTCCACTTAGCCAATTTGAGATTTCTAGTGGCCCTAGCACTTGCCATGTCCAACAACTCAAACATTGAGGGAGACTCATCATTTAGATAAGAAAAGTCCTCAAAAAGGGGATCTACCCTAAGGGTCTTTGACTTAGCACTCTTCTTCTCAACATCTTCTTCATCATGACCCTTGTCTTCTTCTTATGGATCATCATTGGTCAAGTTCTGAGCTAGCGAGTCAATAATTCCCACCACCTTTTCTCCAGAAGCCTTTTCCTCACAAATCAGCTTGGCATCCTTTGTTGGAACATTCACGACTTGGATTTTCAGCTTGGCGATGTGTTTGGATGACCTCCTCAGCTTGTCCATGGCCTCCGTAGCTAGCACATTCTCTTGAAAACCCTCACTACCTCCATCTTTGATTTCTACCTAGCCAATAGCCAAATCAACTTTCCTGGGAGAGGAATCATCTGAGCCCATCTTTGTATCCTCACTATCAGAAAGAACAATGTGCTTAGCAACTCAATTATTTTTAAGACTACCGTTCTTCCTCTTTTTAGAGGAGGTAGCCTCAGGGGATAGAGGACCATCATCATCCTCTTCTTCCCACTCATCTTCTTCAACAATGCTAGTATTTGAACTAGACGAATCAGACCCTTCACTCAGAGTCTTCTCCTTGCCCTTAATATTAGGGGCAAGGACAAGAGACCTAACATGCTCCATGATTAAAATAATGAGACCATCATGGAGGACTGGAGCCCTCCTATTTTTTAAATGTGCATAAATAGAAATCTCCATTGAAGACAACAAAAAAATGGGAAGGAAATAAACAACCCATGTCTGAAGTGATTTAAAAGAGTGAAATGGTGACCAAGTATAGCATTAAACATTCCTTCCAACATCACATAGTGCATAATCACCTCGACCACCTCTGCACATATCTTCTTGAGTGACTTGCGCTCATCGGCCCAACTTTCCATCTTAATCATTAAAAATCTTAACGTTATGAATCAATAGATTTATACTTATTATGCTCAATTCTTTATAAATATGACAAGGATTTTTTTGGGAGTTTAAAATCTTAAAGTTCTAAAATAATAGGTTTATAAAAAAAATAAAAAAAATATTGATTTAAAACATATTTATTTTCTTATTCTTAATTGAATAAAAATATCAGCAATTTTTTTAATATTCACCAATTGGCTAATAGTTGAAATTTTGGAATCCTAAATTGGCTAATAGTTCGAACTACAACATGACTTGAATCGCCACATTTAAAAAAAAAATTATTATAGTCTTATTTAAATCACCAAATAATTTATTTTATTAAATAAACTAACTCAAAAAAATTCCATAATATTTGATACGTGATTAAATTAGATTTTCCTAAATTTTATAAATTATAGTAGAAATCTATATTGATTCACCATCAGTATATCATAATTATTAGTTGCTTTAGGACCATATTAATTTCTAATCTTTAGTTTCCACCAATAATTTGTAATATAATCTAATGGCCCTTGTTGTATTCCACAAGGTAAAATGTACCCATGATCTATAATGTTCATGGGCCCCACAATTTTAGGTCTCGTGAGTATTATAGATTGTGGGTAAATTTTACCTTATAGAGTACAATGAGGGTCATTAGATCAATGATATAAAAGAAATTTTTAGCCCCATGAGAATTATAGATCATGGGTACATTTTACCTTGTAGAATACAATGAGCGGCATTATATTATATTTTAAAACAATGGTGGAAAGTAAATATTGCATTCTACCCCTTCAACCCATCGATAATTTCCACCCTCAGGCCCCTACTTTTCCATGAGAATTATTTTTTGATTAGACAGATTTTCCATCATAATTATTGAATTTTCCTATTATTTTTCAAGATTCGCAAAAAAAAATTACAAATTTTTTGTGATGTAAAAAAATCACCAATAAAATCAATATTTTTTTCAGAAAAAAAAGAAAAGATTTTCCAATAGAAATGAATATTTTTTTCTAAAAAAATGAAAGATATGTCAAGATTGTATATCTTTTTTTGAGGGGGGTTTCTTAAAATTATCAATGAAAAATATGTATTATAATTTTAAATCAATAATAATAAATATAAGATTTCCAATATATTAATATATACAAATATTTTTTCATACAAAATAAAAATTGGCAATTACTAACAAACTTTTATTATTAAAATTTTATAATTTATTTTTAAAAATGATATGAACTAACCTTTTATCTTTTCCAAAAAAAAATCCATAAATAATTATCTATTGTCTAATTGATACCATAACTATTTAATAACGAAAACATAGAAATAGACAAATCATTATAATATAATTATAAATTAATTAATAACCATTATTTAACACTTTATCACCATAATCTTATTACTCACCATTCTCCTGATTATCTTAAAAATTGATGAAAGATATTAAAAAATAAAATAATAGCCATTATTTCACACTTTATCATCATAATCTTATTACTCACCATTATTTTGATTATCTTAAAAACTGATGAATGAGCTTGAGTTCGAACAACATAATCATCCAATGAAAGTAATAAATTTTATAGGGAGGAAGGCATTTCAAAAACCCTTCCCTTAAATTATATGCGAACACCTTTGCACTTTCACATCCCGATATACCGTTGAAGCACAATATCAAGAGATTCAGGGAGAGACTATGGAGGAATTCTTGAAAAATGTTTCCACTACCAAAGAAACTTATCTTCCTCATCCTAAAACAACTCCTAAATAGCAATACCCTTCTGACATGACTACAAAATTATGAGTGCAATGAATGGGGGGATTCCTCCAAATTCTAGAGTGTCTAGGGTATATGTGATGAGCCCCTATGGATCCCTAAAGGTCCTCACTACTAGAATGGATGATCTATATGCAACAATAGATAAAAAAAATTCACATTATAATCTTGAAAATTTTGGGTGGCAATGGAGATACTGTAATAGGGTTAATTAAAACTATAAGAACAGACCCACACAATAAAATAACAGTAGCAAACACAAAAAAATATAGAGCATAAAATAGTGAGAAATGGATGAAAGAAAATATAATGATCTAACTTGATAACATGAAATCCCACAACTTACCTCGATAGTAGTCCTATTCACAATGGAAATCCTCATATTTATACTTGAAGCTTCTAAGATCTAGAAACTTCTGATGTTCTAGATATCTCTAAAATTGGAATGTTCTTTTTCCTTGAACATCTTCTAGTTGCTTCTAGTTTCTAGAAGGTTATAATTATTCTAGAAGTTTCTAGTTCTTCTAGAAGATATTTTTTTCTTCTAGAAAAATTTGTTAACTTTTCTAGAAGATTCTAATTATTCTAGAAACATCTTGTAACTTTTATAAAAAATTGTATTCCTTAACATCAACCCTTAAGATTGGATAGAATATTACAAAAAATATAAAAGGAAGAGGGGACGGTACAAGAGAGAGGAAGATACAAAGGAGAGGGGGACATTATACTACCATCCCCCTTTAATGTTCACCTCTAACATACCAAGCATTTTTTGTAAATACATCAATTGTTTTTTCTTCACTTGGACAATATTGTAGATGGAAAATATTTGTTTGAACAAGATATCTTATGTAGTAAACATCAAGCTCAAAATTTTTTGTCTTAGCATGAAAATTTGGATTTTTGGAAACATGTATGGTACTTTGATTGTCACAATACAAACTATTAGTAGAGATTTTAGAAAAACCAAGCTCAAATAGAATATTTTGAATCCAAACTGCTTCCTTTCCTTATTCTTTTTCTTCTCTATATTTTGCTTCACATGAAGACAATGATGTAGTAGTTTTTTTTCTAATTCTCCATGTAAAAGAGCTTGATCCAAGCTGAAAAACATAAATTATAATAGATTTCTTGCCATCTATATCACCTCCCCAATCTGAATTCATAAATTCAACCAAAGAAATTAAGGACTTGTGGCCATAGTGGATGTCATAGTGTAGTGTTCCATGTGCATACCACAATATCCTTTTTGTAGAAAACTAATTAACTTCTTTATATTACTACATAAATATCAATACTTTATTAACTATGAAACAAATGTCTTGTCAAGAATGAGTTAGATAAACCAAGTTTCCCACAAGTTGCCTATATAAAGTAGCATGTAACCTCTTGGAAGAACACTCTTTAGTAAGCTTGATTCCAAACTAAAAGGGAGTAGAAGTTGGCTTTCATTCAAGCATGTTAAACTTTTCTAAAATATCCAAATCATATTTTGATTGGAAAAGGAATAGTCCATCATGTAGTCTACAAACTTGTAAACTAATAAAATAGTTTAATCCTCCAAAATAACTCATGTGAAATACCCTTTTGAGTTTTGATATTAAATCATTTATTATCCCAATATTTAGTCTAACAATGAGTAAATCATCTACATAAACTGCAAAAAGTCTTCACATAAGGATTTGGATCAAATCTACACCTTTTAAATCCATGAAGCTGAAAGTACCTCAATATTTTCATTCCGTGCTCTTGGTGCTTTTTTGAGATTGTAAAGTGATTTCCTTAATCTACAAACAAGTTGAGGATGTTGTTAATCTACAAAACTAGGTGGTTGATTCATGTATATTTCTTTAGCTAAATCCCTATTTAATAAATCATTTTTAACATCCATTTTATGAACATGTCATCCAAGACTAATTGCCAAAGAAATAATAATTCTAATTGTGTTCATTTCAATGACAGGAGAAAATGTTTCTTCATAATAAACTCCTTCCTTTTGATTGAATCACTTAGCAACCAATCTAGCTAAATATATTTTTCTATGGCTCCATTAGATTTGAATTTTTTTTGTAAATCCATTTGCAACAAATAAAATTCTTAGCTTGGGGAAGGGGCACAAGCTCCCAAGTTCATATTCCTCTTTCATGGCTTGCCCTCATTATTTCTTCCCTCTAGCTTTCTCATATGAGATTGTTTGTAAGAATTTTTCCCTGAGGACACTATTGGAAGAATGAAGAACATCTTATAATGCATCTTGTGTGTTCTCATTGATGTCACCATGTTATATGAGTTGCAACTACAAGTTTAAGTTCAAGCTTGATTTTGTATTTTGAATCGGTATACATGTATAATCCTCCAATATTTCGGTCTGAAATTCTCCTCTAGTGATTATCATTTATTTCAATTTCAAGAATCTCATGTGTTCATGTGCTTGTATGGAAAGTTGGAAGCTTGTAAGTTCAGAATCTCATGTGTTCATGTGCTTGTATGGAAAATTGGCATTGTTCTATTGCTATTGTTGTATATGAGTGAATTTGCACCCCTAACACAAATTCTCCTTTTACCCTTCCTCGCTTTAGAAAACTAAATTCAGAGGCTTAATTCCACATAAGCTCACTTTCCTCATCCCACTTGGTACCTATTTTGAGTATTTATGGAGGAATAACTATTGGGGATTCCCACGTTGCACGCAAAAATCTATGCGGTGCACTTACATCCCTGGAAGATTCATATGGCTAGAACCTATAGAGGTGTTACACTTCCCATTGAAATTCAATTTGTAATGCCCCCTTCAATTGACTGACCCGAATATGGTAGTTTCCTTCACTCTTTCCTTCAAATCCACTATTCTTTCATTCATTTCAAGGCTAGACAATCTCATCTATATATTCAAGCATTCAAGAAACATTTTTGTACTCCATAGTAGAAATTCCATCACTCCATCAACCCAATAGAGCAAGTGTAGAACAACACCATTGCAGTAGAGGCTTGATTTCCTCTCATTCTCTCCCCCATTAGCCTTGAGTGCTCTTGGTGTAGGTTGTAATATTTCTACTCCTCTCCTCTATTATTTGGTTGAGTAAGCACATTACTATTTTGTAGTGTTTTAAGTATTCTTTTTTTATTCTCCTTTATTGTATTATTTATCTATCATTGCAAACTTGGCTATTTGTGGAGGCGGAGACACAAAAAGGGGGATTTGACTAAGCTAGACTCCTATATACCCCCCCAAAAAATTTCCTCTTTGTTGTGTGTAGGTGGACGTGCTTTGTGGAGCTAGTTAGTGAACAATATTTTGTGTGAGATCATTATTTTCACCCTAGCGTTCATCTACTTTTTTTATCATATCCGTTTATATGTTTTTTACTTCATAGTATTATTTTGTCCACTTAGAAACCATTAACTAGATCATTAGTTTGTTTTATAGTGGTTAGACCTTGTCTTTTTGGTTATCTGGCTATATGGACACTAGTTTGTTGTGTTGTCATCCCAAAACCACACTTTTGTCCTCTAATAGAGAGTTGTCTGAGACATAAAGTTGACCCTGAAAATTGGCTCACCTAGTTCCCTCTCAAATTTCAGTTTTGCAAAGTGATTGAAGTACCTTATAGTCCTCATCATTCTCATCATGCCTTTCCTAACACTCCCTTGAACTGAGGTAAGTTAGGGGACCCTTCTACTCTCAACCCTCTATGACCTGGGGCCTTGACGTAGTTGGTCCCCCTCTCTTATAGTCATTTGTTGTTATTAGGTCTATCTTTGGTCGACCTAATAAACAGTTAGTGGTATAGTGAACTAATTTTGTATTGTGGATGTATGTGAAACCTATTCTAAGGTCCAAGCTGACATGATATAGCATACTACATGCTTGAATTTTTTTTGGAAAGATTTTGTAAATGCTTAAAGTTGAAAGCTAGTTTTTTGGTGAATAAGGGATGCATCTAACTAGGCCAACCTAATTGATGCTTGTGGATGAGTTAGATATATATATTGGATAGTTTTGAGATTGAAGTGTACAGGAAGATGTGGATTGAATGTGAATATGAATAAGAGTGAATATTTTTCTTTTGACATGCAAATTCATTGAGCATCAAAGGAACTAAATCTGCACTTGTGAGGTGTAACTTCGTCAGTTCATATTCTGGTTATAAGCCATTTTGTTACTATATCTATGTAGGTAGCGAGCCTCTCATTTTTGGATAGTGGTTCCTAGTATTAAGCCACCCTTTTTAATATCTTATAACCAATTATACTATATTGTGAGCTAATCTTCATTGTGATTTTTTCCCATTCTAAGTTTTCCACATAGAAATTATGGTGTTCATGTGTTGTGTGTTTTTATGTTCTATTAATGATCCTATTCATTTTTTCTGTTATATGCATTGGAGTAATTGGATGGTGTTTGTTCAATAAGTTTAAGAAGATACTAATTCCCCCACTCTCAGTATCTTGGGTATTCAAAAATTGGTATTAGAGCTTGGTTCCTCTAAAGAATCCTAATAGCTTGATGAAGATCTTGAATATTGAACAAATGGATGATAAAGAAGAACTTTAAATAGCTCTTCATGATCTTGAAAAAGATGAAAATGAAAATAGATATCTAAAATAAAATCTTGATGAGGCAAATGAATGCATTTAGAAATTAAAAGAGAAATTGAATAAATTCAAAGAAATACAGAGAATTTAGTGAGAAATTAAAACAAGCAAATGAAGAGATTACTAGATTGAAGGTGCGAGTGGAGGAAAAAAAGAGAGTTTAATATTGTTTGAATGCAGTGGTTGTAAAACCCCTTCATTTTTATTTGTGGACTGGACAATGTGTCCTTGTTTTGCATTGATTTATGTTTCTGTATATTCAGATACTTTATCTTGTGTGTGTATTTGGTTGCTATTCATTGAGCAATAGACTATATTATGTGATGTGGTTTATTTGATGATTTGATGTACATTATTTAATGGTGTAAATATTTTAGTTGATATAACATGTAATTGCTTATGAGATTATTGGAATTATGATGGAAGTGTCAGTTTTGATGAGTGTATGGGTGAAGAGGACGGGTTCGCATCACTCACTTGCGAATGCCCTGTGATTTCGTGATTTCCTCTTCACGATGTGTATTATATGCTGGTGATATTATATGATGTTTTTTACTATGTTTTCAGGATTGCAGGTACATGACAACGACTCCACCTGGTTCCATAAGTTTGAGCATGTTGATCCAATAGTTAAGTTGAACTGGAGATAGTAGCTAGGTAACATGTGTCAAGTCTACACCCTAGACTTAGTGTGTCGTCAGTTTTATTTGTTGAGTCATTGTTTACCTTATTTTAATGTTATTTGATTCTGAAAAGTGTGTGATTATCTAATCAATTTTTAGAATAATTGCATTGGTTAAAGTGGTGATTATTTTATATTAAATTAAAATTATTCTTAGATGTTATATTTAAAGTTATTAATAAAATTTAATTTAATCTCATAAGGGTTGAATTTAGTTATTAAATAATTAAAATTAATTAACTAATTTTTATTGAATTAAATTAAATAAAAGAAAAAAAAAATTGAAAGATATTTGAAATTGCATTTTTAATTGAAAGTGGGTTTTCGAAAATGGAAAACTAAATTGATATTTAATATTCAATTTTGCATGCAATTAGATTTAGGTTGTTTAAGATATTTTTGATTGAGGTCTGAAGTGCATGTTTAATTAAGAAGGAGTGTTGATTGAAAATTGTTTCATTCAAGAAGAAGAAGATTTTTGGGAAGAAAAAAAGATTTTGGAAAGTAGAGAAGAATTTTTGGGGAAAAATTGCACAGAGAAGGGTTTGAGGAAAGTTTTGATTGTAGAATTGATTTAAAGGAAGTTTTTTTTCATTAGTTGAGTTTTGGATTGGATTCATTGCACGGTTGAAGAAAATTCGGGAGATCTTTGGAGGAGGCTTTGCATCAAAAATTCATCTTTTCATGTAGCTTCAAAATCTAGGTTTTGTTCTTGTTTGTTTAAAACAAATTTATATTGTTTAAAGAATTTGTTGTTGAATTCATTGGGAATTTGGATTTGTTAATGGAAATTAGATTTAAATTAATCTAAAATTTGGGGAAGATTGTATAAACCTCTATAAAAAATCAAATTTATTTTCAAAAACCTCTGTAGAAATTAGCTAGAGAAACCTTGAGGATTTAGAAACTTCTAGTTTTAATTTAGATCCTTTTAGTGTTATTGTTCTTTTATTGTTTTAGAATTCAAGAAAATGGATTAAGGGAATCGGTGTTGAAATTTTGTGAAATTTGGATGTTCTCTTGAAAATTTGCTTAATTTTACTTGTAGGTGAATATTTTTACAAAATTTCCCCAATTTATTTATTGTTGAAATTTGTTTATATATATATAATGCATATATCAATATTCTATTTTAATAAAATATTGATTTTTCGTCATCGTACGGCCGGTGCATTGTTGGTTCTTATTAAAAAAAATTGCATTGGAAATTGGGCGAATAAAGTTATTCACAATTTTTTGGGGGGGTGTTTGGATAGTATAATGGTGGGGGTGTTGCGCACACCCCACCGTCCCCCATCCATTGGAGGTTGTGGTTATCCCAAAGATAGCACCCTCCACTAAGTGGAGGGAGCGCTGCCTTTGGGCAGCGCAACCCCCATTGGGGAGGCCACCGCCTGTATGGGAAGTGGGGTGGGGGTTCGGCCACAACCAACCCCTCCCCAATCCCTTTGTTTTTTTTTTTTTAAAATTATTTTTAGTTTGTTCACTGTGCGTGAACAGTGACATCCACCGACATCTGCCCTTGGTATTAAAGGAAGGGTTATGTAATATTTATTTAACATTATATGAAATATATGGTATATATATGATATATATGTATTGTATATATTTATATAAATATATATAATATATATATTATATTATATGTCATATTTTATTATATTAGATTGGGATAATAATAATGTGTTTAGCAGGAAATATACAATAGAATATATTTAATATATATATATTCAAAAGATATATATATATATATATATAGTTAAATATATATAAAAAATATATATATATTTATGTGAGGTTGCATTATAAGAATAATTATAATTTCATTTTTACTTATGAAATGCCAATAATTGGGTACATGGAAATATTGAATGTGTGGATAGCATGAGCATGTATATTTAAATATATAGTTTAAAATTTTGTCCTATTTTAGTTAGGTGCATGTAATTATTGTGAATGGGGATTTTAAAAGATAAATTAGAATGCATGGTAAATTAGATAAGGAAGAAGATATTTTATTATACATTGAATAAATTGCTTGTTTTGAAAGGAAAATTGAAAGAGATAGGATTTGGTTAGGACATGGAAAGGATTTACATGCATAGATTTTTATTTTTTTTTAAAGTAAAATTTAGGAAGTGATTAAATCGAAGAGGCAATTATTTATTTTAATTTATTCATTAGAGCAATTTAATTATTGTGATTGGAATATGGAATTGATATGGATTTAGAATATCCAAAAATAGTTATTTCCTCATGATTTCCTTAAATGTTTTATTTTCTCTATATATCGTAAAGGGAAGTGAGTTAATTGTTTTAGACATTCCAATAAAGGAAGAGGTAAAAGGGTTATATGATTATTTGAGTTAACCTAGTTATCGTGCCTTTGACTTTGTCAATGTTACCTATTGAATGTGTATGGATTTAAGAAATCCAAATATTAGATTTGATTAATGACTTAATGCTTTAATAAATATTTCATCAAGTTGTGTTTTGGGATATGGGATTAAGTGTTAGTCCAAATTTGTAAGTCTTCCAGAAGATCTTAGAGGATGAGGCTTTTTGTTTCCTTATGTCAACTAGTTGTTTTTCCCTTGGGTAGTGCATGGTGTCTTTTCAGTAACTTACCCGATTTCCACGAACGGGGATGTTTTGTACCTCCTGTGAAAGGAGTGGACTATGTGACTTGTTTTCTCCAAGATGTTTGGAGTGAGTTCTATTATTTGTTTCCTCCTTGAGTTGGAGTGGTTATGATGCCTAGTTTGTATGCACTTGTGATTCCCTTGGTGGATTGTTTGGGTGTGTGTTGTCAAATAGAAGAGTGGCTTTTGCTAGGTGTCGAAGCCCAAAGAGGTAAACCGGGTAAATCAAGTGATAATTAAATTAATGTACTTAGATGATTAGAATGCATTTCACACTAATCAAGATAATTTTTCCTCACTCATAGACACAAAGGCTCGTCTAGACTTGGGATGAGTGGGAAGGCCTCAGATGGCATGGTCATCTATCTTGTCCTTATGAGAGTTATTTGATGCCGCATGAGCGAGAATGAGGGTCGGGGTTCAGTTGAGGTTACTAGGATTACCGGAGCCTATGAAGAATTCCCAGAGGAGATCTCATGACTAACTATGCAATAACACTCTATCAAGGACAACTGTTGTTAATTGTTTTATGTGTATGGTTCTTTGAACATACTTGATCTATTTCTATGTCTGGAAGCATTGTGATCTATGTCAGTGATGTGAAAGTTGTACTTGTGTTTGGTTGAGTCAATATGAGTTTGCTTATGGTTAGTGGTTGTAGATCTTTGTCCATGTTACTTTGTTACTATCTCCTAGCATGGGGGGTGGGCCTTCGGGTACCACTTGGTTGGATGGAACATGCACCATACACCATTGGGTCCCCATATATCTTTAGTACTTGGTGGTGAGACATCCAGATGGATAACTCATGGTTCTTGTGTTTTATTCTTGCATTGCAATATATTAATTTGTATAATTTATTTTATCCCTCTTATGTTTATGAGGTGAAATGTTGTAATTGTAACACTTTTGTACTATTGCCTCATTCTGGGAATGAGTGATGTAACTATTGGATTAAGTTAATGATTATGAGATTGTATGTTGGATGTTTATCTTATTATGTTATGTGGTATCCTTATGATGTATGATCTTTATTTCATAAAGTATATAATTCTATGGTTATATGTAATATTTATGTGTAGGTTTAAGTAATCCTAACCTTGTAGCCTTAGAGGTTGTTGTTAATTAGTAAGTGAATGTGTATGTTAATTGCACTTTAAAGAACAGATATAGAAAAAGTAAAAGTCTATGAAGATAGTTTCAAAACAAGCTCCACCAAGCTTGATGAATTGATTGCAGGATAGAAACCACCTAAAGATAAAGGAGGTTTGGGACTGGAAGCAGGTGAAAGCTCAAAAGCTATGAATACCTCAAGCACATTGAATAATTCAAAGACTCAAGGTATAGGAAAATAAACAAAGACCTCAAGAAGCTATACTAGGAGACCACCTATCAGATAGCCAAATGCTCAAAGGTACCCATCCTTCAATGGTGTTTTTTTTTCATGCAAAATTTTTTTCACAAAGCAAAAATGTGTAGAAGTAGAATAAACCAATACCCTAGATTCTTCTTCGAATAATGTGTTGCATGCAAGAAAATTGGACATAGAGCTAGTGATTGCAGAACTCAAATGATGAATTGGTTTAATTGAGGTAGAATGAATCAGTATTTTACTAGCTAGTGCTATAAATGCAATAAGTTTGGACATAAATCAAACTAGTGAAAATCAAGGGTTAATGGAGGTCAAACAAATTAGAAAAAATTTATCTACAACAACTGCAATAAACCCAAACACATTTCAAGAGTATGTAGAAGTAAAAGGGGAAAGAAATCTAATCAGGTAAAGAAGAATGAACCAATGAAAAAAATTAACAAAGATAAGGTTAAGTAAGAAATGAAAAAGATATAAAAAACAAAAAAAAAAAAATAATCATCAGATGCGTTTGTGCCCCCATCCACTGCAGACAATTCCTCTAGGAATTAGACCTAGCATGGTCTTAGGGGGGATTATTAACAGAAAATTGTTTGAACTCCTTGGATATATGGAATGTTAGATGTTGCCACGACGATATGTTGTAAGAAATGAATAAGCAAAGGTTGTGTTAAAGAAACCAAAATAAAATATGTAGGAATGATCTTTTATGAAGGAAATTAGGGATTTTTTTGTCTAACAAAAAGGTTTTTATCAGCTTTTCGAATTCCATCACATTGATCTATAAAGAAAAATTATAAAGTATTTTTAATCATTTGTGAATTAGAGCTCAGTGTGTGGAAAAATGGTAACCCCTATAGTCGTAAAAGCATCAAAAATACCTAGACCTTCTTATAAGAAATATTCTATGAAGGTTTTTCAAGATGACCCTTTGGGCACCTTCTCATAAATTCCTCATAGTTCCCACTAAAGACACTAGGATGTGCATTCGAGCTAAAACTAATTAATATGATCATATAAAATTAATAGACATGTGGAAAAATTATCTCACCGAGGATAATTTCTTGATAAAACTGGAGTATTCAAATATTATTACAAAGAAGTTGGATTAATGGAACTCCTTTCCTAACTTCAATTCCACTTTTGATGATAAATATATTAAACCAACTCTTAGTAGAATGTATGAAAAAAAAAATTGGACTAAAAGATCCCATCTTATAACTAAAGAATTGATTAAGGTAGTTACCAGACTTTGTGATACCGAACCAGTACTAGTGTTGAATTTGATGAAGAATGAAGTGGTTATGGAACTCACCAAAGCTATATTTGATAAATTTGATTTAGCAGTGAAGCCTATTACTAATCCCATTGTGAAGTATGCATCTATAATGATCGAACACAAGATATCCTTCACAAATAGAGAAAAAATAGTGTATACTACACCAATTTACACTAGATATGACATGGCATCTTATGGTGTTGATTATGAGTTATGTTAACTTCTTTGACAATAGTTTTTTTGAGAATCTAAAGATGTCAAAGGAAAAAAAATATGCATTTAATTTTATCTCCTTGATTGTTTGTTTGTTGTTCTACTTTCTTAGAAGGCTTCTCTAAAGAGATGATGTAGTAATTTGGGACACATGCAGATTGGTTGCACATCAATTTTTTGATTATTTGCATAATTTGGGTGATTTGAAGAGTTGATATAATTCTCTAAAAAATTTCTTTGTTTTGTTCAAAAGAAACATTAACAACAGAGAAAGGATTCTAAAGCAAGTTGTTGAGAAATATAAGGATGATATCATATTTCATGTCTCCTTTGATGAATGCATGGTTGAATCTATTAAATCTTAGAGTGTATGGATTCAACCCTTGGGGTATGATATTACATTGGATGAAGCAAAAGGCTATGTACAATTTTTATTGAAAATTCTGAAAGATACTAATGAACCTAGAATTGGCACATATGTAAAAAAATCTATGGAAGCTCACTTAGCACATAGGAAGCCTGTGATGAGAAAGAAGGTAGATGAAATGCTCAAAACATTTGGCTTCACTTATGAAAAGATAACACAAATCAGGTCCTTGGGAGAGTAGAAGACTAGAGAATCATCAAGCCTAAGGAGATCTGGTAAGAATGCTCCTTCAAAACCAGCTTTTGGCTATCTACAATAAGGATTGAACCCAGTGATCCCGATAAAGGAAAAGGTTCAACTCCTTCTAGACCTGGTAAAGGAAAAGGTTCAACTCCTTTTAGACCTGCTACAAGATCTGGAAAAAGAAAAGGAAATCCTCTAATGGTACCTATTAAGTGAGAAAGAAGGAAAAGGCTACAAGGGAAAATAACCTCAGTATCACAAAAGATCAAGAGGAAGAGGAGGAAGACCTTGTAGCTAAGTTGGTAAGAAAGAAGAGAGGAAGCGTTTCCTCTGGTGAAGGTGCTTCATAGGAAGCTAGTGTTGATTCTAAGATATTTCATTATGTATCATCCTCTGAAGAATATGAAGAACAGGGTTTTGGTGATCATGTGCACACCAAACTAGAAGAAAACAAGGCTAAATTTGTAGAAGAGGTATGTTTGGACCAAGAAGAAAAAAAGGATTCTCTAATAAGATCCAGTTACCCTCTTAGATTGCAAGCTTTGATAAATATTTTGATACAATTTGAAGATATGCTGTAGCCTACAACATAAATTTATGAACAAGTAGGTAAGGAGGATATAAAAACATTTATGATGTCTATTATTCAGTATATTATTACTTTGGAAGTTAACTAGGAGTATGCTAAGTCCATTGTGCCTAAGAAATTATGGGAAGCCTTGATGAAAAGGAGATTAGAGGTTGTTGAACTTTAAGAGAAAAAAGGAAATGAAGCATTTGAGAATATTGGGTCCTCTCTAACCCTAGATGAATTGGAAACCTTGAAAAAGGTTTGTTCAAAGATGTTTCAGATGAAGAAAAGGGGTAAAAACCTTGATGACAAGAGAAAATAAGAACATAAATAAAATAAAGAAAGAAATTGTAGACGCCAACAAGGATATGGTTGAGAAATATGGCCTGTTTGGTGCACTCTCATCTGGTTCTGGACCTAATTTAGGAGAATATTATTTTTCATAAGCTAAGGAAGACATTCCTTCTGGTAAAGGTGATACAAACATTCCTATAGAAATAAATGATTTAGATATTCCTCTGGAAATAGATAGTATAGGTGTCCTTTAGGAAATAAATTTTATACATGATCCTCTAGAGATTGAGAAACAAAATGAATAAAATTTTGAGGTAGAGAAGCATGATGTTGTTCCTCTAGAGCAGAGTGAAGAATAAAAAGATAAAGCTAAAGAAGAAAAGGATAAAGATGAAAGTGAGAGGTATGAAGGAGAAAAATAATAAGGTGGAAAAGAAGAAGAAGATAAAATAGAGGAAGAAGAAAAGGTAGAAGAAAAGGAAGAAAAGAGGGTAGAAGAAAAAAAAAGAAATGGGGAATCTACCAAAAATATTAATGAAGAAATAAGGCAAGTTGCGTAATCACAAAGGTCCTTCAAATAATCATCCTCTGGTGATGATGTTTTGAAAGACTTGTTATTCAAGTAGATCAGGTTCCAATTGGTGGTTCATTTTAAACTTCTACAACTCCCCATTATTCAAGGCTATGTGGGTTTGGACAAGATTTATCCTATGCATAAATTGGTGCTAGGGGATGTATTGCATGCATCCAGAAGAAGATAAATCCTAGAAACACATCAAAAGGGAATTGAGCTTATTGATGATGCCATCGAATCTTTGTAGGAGGACACACCTAGTACTTCAATGGATACATCTCTCAATCTAGTAGAGAATTTGAAGCTTCTATTGGACTCCTTTAAGGAGTATGCCTCCAGACTTGGTGAGAAGACAAGGTAAGATGTTGAAGAGAAATTGGCATAGAAAAGAATTTTGGCACTTCATGAAAAGTGTGCTCTGGCACACACTAATGCTAAAAAGAGCCTATAAATTGTTAAGGTGTGTGAGTCCAAAGAAAATACTATAATTTTTTAATGCATAAGGTGGTCGTATGCCACAAAAAGCATCAATAATCTCATGGAATCCATTGATTCTCAGTTGACAGTTGTTTCCAATACATACAGTTCATCCAAATATAGAGATAGGTCAACTTGGAATGTCATCTTTGCTCACAAAGAAAAAATATTTATGTTATAGAAGTAGAAGGGAGATATCATTAGAAAATTTGGTTTGTTAGGTGACAGTGTGAGAATGGAGTACACTCCAATGGCCAATGCTTTGGCTAATGCAGAAAAATTGGATAAGATCAATCTGACCCTAGATACTCTGGATGATGTTGAAGAGAGCCTAATAGAGTTGGAATCTCTGAAGAGGATGCTAATATCTACTTAGGAGAGATGAGAGAATGGAAAGACAAAATGAAAAATTATACTTAGGGAGCTTCAAAGCTCACCTTCCTTTAGGTATTTTTTTTCAAGTTTACACACTTTTGAGACAAACTCCTAAGGGAGAGTCAATATTTTTGATTATTTTGGTCATACAATGTTCTAGACCATTTGTATATATATATATATTCATATTTTTGGACTGCCCTTTGTCCTTGATGTCAAAGGGGGAGAGGAAAAGAGATTTTTGAAAAAGGGAGAGAAAAAAGAGAGAAAAGGGGAGAATATTTTCCATTGGAGGTTTACAAATTATTTTGGAACATGTTACCATCAATGAAAAAGGGGGAGATTGTTGGAAGAATGAAGAAGAACATCTTATAATGCAACTTGTGTGTTTTCATTGATGTCGCCATGTTATATGAGTTTCAACTACAAGTTTAAGTTCAAGGTTGATCTAATATTCTGAACCGGTATGCAGGTATTATCCTTTGGTATTTTGGTCTACAATTCTCCTCTGGTGATTATCATTGCTTGCAGTTTTGAGAAATGGTATTTAGATGTTGGAAGATTTTAAGTTCATAATATCATGTGCTCAAGTGCTCATATGGAAATTTGGCATTGTTCTGTTGTTGTATTTTGTTATTAGGTCTATCTCTGGCTGAACTAATAAACAGTTGTTGTTATACTAAATTAATTTTATATTGTGGATGTATGTGTGACCTATTATAAGGTCCAAGTTGACATGATAAATTATTCTACATACTTGAATTGTTTTCAGAAAGATTTTGTATATGCTTAAAATCGATAGTTATCTTTTTGGTGAGTAAGAGATGAATCTAATTAGGGTGACCTAATCGATACTTTTGGATGAGTTAGATATATATATATTGGGTAGATTTAAGATTGAATTGTACATGAAGAGGTGGATTGAATGTGAATAAGAATAAGAGCAACTATTTGTATGTTAGCATGTGAATTTACTAAGCATCAAAGGAGCTAAATCTATACTTGTGAGATGTAACTTCATTAGTTCATATTCTAGATGTAAGCCATTTTGTTACTGCATCTATGTAGACATTGAGCCTCTCATTTTTGAATAGTGACTCTTGGCAGTGAGCCACCCTTTATAATATCTTATAATTGGTTATACTATATTGTGAGCTAATCCTCATCATGGTTTTTCCCATTTTGGGTTTTCCATGTAAAAAATTTGTGTGTTCATGTGGTGTGTTCTTTTATGTTCTATTAATGCTCCTTCTCATTTTTACTATTATATGCATTGGAGTAATTGGATAGTTTTTCTTCAATAAGTTTAAGAAGATATTGATTCGCCCCTCTCAGTATCTTGGGTATTCAACAAGCACTACCATTCCTTCCTTGGAGATTTGGGCTTTGTGTATATATCTCTTGAATACACTTTTCTTTTGTTTAACTAGAAGTTATTCTTCATCAACATTATTAGTAATATTATCTTCATTAGTAGTAGTGCTCTTATCATACTCATTAATAGATTTTCCATTTCTTTGTAGAATATTTGAAATGTGTAAATGATTTGTGGTTGTAAGTTGTGAATGTTCATCAAAATTTACATCTATGTTAATAAAGATATTTTTTGTTTTCAAATCATACAATTTTTAAGCCTTTGACTCTTCACTATAGCCCATAAATAAACACTTATGAATTTTTGGTTCTAGTTTTTTCTATTTTATTTTGGGATGGGAGCCCAAGCAATACACCCAAATACTTTAAAATACCTAAGGTGAGGCTTTCTTCCACTCCATTCTTCTTCAAGAGTGACATTTGTGAGGGATTTGGTCAGGATTCTATTCACAATATATGTCTAGCACAAGAGACAACCAATCCCCAAAATTTATTATGTAAACTTTTAAAATGCAACATTCAATGTGTCATTTCTAAAATAGTTTTAATCATCTGTTCAACTAGTCCATTTTGTTAAGGGGTGTATGAAACCATTCTTTGTACCTTAATACAATATTTTTCATAAAATAATTCAAATACATAATTGTAATATTCACCCCCATTGTCTGTCCATAGGCATTTAATTCTTTTTCAACTAATACCTTAAACCTTTGGAATACCTCAAATACTTCAATTTTCCTTTCAAGAAAATAAACCCATTGTAATACCCCTCCATTTTGTTCCTTTGATCAAATAGTGTTCTTCTCCTTTATGTTGTATTTTTTGTTAATACCTTGACTATGGTACTCGATTACTATGTGATATCTATCTATAAAGTGATGTGAATGTTATATTTTGATGTGATGGTATTTTAATCAAATGTTATCATTGTGACATGTTTTGAATTAGCATAAGTGGGTATTCAAATTAATGATGTTTTATGCTTTGGATTATATTATTATGTTAGATTTGTTAGTTAATTACATTGTACTACTGAAGGCGACGGTATCACATCACTCGCTTGTGAGTGCCCTGTGATTCTGTGATTTCCTCTTCACAGTGTGTTTTAATTATGACATATTTATGCATGTAATGCCCTGCCACGCAACCCTAGAGGAAGTTGCATTTATCTACTTAAACAAAGTAATTTTTATTTTTTTTAAAAAGGATAAATAATAAGTAAGTTAATTTAATGTCAACAACCTCTAAGGTTACAAGACAGAGGTTATATAGAACCTCAACAAAATGCAAATAAAACTATGACAATTATTTAATTGATGAATTTACACATAGATTCCAAGAAAGTGAAAAAACACAAGCATAAGATTAAACTTCAATTCCATTAATCCATTCAAAACCATAAGATTTCAATCTCTCATTCCCCAAATGTGGCAAGTCCAACAATATAGGATTACAATTACAAATCCCACCTCAATAACAAGAGGGGTAAAGATAACATGAATGATGGAAAGATAACAAGAAGAACAACAACTGAAACCACGAGCTCTCCAACTGGAAGTCTCGTCTACACGAACAAGGAGAAAAACCCAATGGAGTAAGGTGCATGTTCCACCCAACCAAGTGGAACCCAAAGGTCCACCCCTCATGCTAGGAGATAGTAACCATAATCCCAAAACAAGATCAGCACTACAAGACATAGGCTAGCATAATCAACATGGATGAGTACAACAACATCACTAACAAAAGGTTACATTGCTTCTAGAATTAAAACAATCAACTGCATCACTGATGCGAACATACTATCGACCTAGGAGAAGTGTCATCACATTGTTACATAGGTTATCCTGGTGAGTCTTCCTAGGTTCTGGCCCCCATCTTGGGTTATCCTGGTAACCTCTAACGACTTCCAGCCCCTCATGTAAACCTATGCAGAATCAGTTATCTTTCGTGGTGACAAGATAATGATCTTGCCATTCCAGGCCTTCCCGTCTCAACCCAAGTCTTTACAAGCCCTTGCATGCATGAGCGAGGCATAATTATCTTATTAAATGTTTGATGCTCCCAATAGATTAATTTAGTTATCACTGGATTAACTAACATATAACGAGTTATCCTAGCACCACTTCATGTGTCAGCCCTCATTACAAGCCACTCCCCTATGACGACACGTGGAACAACTCCACAATCCCAAGGATACTCAATGCGACACACAGCAAAGGTGTTCCAACCTCACCAACTCTAGGAGGTATAACATAGAACACGGCCACTCCTTACAAGGAGACACGGATCCCATCATTCGCACTAATACTAGAAACACAATACATCCCCATTCATGGAAACCGGGTAATGATTGACAACATAATACATGCTTCCCAAGGGTACAAAATAGGTTGACAACTTGACATGACAACCCACCACAAGAAAGGACCCTATCTAGAAGACTTACAAGTACCATGTCCACATATCCCCATGATGACACAAACGGGTCAATAATCAAGACAAAAATGGAATCCTACTTTGGGTTCACTAAACCCATTTCCTCGTTAATATCCAGTAATTTACTGCATTTAATAAATCAGGAAAGGAATAAAATTCATCTCCAATGTTTCAGTTTAACTATTGTTCAATGATATCAGGAATTGTTTAATATATACATTTCAAGAATAAACGTTTAGAAGTTAAAAAGGTCTGTGGCAAAATCATTTTTTCACTAAAAAGACGCCAACATATTTCTTGTCAAATCATGTTTAACATTTCAAAATGTCATTGATTTAATATTAATATTTTAAGAAACACACCATAGTAAAATAACAATAAAATTGCACAATCAGTTTCTCCAAGAAAGTAATGCTCCCTTGCAAAAGCAATTAAGGACTATTTAATTAATTATTTAATCAATTAGTCTAATTCCCACCTTAACCCAAAATAACCAGCATTATATTAACCTAAGATATATTAGTATTATAATATTATAAATATTAATTATATAAAAATATAATTATTAATATTATAATATTATAAATAATAATAAAATATTATATTACATTAATATTTTAATAACATATATATATATTATAATATTAAATGTTAATATTTAATATTAAATATATATAATAATAAGTACATATTATTAAATATTAATAATAAAAAAAAAATGAAAATTTAAAAATAAATTTAAAACAAACAAAGTACCCTAAGCTAGAGGGGGACAGGTGCCTCCCCTGGCCGTGCCTCCTTGGGCAGCTATGTTTACACACAGCCGACCCCATTAATGGGGCATCTGTGTGTAAACACAGTCGTCCAAATGGGACGGTTGGGCGGCAGTGGTGGAAGGGGTGGGGAGTGGGTGCGCGCAGGGTGCGGCTCCCCTCACCTACCTCCCACGGGGCACGATGGGGGTTGAGCCCCCTGCACCATCCCTCTGAATATTTTTTCTTTAAAAAAAAATTTTGAATTTTTTTTTTTTTATTTCAAAATTTCCTGCAGAATTTTTATTTTTTTTCTATAGGAAAAAAATAAAAAAAAAGCCAAACCTTTCTTTTTTTAAAAAAATAAAATTTTATTTTCCCAATAAACCATATGAAAATGAACCATATGAAAATAGAGGTATAACCTCACCCCAAATTAATTAGTAATATATCTATATATATATTTTCAACACCCATTTGCAAAATTAAATTGAGAGGCATAACAAATTTTATTCTAAAAGATCATTTAAATCTCAAAACAAAAAAACTCCATTGATTTCTTGGAGAAATTATTATTATTATTATTTATTTTTTTTAAGATGATATTTTCACTATAAACACAATTTTCTATATGGGTTTTCCCTTCCAATTCACAACCAGATTATTGAAAACAATATGCAACCAGGTTTTCAAACATTCACACATTTAGAATTTAAATTTCCAAATTCAATAAAACAAAAGACAAGAACCTGGTAAAATTTGAGTTTGAAGAAGACCAGATGATGCTCAGCTTTTCCTCTTGCTTCCAAATCCAATTCCTCAAAATTTGCCACTCCAATCCAAAAACCCACAAATTTGCCAAATTTACCTCTCACAAATTCTAAACTTTTATCCAAAGACTCAAGATCCAAAAAAAATTGTGAAGCCCATTCAAACCATAAGGATTTTACCCTAAAACCCAACAACCCTCATAAATTCAAAATGGAAAATATCTATTTTTTTGAATATTTTGAATTTTAGAATTTAGAATTTGAATTTTTTCAACTTTGACTTTTAAATTCACTTCCCTTTTATTTTTCAATTTTGTCCAAATATGCATAAAATTCCCATAATGAATAATTTAACTATTACAACATTATAAATTTAATCAGTCAATATCATGGATTTACTCAATGATTAATTTATTTAATAATTAGATTAAATTAACAATAAAATAAATTACATCCCAACATAAATCAACAAGGAATTTCTAATTTAACTAGTAGAGCATATATTTTATCATTTCCTAGTTTGCACAATAAGCTTGAATTAAAGCCAGAAGACCCAAAGAAGACAACTTAGCCCGACTAACACCAGATGACTCACTAGGACTAGGGTGACGACCTAGCATGGAATCCTAGCTACTATCTCCCAATCGATTGCCATTGGGCAATGGACATGCTCGAACCTGTGAAACCAGGTGGAGTCGATGTCCTGTACCTATCAACCTCCAGCAAAGCACATATCCATATACATAAACATGTCATAATTAAAATACACCGTGAAGAGGAGATCACGGAATCGCAGGGCGCTCGCAAGCAAGTGATGCGATACCATCCTCTTCATCAATACAATCAGTCTAACTGACGCATCTAACGTATCAACAAAATCAAAGCATAAAACATCATAAACTAAATAACCACTTATGCTAATTTCGTACATGCCATAATAATTCACATCAAAAGTAGGATTATCAAGTCAAGATACATCACGATAACATAGAGATAAACTATAACCAAGTACAATGTCAAATTACACAACAATACTAAAGCATAAAATAGGAACCAATAATGTTCGTACAATAGACAAAATGGAGGGGTATTACAATGCATGTGGATATACTCTTTGTTCGTAGGTTGACAAGTACAAGACATCGACTCCACCTGGTTTCACAGGTTTGAGCATGTCCATTGCCCAATGGTATTCAATTTGGAGATAGTAGCTAGGTTTTTCGTGCCAAGTCATCACCCTAGTCATAGTGTGTCATCAGGTTTTAGTTGGGTTAAGTTGCTTTTATGTTTTTCATCTTGCCTTGATTTTATTTAAATTAGAAGTTAGAAAAATGCAAATAATTGGCTTATGTATTTAAGTTATTGATTAAATTAACCTGGTTATAAAGTTAAAAATCTTATTTGATTTATTAACTAATTTAGTTTAATTGATAAAATAATTTAATCTTCGATTGGAATAATTTAATTGATTAATTAAATTAATTGTGTTGAATTAAATTAAGTTATGCATTTTGAAATTTATGGATATTTTGTGTGAAAGTGGAAAATTGAAAAGATGAAATTGAAAATTAAAGAAAAAGGATTTAAATTTCATTTTTAGAAAAGTTTGAATTCAAAAATTGAAAATAGAGATATTTTGTTATTCTATTTTTGAAAATTTATGAGGGTGGTTGCATAGATATTTTGGATTTTTTTTCTCTATTATTTGAGGATTTTGAATGAGTTTTGGGGAAGTTTTGAAAATTTGGAATAGGAAGGAAGGAAAGAAATTTTTTGTTTTATTTTGGATTGGGAAGAAGCAAGTTGGAATTCTTGGAGAAGCTAGGATCAGAAGAAGAAATTCAAAACACCATTGTGAACCATTCAAGCTTCTTGGAAGAACCATATTTTCTTCAGTTAAATTAGTTTCATTTTGAAAGATTTCTCAAATTAGATGTTGTTTGAAATATTTAAACTCGGTTGTTTTGCAAAAAAAATAATAAACCCATGTGAAAAGTAATTTGAATATGAAACAAAATCTTTGTTTGAAAATGAATCTCATCAAGAAATGAAATGAGTTCTTGACTGTAAATGATTATTTCGGATTGATTTCCTCAATTTGTTTCTTCAACTCTCTTCTGGGTAAGTTTAAGTCCATATAAATATATATATATACTGTCATTTATATATGTATATATACTTTTATATATAAAAAAATTTCCTGGGGCAAGGTTATGTTGTTAGATTTTTATTTTTTTAAATTACCCTTGTGTATTGCACAAATTCCAATATCCGCAGGGGTTTGGATGAAAGTTTTTAAATAAAAATAAATAAATCAAAATTTATTTGGGGGGGCTGGGGGCTCACCCCCATGGGAGGCGTGTAGGGGATGTCGCGCCCAATGCGCCCCCAATGGCCGCCCACTATGGACGGTTGTGTATACACAATTGTCACCCATAGTGTGGGTTTGGTTGTGTTTACACAACCAACCGCCCTTTGGAAACTACACGCATAGCCTGAAACTTCGGCGTTGACTTTTTTTATAACAAAATATATATATATATATATATATATATATATTTAATATTTATTATTATATATTTTATAATACTAAATATTAATATATATTAATTTTAATAAGAAATATATATTAATTTTAATATTATATTATGTAATATATAAATATATATATAATATATAAAAATAATATATGTATATATTTACACGATATTAGGATATATGTAATATGTGTATATATATACGTATTATTTTATGTATATATTTATATAGTGGAGATTAAATTTTAATATATATATATATTTAAATATATATGTATAGATATTAACATATTGATTTAAATGATGCATGATTTAAATGTAATCGTGAAATTTTAAATTAAAGTAGAATAGTCAAAATTCTTGGTTGATTTTAAAAGATTATATTCTAATAGATCAGTATATTTGATTTTTAAGGATTATATTTAATAGATGAGTTGGTTATTTTTAAAATGATTTATGTTGCGAAGAGAAAACATTTATTTATTAGAAAAATGTTGATTTTCAAATGGCATGATTTAAATGTATTTGAGGAATTTTATATTAATGCATAATAGTTGAATCGACGAAATTATTTTAGAATAGTATATTTGAAAAGATAAATATTGAATTTAAAAGAGATGTGTTTAATAGCATGATTGAATGATTTTTAAAATGATCTATTTTGGGAAGGAGAGATAGTTACATAAAATATATGTATTAAATCAAAGAAGTGAATGTTTATTTTATTTTTATTTACAAGCAATTAAGGATTAAATATTTGATTTAAATTTATTCTTATGTCTGAAAGAGACATTATTAAATTAGTTTTATTGTGGCAATAATCTATTGAATTTTATTAAAAAAACTGAATTTAGGAAATCTAAAGCAAGTTTAATTCTTGATTAATTGCTTGTTTAGATGTGATTTCTTCTGTTATCACCTTGGGGGGGAATTTGTTCAGTAGGGATCAATGAGTCTTCATGATGAGGTCTTTTAAATATGTGGGTTGTCGTGTCATGTAGTCAACCTCTTTTGAATCCCTTGGGTAGTGCATGGTATGTTTTCAGTTAATTACCCAGTTTCCATGAATGAGGGTGTTTTGTGCCTCTTGTTGGATTAGGAGTGGATTATGTGATTTGTGCCTCCTTGTAAGGAGTGGCTTTGTTATTTTTGTTACCTCCAATGTTAGGAGAGGGTTTTGACTTATGTTGCCTCCTGAGAAAGGGGTGGTCGTGATATCTTGTTTGTATGCACTTTGGTACCCTTGGTGATTAGATGGTGTGTATAGTGTCAAGTAGAAGAGTGGCTTCCATTAGGGGCCAGAGCCCGTAAGAGGTAAGATTGGGTAACCTTCGGAAGTAGTTTAATCAAGTGATAACTAAATCAATTTACTTAGAAGCTAGGTGGTACTTCACACTAATCAAGATAAGCTCTAGCCTCACTCATAGTTGCAAGTGTTTGTTTAGACTTGGGGTGTGTGGGAAGGCCTAGAATGGAAAGGTTATCTATCCTGTCCTTATGACAAGTATTTGATCCCACATTAGTAAGTATGAGGGTCAGGGATTGGTTGAGGCCACCAGGATAACCCATATGGGGGTCGGAGCCTATGAAGATCCGTAGTGGGTAACTCATGACGAGTTGTGTGATGACACTCTGTCTAGGACAAAAGTTGGTATTTGATTTTGTGTGTATGGTTCTCTTAACATACTTGATCTGTTTTATATCTGGAAGAAATATGACCATGTTAGAGTTGTACTTGCATTATACTGGTGTGGTACATGTGATTGGTTGTGTCAGTTTGGTTTAGTTGTGTGTTAGCATGTGTCTAGAGGTAGATGGCCTTGGCTAGGATTCCTTATTACTATCTTCTAGAACGGGGGGTGGGCCTTTGGGTTCCACTTGGTTGGGTGAAACATGCACCTTACTCTATTGGGTTTGTCTTCTTGATCGTTTGGACGATATTTCCAATTGGAGAGATTGTATGATCCAATTTCATTTCATGCCTTATTTATTTCAATTGATCTCTTGATTTCTTACCCCTCATTTATTATCGAGGTGGAAAGTTATAATTGTAACCATGTTTAATGGACTTACCTCTTTCAGGGAATGAGAGATGTAATTGTATTGTATAATTATGGATAAATGAGATTGAAAGTTACCTCTTATGCTTTGATGTAATTTAGCATGTATGGAATGTATTTGTTTTAATTTCTTAAGTAAATAATTGACATGGTTTAGATTCATGTTTTTTGTTGAGGTTATATATAACCTTTTTCTCGTAGCCTTAGAGGTTGTTGGCTTTGGGTAGTGAACTTGCATGTTAATTATACTTAAAGAAAAAAAAATAGTTTGTTTATTAGTTAATTGCAAATTCCTCTAGGGTTGTGTGGCAGGGCGTTACACCCATACTCATCTATTATAATTATCAATAAAAGTGAGAAGGTTCCTAGCACTTAAGATGGAAGGATATCCTGACTCACATAAATCACTATGAATGAGTTGTAGTGGTTTTCTTTCTCTCCATGTTCTTCCAGAATCAAAGGGATCTCAATGGGGTTACCTAACACACATCCTTCACATACACCTTCAGATGCTGAAATCTTTGTTAATCCTCTAACCATATTCTTTCTAACCATGTCTTGTATTTTACTATAATTTGTATGTAAAAGTCTAGCACACCATAATTTTGATATATAATCACTTTGAGCAAAAAATCATGGGAGATTATACATTCATCATCAACAAATCCAATGAATTTAAAGAGACCTTCTTTATGGTCAATGCTACTGATAGCAATAACACTTTTTGGGTCTTTTCTATCTCTTACAATAACTATAATGCCTCGCCAAGTAACCTTAAAGGAAGTTGCAATTAACGTCTTAAGCGAACCAATTTTTTTTTATAAAGTGCACTTAACATACACATTCACTTACTAATTAACAACAACCTCTAAGGCTACAAGGTTAGGATTACTTAAACCCACACAAACATATTACAAATAACCATAGCATTAAAAACATCATACATCATAAGGATACCACATGACATAATAAGATAAACATCCAAGATACAATCTCATAATCATTAACTTAAACTGATAGTTACAACACTCATTCCCAGAATGAGGCAACAGAATAAATGTGTTAGAATTATAGAATTCCACCTCATAACAAAAGAGGGATAAAATAATATATACAATCTGAAATACAACAGTGCAAGAAAAGAATAACCAAATCCGTGAGTTATCCATTTGGATGTCTCACCACCAAGTACTGAAGATCAGCGGGGACCCAACGGTTTTGGTGCATGTTCCACCCAACCAAGTGGTACTCGAAGGCCCACCCCCCATGCTAGGAGATAGTAACCAAGTAACATGAACAAAGAATCTACAACCACTATCCAAAGGCAAACTCATACTGACATAACCAAACAAATGCAATAAACAAATACAACTCAAGTACTACACAAGTACAAAATTCACATCATTGACATAGATCACATTGCTTCCAGACATAGAATAGATCAAGTATGTTCAAAGAACCATACACATAAAACAATAAATAACAGGTGTCCTAGATAGAGTGTCATGGCATAGTAGTAATGAGATCTCCTCTGGGCATCCTTCATAGGCTCCGGAAATCTTGGTGGCCTCAACCGAATCTCAACCCTCATACTCACTCATGCAGCATCAAATACCTCTCGTACTGACAAGATAAATGACTATGCCATTCCAGGCCTTCTCACTCATCCCAAGTCTAAATGAGCCCTTGTGTCTATGAGTGAGGCTTAAATTATCTTGATTAGTGTGGAAGGCATCCTAATCCTCTAAGTACATTAATTTAGTTATCACTTGATTAAATCACTTCTGAAGGTTACCCGGTTTACCTCTTTGGGCCCCGACACCTAACAGAAGCCACTCTTCTATTCGACAACACACACCCAAACAATCCACCAAGGGAAACACAAGTGCACACAAACTAGCCATCAAAACCTCTCCAACACAAGGAGGAACAAATAAAAGAACTCACTCCAAACATCTTGGAGGCAACATAACACATAGACCACTCCTTTCACAGGAGGCACAAAATATCTCTGTTTGTGGAAACCGAGTAAAACACTAAAAGACACCATGCACTACCCAAGGGAAAAACAACTGGTTGACATAAATAACTGACAACCCTCATCCTCTAATATCTTCTGGAAGACTTACAAATTTGGACTAACACATAATCCCATATTCCACAATGTAACTTGACAACATAGCTACAAAAGCATTCAATTCATAATTCAAATCTAATATTTGGATTTCCTAAATCCATACTCTATTTCCTCTTTCATAATTGGGGATCTTAAACAATCAAACTCACATCCCTTTGCGAAATATGAGGAAAATAAATCTAAAAGACAATCACTAGGATATTACTATTTTTGGATATACTAAATCCATATCTCTTCATACTCCAATCACAATGATTTAATTTCTCTAATAAAATAATTAATTGCCTCATCAATATAAAAAATTCCTTAATTTGCCTTTAATACAACATAAAACTATTGCAAATAGTCTTTTCAATTTTCTATCCAAAACTTATATCTCTTTCAATTTTCTATTTATAACATGAAATTTCTTCAATATATTTAAAATATCTTTTCCTTTATCCAATCAACTATGCATGCAAATTTTTTTCAATTAACTCATCAATAATACAAAATTGCATGCAATAAAATTTAATAAAGTAAATACTAATTGTACACTAATATATATATACTCATGCTATATATACATCCCGTATATTTCATTACATAAATAAACAATCATACATAGCAATATATTTTACTAAAAAAAAAACATTATTTTAATAAAATATATTAATATTCAATAACTAATTTCCAAAAGATTATATTATTTGACCATTTAAATACAACTAAAATGTTTTAAAACATTATCTCAAAATATACAAGTTTACACATTTCCCATATTATTCATTTCATTAATCTAATTAAACAAACAATATATATATCATAATACTTATACAATAAATTTTATTAAATCTCTATAATTAATAAAAGTCAAAACCCATCATTAAAAAAAATGGAAGAAACTTTAATGTTTGCTGTTTTTTCTTTTTTAAATAACACACAACATAAAAAGGTGAAGGGAAGGGGCATTGTGGGTAACTACAGCCATACCCCTCTTCCATGCGCAATGAAGGGAGGATGTGAAGGGTCTCCCTCCACACCGCCCCTCCCTTATGGGGAGCGGCGGTGGGGAGGCAGTCCCTCCCCATTCCCCATAAAATGCAAGGACCGAGGCATAACAAGGAAATTCATTGTTCCCAACAACAATTCAACTAAATTCGCCGTACAACGATTTTTAAAGAAATAAAACTTTTGACTATTACACACCATTATCAATAAATGTCGTACAAATGATGATAATGGATTTAAATCCATAATTTAATCAAAATAATATATATATATGAATTTCAACAATAGATGAATTGGGGAAAAATTGTGAAAATATTCACCTACAGGTGAAATTGTAATTAATTTTTTTCCAGAAAATTCCAAATTTCACAAAGGCTTAAAACTAATTTCTTTTAAACCATTTTTTTGAATTCATGAACAATTAAAAGAACAATAAAATTAAATGGATCTAAATTAAAACGAGAAGTTTTCTCAAATCCTCTAGATTAAAGCAATAATTTCCACAGAGGTTTTTCAAAACAAATTTCTTTTCTAAGAGATTAAATTCTCCAAAATAATCTAAATGTGTTGTTTAACCTGAAGGTTTGATTTAAATAACAAAACAATCAATTTCCTCAAATAAATTAAATTCTACACAGGTTTTCACAAATTCCCAGAAGAAATTTCACAGGAAAACCAAAATCTTTACATTTTTTTTTTTTTTTCTTCTAATCAAAAAATTCCTTTTCTAAAACAGATTTATCAATCAAATCTTTAATCACTGCTATTTTAAAAGCAACCAAGAACAATAAAAACACAGAAGAAAACCTGATTTAAGAAGCTACAGGCAAAGATGAATTTCTAAAGCAAAACCTCCTCCAAGGATCTCACGAATTCTATTTAGCCATGTCATGAATCCAATCAAGCAACCAATCCATAAACACAACCAAACTCCAACATAATTTTTCCAAATCAATTCTACAGCCAAAAATTTCTTCAAACCCTTCTTTGTGCAACAATTTTCCCCAAAATCCTCATTCCAAAATCCTCTCTCAAAATGAATGAATTTTCAATAATCTCTTCCCCTTAATTAAGCATGCAATTCAGTCCTAAATCAAAAATATCATAAAATAAAATATGATCCTTTTGCATGCAATATTGACAATTACAATGTTAACTACATTCCCTTTTCGAAAACACACTTTGAATTTAAAATCCAATTTCAAATCATTTTCAATTTTAAAATGAAATTTTCAAATATCTTTCACAACCAAATCTGATTTTTGCATGTCAAATATAAATTCTAATAATTAATTGACTCCAAAAATTGAAGACTAATTTTCCTTTTAAAATTCAATTTCAATTTCTAATTTAATTCCAACTAATAAATTAATTTCCAAAATTGAAACTAATTTCCATTTAATTTCCCAATATAATTTAGTAACTTCTAATTCAAAATTAATTCCCAAATAAACATTTAATTACAATTTCTAATTTCATTAACACAAATTGAAATTAAATTCCAAAATTAACTTTAGTTCTTTTCTTTCTTTTAATTTTCTTGCATCACATTTAATTAATTAATTTAATTATTTAATAACTAAATTCAACCCCCTTTGATTAAATTTAATTAATTAAATAAATTAAATATAATTAATTAATTTAAATATAAACTTTTATCCACATAGCATAATTTAACTTAAATAACCATCAACATGATTTAATGCAATTATTCTAAACATCTATTTTCAAATCAAGAATCCTTCATGATTAAATAACATTAAAGAAAGACAAACAATGACTCGACACACACGACTGACGACACACTAAGGCTAGGGTGTAGAATTGACACATGTTACCTAGCTACTATCTCCCTTCAACTTAACCATTGGATCGACATGCTCAGACCTGTGAAACCAGATGGGGTCGATGTCATGTACCTGCAACCTGAAATCAAATAAACAACATAATATAGTATATCTAGCATATAGTACACACCGTGAAGAAGAAATCTTAGATTCGCAGGGCACTCACAAGCGAGTGATGCGAACCCGTCCCCTTCACCAATACACTCATCAAAACTGACACTACCATCATAATTCCAATAATCTCATGAGAAATTACATGTTATATCAACTAACATCTTTACACCAATTAAAGCATGTAAACTAAAGCATCAGATAAACCAAATCACATCACATAATACAGTCTATTGCTCAATGAATAGCGCTCAAATACACATGCAAGATAAAGTATCAGAATATCTAGAAACATAAATCAACGCAAAACCAGGAAACATTATCCAATCCAGAAAGCAAAACGGAGGGGTGTTACAATAACTTGATCAGCAATAACAAAAAAACTTATATCCAGCTTGATAAATTCTATACATGTAAATATGATTCACCTCCGATCCTTCAACCAATAAAATATTTTTCAAAGTTTCATTTGTTACACTAATAGTCCCTATTCCTAGAATTGATAGTTTCATTTTATTGCCAGTAATGATTTCTCGATCTGAATTTTTTCCTTCATGAAAGTCAATAATTAAAGATTTATCTCCAATCATGTGAAAAGATGCTCTTGAATCTAAAATACATTCTTATTAGTATCTCAATAAAAGTATCCTCCCTTTAATCTAGATGTATTTTTAGTCTCAGGAGTTACCTCTACACTTGATTTTACTTGCTTGGAGATAGCTACAAAAACTTTGTTTATTTATCTTTCCTTCCTTAAATTGTTCTTGATTAGGCTTGTATTTTTTTCTTTCATTGTTCATATTCTTCAAAAAAATATTCCAAATGATTCTCACCTCCACAATACCTACAAATAATGGGTTTTCTTACCTACAAATAATGGGTTTTCTTTCCAAGTACTTTTCTACATCTTCATTTCTAGAAAACTAGTTAGATCCATCATTATTTTGAAATTTATTATATCCTTTCCAATTCTTATTTCCATCAACATATCTCTAAAATTATTTACCCTTAGCTACATATGCATGATTCTTCTTAATATAACCTTTTTTAATAAGCTAAGCCTCTTCATCTAAAATTGACTTACAAAATTGATCAAAAGTTTGTTGGGGGCATTACTATTTAACTAAATAACCCTTTCAATAAATAAACTTAAGACTACTAGATATGTATTTGTTAAGAAAACTTAATTTATTGTTATATATTGATTTCTACATATTTTTAATTCCTTATGACATTAAATATGATTTTCGAATTAATTAATTTGTTTTAGGCTTCGAAATTTTAAAGAATTAATTTTGAATAAAAAATATTTAAAAATAATCTTTTTATGTCATAAAATATACTAGAGAAAGTTTTATTTTAGAAAACATATAATTTAATAATGTAATGTTCCAGACTTAATATCTCATGTTTTTTTCAATAGGTTGAAGTAAATAGTGAGGTTTGAGTGATAGAAAAAAAGAATCTCATGTTTAATGAGGTTGAAGAGGGGTGGGGGTAACACCATATGAGGCCACAATGTACATGAGTCATGCTCCACTCTAATAATTAGCACTAGTGAAGGAAGGTTCAACACTCTAATCAATACTTTCATTTATTTTTATTTCATTTCATAAGCTAAAAAAATTATTTTATTTTTAATCAAAGAAAAAAAGAAACATTAATTTTAAAAAGAAATGTTATGACATTGTATGGTTCAATGTACTATATTAAACATAAGTTTCAAGACCTTAGACAAAAATAATATGAACATGAATGTTATATATTGAAATAAAACAACCATGTAATGTGCAAAAAATTATCTATAAGATAACATGTAAAATATAAACAAATAGAGAAAAATAGTTAAAAATATGTATTTTTTCTTGTTTCCATTTCCCTTTCCTACCATTTACATCCCTTCTATGTAAATAATTAGTTGACCTTCACATTTTTCCTTCACTTTTGGGTATCTTGGTTTCAACTTTCTTTTGTTATCACATAACTTATTATGATTGTTTGCATCCTCTTTTATTTACTATTCGGAGAATTTTTAAAGAAAAACTCAAATTACTATGGAGACATTCTAAAAAAATATTTCTGCTTCTAAAGAAACTTACCTTACTCATCCTAAAAAAACTACCAAATAACAATACCCTCATGGTTTGTCAATTTATATGGGTTGAAGTGCAACAACATGAGTACAAAGTATTGAGAAATGTTGAGTGAAATTGATGGGGAAATTCCTCCAAATACCAGAATGTTTACTAGAGTGGTTGGATATATGTTACAATTCCCTTATTTAACACATTCTTTAATTCTCCCACCACTAGAATGGATGACCCACACACAACCATAGACAAAAAAATGCACATTCTGATCCCGACCAAGTTGGAAGGGGTAATGGAGCTACTATAATAAGGTTAATGAAACTATCTTGGATATTTTAACCCATGATAGTTGTAGGAGAATTTCTTCTACAAAAAAATAACTCCTTTGCACTCAAAAATTTCATGACCTGATATATTAGACCCCATTTCTCTTGTAAACTAAAGCTTAATCCTCCATGAATCTTTAAAATAGTGGTAGATTTTGAAGGAAAAAAAAATTGACATTCATGCACACTACCAAATAGGGCTCTTTGTTTCCTCCTTGAATAAATTTATTATTCACATCCATTTCTATCTCTACATAAGATCTCATAAGGGGATTTAAAATACATAATTATGGGAGTGGTGGTTTCTCAAAAGAGTAATAACATTTGTGTTGCTCTTAATAAATCTCTCACACGATATGGATAAGAGAGATATCCTTACATTTTTATGATAATTCTCTTTTTATCATAGGATTCGGGATAAATAGAGAAAGAGGGTCCTTCATTATTGTGTGGAAAAGGATTAGACCATGCAGCACACCATATTCCATCCTTTTCTTGACCATAGATAAGAAGGCGTAGATTTCGAGGGTAAATGAAGATACACATTTGATATACCACATGTGTCTCCATCTCCTTCAACAACTATAATTGATTCTCACTCCATTTATTTCAATTATGTCTTCCTTTTTTCAATTCACAAGTTTCTGAACTAATGGATTGTATTATTTGAACCTTCGATTAATTATATTTAGTCTATTGGATTTTAGAAGTCAAATTTCATGTCTACAAATGATTGGAGATGTTGTCTCATTCTTGCAAACAATTGTTGAGTCATTTGAGAACAAGTTTTAGTTTTCAGTTAATCATAAAATCTCCAAAATAAACTAAATAATAGAGGTTATCTAAATGAATGAGAACTCATTGTAATCCCATGCTATCCTATGCTTAGTCACTGCTAGGCCATAATGCACTTGCATTATTTTTATGATAAAATAAAACGTGCAAAGAGGTCAAGATCATTTGAATGTAACCTCTCAAATTTCAAACAACAAACAACAAGAAAGAGAAAACACACATATTGTGGAGCTGACCAAACCATCATCAAAATTTCCTCCATGAAATTTATAATTTTGAGGAGGTAGGATTTGTTATTGTAGTGCCAAAAATTACATCATAGTGCAATTTCATAGTGACATGGCACACCTATCTAGATTTAAGAGATGATGATAAAATTTATATTTAGATTTCAAAGATTTAATCTCACAGGTGATCAAGGTAGATTATTGCCACTCTAAAATTTGAAAATCAATAGAATTATTTTGGACTATGGGTATTTGTAGGATCATCATGGAAAAAACAAGCCCTTAAGTGGTGATGAAAATTGAGAAAATCAGAGTTAGGCAACTTGACATAAAATTTTGAATAAGTTATCTATATTATTTCAAAAATATGTAAGAAAAGAATCTGTAGCAAATTGAATATAGTTTCCAAACTACAAAGTTTAAAAATAAATCTATTTGGTGAAATTTTGAAATTTCAATGCAGTAGTACTTAAATTTCAGGGAAAACATAAGAAGTAGGTGTCTTTCTGACCACCCTAACCACAATAAAATGATAATATTTTTTTATAAGGTTTTAGATATAAGTAGAGGACTCATGTCTTGATGTGATGCATATTTATTTGTAATTTTTTTCAAGTAAATAATTAATTATGATTTTTTTATTACAAATTTTTTAAAATATAAAAAATCATATGTTTGATCACCTTAACTTGGTCAAAACTTCATAAAATTCATTTTTTTAATTGTATAGTATGCGAAGCATATTTCATATTCAAAAAATGTGATACCATTTGAAAGATATAGATGTTTTTCAATCATCCTATCAATCAAGACTTTAGTCATAATTCAAATAGAAAATGAATAATAAATATTTATTCAATTCAAAGTAAAACATAATTTATATTGGTGGAAAGATAAGAATATCCTTTAAAAACCCTTTTCATTTCATCAATTTTAGGTAAAAAAAAATTCTTCAGCCACATGGGCCATCATATCACTTACATGATATCACAACTTTTTGGCCCATCATGATCCTGCACATTCCCCTACAACCCTATGCACAAATTTCCATGTGATACACTAGCATCTATCAATTTTTTGAGATTCAAAATATGTTTCCCATATGGCTTGTTTACAAGAGGTATTGTAACACTTGAATGGGAAAGTAATGGCATCTCCTACCTATTTGACCAGACAAAAATTTAATTCTTCTCATTCCAAAGGATCCTTTTAAGAGAATAAATAAAATAAACTCTCAAGCTCTTTTCCTAAAGGAAAATTTTGGTAATATATGTCTAGTCATTATAGCTCTCATACAAAAAAAAAATCTAATAAGATATCATTATTTATTATAGTTCAATCATCATCAATTGGCTTTACATAATTGCATTGATTAAAAATATTTAGGAAGGAAGGCCAAGTTTGTGGTTGTAGATGCATAAAATTGATCAATGAATTTTCATCTTGTCATTGCATCATTATCATCATCTTTTCTTATATCTATATTGCTTTGATTAGTAAGAGTGTTTATGAAGAGCCACACCCTTTGGAGGCAACAAATGGGGGACCTCCTCCCCAACATGAACACAATCAAGTATTTTAATCCCACGAGCACAGTAGCCCAACAAGGGATTAGACTTCAAGCATGAATGCTTGGCACAAGGAATGAATGCAAAGAGCATCCTCAATGTTGTAGGTCAAGATTGTGAGAACATTGAATTAGAAAAAGCATATTGCCTACAATCACAATGGCCTAGAAAAGGTCTGAACCTTGGTGGCCAAATCAACAACACCACCACTTAACTATTGCACTATAGGATGAACCTCTTTTCTTCTATCTATATTAATCGAATAATTTCTAACTATTTATTTTAGCTAATGTTCCACTCTTTTCATCCATAATAATTAAATAAATTTTAATTATTTAATTATATTAATATTTTTTCTGCAAGTGTTTGCCATTCCACAAGCCACCAAGGGGGTGCAACACTATCGTCATGTTCCTGATATAAATTTCATAGTTCCTTCATGGGAGGATGCACTAAAACATAAGTGCAAGATGAAAGCTCAGTAAATGGTCCTCGTACAGGTGGTTTTAAGTCATTGTATTTTTAATAAGCTTTGTATGGGTATAAGGTATAGTTAGTAGTATATTTTTTATGGGCATAATCTATATCTAGTATTGATATTTTGAAATATGGGTTTATAATTATTGGCATTGTATAAGGGGTATGTTAAAATACAAAAGGGGTCTGTAATTTGGAAAATTATAGGTAGTGATAAACATACAATGGAATGTTGAGTTCCTATTATTAGGATTATTTTGTAAGAATGTTTTGTATCTAATCGAGCCACAACTAGAGGTTTTCTTCCTGGTTCTTTCCTATCTGTATGCTCGTTTGAACAAGGTTTTGTAATATTTTTATATTTTATTTATAGATAATAAATTATAGTGGCTTGCCACATTTTCCTAAAAAAAAAAAATTATTAATATTTTTATCATATCTAGATTAATTATACTCTTTACCATATCTATATTAATTTAAAATAGTTTTACGAGTAGGGGGGCTAGCTCGATTGGCTAAAGCATCCTATTGTAGGCAAGACATCACAAAGTCTAGTCCCCCCCCATCCCCATGGTATCTAAGGGCATGTCATGTCAGTTTCACCGATCACATGAATTTGTTTTACTAGGAATGCTATAGTTTATAAGGGGGCTACACAATTCTTGATATCTAAAAAAAAATAAAAAAATTTAAATTATTTAATTAATTCATCACTTATAATTTTCTTTTCAACATAAATTAAATTTTATTTTAAATTATCTTTGGTCCTCTATAATTAAATAATTTTAAAAAAAAAATTAATTAGCTAATAGCTCTCTTTTAACTAAATTAAAATAATTTATTTAAATTAAATTTTTCACTAAAATAAATCAATAAATATTTTCTTACTTTTTTAGCTATCATTTTGTATTAAATAAATTTATTTATTTAATTATTTTTAATTTTCCCTCCTCCATCAAATTTAAATTATAGGTCTTACCCTATCTCAAATTTTCTCATCCATTGATCTTTCAAGTTAATCTCCATCATTGATCAAATGTTAGGTGAGGCATATAAATAAGACCTTCCCTCATGCATTATCCCCTAGAACATAGTTTTCATATCACATGATCTATAACATTATCAAGAGAAATTGAATTATCCTTGTCAAGCTATCATTATCAAACAAGCATCTATCAAGAATCAATTATCAAACATCAAACATCAAGCTTTTATTCTATCACAATGGTATCAAGGTTATGATAAAAATATTAGACTAATCTACATCAAGCATTCAAGTGCTTATCAAAGAAATAATAGAGATATATAAGGCCTTAAATCTATGGTATTAATTTTGATCATTTGATTTCATGCATAGATCTTAGGATTTATTGAGTGTTTGTTGAAGTGTGAATTTAATCATTTCATTTTATTGTTATTATTTATTGTATCATATTTTTATCATCGACAATTAGAATGCGTAGTGGACATCCCCATTCAATCTTTGTTTTTGAATGTTTTGTTAACCTCGTCTTGCTTTTCTTAGTTCTTTTATGTAAAATAAAAATTGAAGATAAATTTTGTAGGTTGAAGGAAAACCCTAGGGTTTCAAATATTTCATCGTATCTTTGAAACAACTATATATTTTTTACTACGAATGGTGGATGATCTGAAGATGCACCAATAAAAAATTCTATTTTAGATCACCAATATTTGGTGAATTATTGGTATTTTAGGATTTATCATAATTCTGATATTTAGATCACAAAACAGTAAAAATAAATAAAAAATTATATTTTTAGACATTTTTAGTTATTAAAAAAAAGATTGTTCTTTTTAGTTTAATTTTTGAGATCATAATAGTGATGGAATCATCATATAAGATAAAACACTAGTTTTTAAAGATGTTATCGTATCTTTCAAACAACTTAGAATGATTCTAATTTTTTTACTTAAGGTTAGGGAGCATTTGAAGAGGCTATAGAAAAACATCAAACTCAAATCAATCATATTTTGTGAGTTATTGCCATTTAAGTGTTTTTTTATAAATATGGTTTCTAGGTTGCAAATCAATGAATTTTTGCAAAAATATTTTTTCTAGAAAAATATCCCCAATTCAAAAGGGGCATGTCCCATGGATTTTAATTTTTGAGGTTAAAAAAATTAATAATAAAATAAAACTAATCTTTGTCAACTAGTGTTTCACTATTTAAATCTTGTTTGAAGGGTTCAAATTAAAGAATTTTTCACATATTTTTTATATTTTTAGAAAGCTATCAAAATTTAAGTAGGAGTTTAGTCATTGATTTTTTTATTTTTTTATTAAAAATATTATAAAATAATTAGATCTAGTTTGACTAAGTGAAAATAAAAATATTGAAATTTCAATCTTGTGATGAGCATATATTTTCTATATATCATTTTATTGCATTAAAACATTATTCTTTGATTTTTGAAAGGGTTCTATTATCATTATTTTCCCTGGGCTATATTGCTTGACATGTTTTCACACATTTGAAGTTGTGGCTTAAAATTTACCATTCACATTTCAGGTCGAGATCTAAAGAAAACCATTGTATCTTTAATCCATAAGATCTAAATATGTATGCTCTCCTCTTACACCTTTGAGTGATCCTGAGAAGAAAAAATAAGTGACTTTTATTTATTTTCTGGACTTTTTGTTGGTCTTTTGTGCAAAGATTGAAATTTCAAAGGGTTACAAAGACTAGTTTAGAGATCTTTACATTGGACCAAATTATCCTCTCAAAGTTAGTATTGGACTCTGGTTAAATTCATTCTAATCATCATTCTTATCTTAAAATTTCAAATTAATCATAATTTCTTTAACATTTATGGTATCATAGTTTCTTTAGACAATCTTTCTTGTTGTATTCTCACATTTGAAGGTGGGATTAAAATTAATCTTTCACATTTGAATTTGTGCTTTAAAATAAACAAGTATCTTTTAATCCCCAATATGTACTTTTTATAATTTCCTCTCATGACTTAGGGTGATCTTGAGGATCAAAAATTATAGAATCATAAATTGTCACCCTTGCTAATTTACACAAGGTTTAGTTCCCCCCATGTGCCTAGACCAAATTGTGTTCTTCAATTACTTATTTTATAGTCATCTTCTAAAAATTAGAATTGAATTTGGAATTATTATTTAATATTTATTTAATGACACAAAAACCCCAAAATAGGTTTTGACTAGGGTGCTAGCACCGTTGTCTAGCCTATTTTGGCCCAATTTAAAATATGTAATTATTGGAATTTTAACATTTATAAATTTAATTTCATTTGTGGGATTTTGATAATTAATTTTGTTGGAAATTATTTTCACTATTTTAAATCCTAAAAAATTTGAAATGAAATTTTAGCATGTTGATATGTGGAGCTCGATTAGACTTGGAGTTTAAATTTTTCCCACTTTATTTGGCACATTTTTTCCCCAAATCAAAAAATAAATGTGTATTCAATGAGAGGATGTTGTGCAAAGATCAGTTATAGTAGCATGAGGAGAAAGAAAAGGGTCAATGTACTAGATGATACTCTAGAAAGTGATGCTCCAATGGTTCCTCATGCTCCATAACAACAACAAGAAATACCACAAAATCGACTGAATGTTAGATGATTGACAAGGATAAGTAGACCACCTAAAAAATATTTTCTCCCTCTTTGTATTCTATTTTATTAACTAATGTTGGTGAATTAGAATGTTATTGTAAGACCCCTTCGTTTTTCTCTTTAGACCGAACAGTGTCTTGTTTGGTTATGTTGTATTTTTTGTTAGTGCTTGGACTCTGGTACTTGATTACTATTTGATCATTGTCTATAAAAGATGTGCTTGTTATATTTTGGTGTAATGGTATTTTATTCAGATGTTATTATTATGGCATGCTTTGGGATTAGCATTGTGAATAGTTGAATTAATGATGTATTATGTTTGGATAATATTATTGATGTTAGATTCATTTGTTGGTAATACTGTATTGGTGAAGGGGATGGGATTGCATCACTTGCTTGTGAGCACCCTGTGATTCCATGATTCCCTCTTCACGGTGTGTTCTATATGATGCAAATATACATCTGCGATGTACTTTGTTCTCAGATTGACAGGTACAGGACATCAACTCCACCTGATTTCATGGGGCTGAGTGTGTCCATTGCCAACGACATTTGATTAGGAGATAGTAGCTAGGTTTTCCACTTCAATTCATCACCCTAGTCTTGAGTGTGTCGTCGTTTTTTGTCTGGTTTTGTTGATTTAAATGTTGTTTAATTTTCCTGGATTTTATTTAATTGCAAGTTAGAAAAGTTAAATAAATGGCCTATGTAGTTAAGTTGTTGATTTAATTAATCTGGTTATATTGCGAAAAATGTTATTTTATTTATTGATTAATTTAATGTAATTAATAAAATAATTAAATCTTGGATTAAATTTATTTTATTAATTAATTAAATTAATTATGTTGAAATTAAGTTGGAAAATTTGAAAAAGGTTTAAATTTCATTTTTGAAAATTAGAAAATGCAAAAATTGGAAAATAGAGTTATTTGGAGCTATTTTCAAAAGTTTGACTTTGGGGTTGAGGAGATATTTTCTTTTCAGCTATTATTTGGATTTTGGGTAAAATTTTGAAAGAGGGATGAAAAATGAGAAAAATGGAGAAGGGAAAGAATTTTTGGTTTTGGGGGTTTTGGATTTGCTTGGAGGAACTGAAATTTGAAGGAGAATGATTGCACCCTTTTGGATCTTTTCAAACTTTTGGAAAACCAGGTTCTTTTGATTCAATTTAAAAGTTACATATTTAAAATGTTGTTTGCAATTCATGATTGGAAAAATTCAAAAAAAAAAGGAATTTTGATGAAAACCCATGTTGAATCTAGTTTTAAAATATTTAAAAACCTTGTTTTGGAATTGAAAATTCTCAAGAAAATTTATGTTCTTGGTTGTAATTGATCATTTTAATTACTATTTGCTCAATTAATTCTATGAATTTTGTTAGTGTAATTAATATTTAATTACACTTGCATAACTTTACTTAGGTTGAGCTAATTATAGGTCAACATTAGGGTTGCATACTTTGCTTTTATAAAGCAAATCATCTCATTGTAATCTTTGAATTTCTTGAATAATATCAATTTGCATATTCGCATGCAAAGCTCTTCTTTTTTATGTTTTCTCTTTTGTGGAAGGTGTTTAGGTTTTGCATGTCTGATCTAGGGTTTCTAACATGGTATCAGAGCCTTGACATGCAGCCCCTTCTCAAATTCTGGAGAAATTCATTGCAGAGTTCGTTCGGGGTTCCTCAAGGATTTCATGCCTTGAGTTCATCTATGCAGCATCTTGGATCAGATTGGGCCTCACCATTGGATTCAGAGCACTGGGAAAAGTTAGGTTTGGCTTTTATTTTGCAGATTTTGGCCATGATTTGCCAGATCTATGAGGGTTTCAAGTTGGGTGTTTTTTTGCAAGCTCTGGAGGTTGCCATTTTTTTGGAGCATTTTGAGTAGAAACGGAGGTCACCATTGCGTTCGCAACGGCCAAAAACCCTAAGATCACCTTTAGTTTCGTCGATTTTGGTGAAGTTGATCCGGAAGGCAAAAACATTTTGCCAGGGAAGCCGTACAGCCTCCCCAGCATGCATTTCGATGCAAGTTTTTGCTTAAAAATCGAGGTAAAAGGACAAACATTTCATTGGTTTTTGCGCTTCCAATTTTTAAAAAATGCACCACCCAAGGGCCATCGGGCGGCCACCAGGCGACCGCCGGTCTGCCACCACTGGGGGGCACCACCAAATCCCACCGCTCCCCGAGCTCAGCCCCCGCGGGCTCCTTGCAGCCAGGCCGCCGGTCCTATGGGGGACCAGGCACTATGCGCCCAACCCCCAACCGGCCTTCTAGCCCACTTGTAGGTCACATGGAGAACCAGGGGCTCCGCCCCAACCCCTTTCCGCCAGCCCTTGGTCGCATGCAGGACCAGGGGCCAAATATTTTTAGCCCCCTAGGCTGCCTACAGGCCTTATTGGCCTTTCTAGAGCACCTTTGACAAAATCGGGTGTATTTTTTGCATATGATGTCCATTTTTTGCAAACGAGATACCATTGGAAAGCTGATTCCGGTGCTGATCTATTCAATGTTTTAGTTTTTCTAGATTTTTCTCCAGATTTATTTTGCAGGTCCTTGAACTCAGATGCTGTTGTTTTCACTCTGGAGGGCATATCTTTTGACTCGGTGATCTGTTTTTCGCCATTCTTGCGGTGTTGGAAAGTTGGTTCAGTCCTCTACACAAATCTGAGGTCTATTTTTCATTTTTTGTTTATGCATGTTAGGAATTCTATCTTTTTATAGTCATTGGGGATTGTAATAAACGAACTGATATAAAGTTCCATCAGGGGAGTTTCTTGCATAATAATCTTCATGTTTTGATGGCAACTCGCATGGGTTGTAATTTGGTTTCTTAGTTTCTTTTAGCCACATTTTTTGTCTGAGCTTGACACATATCAGATTCATTTTGGTTCACACTTTAGATTGAGAGCCTATGGTTAGTGATCCACATCGGATCTATCTCAGTTTGAGGGCCACTAAATTTGTGGTTAATGTTCTCGAGTCTGTATGATACTTTTTCCCATGGAAGAGTTTCAGTCTTATTTTGACATCGGCATTGAGATTCATGGCTTCCATATTCTGTCATCATCATACCATCTACTGTTGCTTTATGGATTCCAGGGTTGTTCCAGTTTGGAGTGTTCGAGTGTTCCATGGCATCGGGTCTGCTGTTGCATCATTATGATTCCGATATGGTTTTTTATAGACAAAAGTATCTTTCCTTGCTTGCCATATTGCGGTTCCAGTGTTACTCCATAGTGTTCTTCCAGTGCTTCTTTGCAGCAGTCATCTCATTGTAGGGGGGGTTGTCCCACTGGGTTGTCCTTCTCTACCTCATTATTGCATTTGTACATGGGTACCTGATCAGGCCTTGTTGCTGGGACCCATTCATGCTTTCTTGCATTCATCTTAGTTTTAGGTGCATGCTTATCTAGTCTCCCTAAGTTGCACTTATGGGGGGGTGTTAGTGTAATTAATATTTAATTACACTTCCATAACTTTACTTAGGTTGAGCTAATTTTAGGTCAACATTAGGGTTGAATACTTTGCTTTTATAAAGCAAATCATCTCATTGTAATCTTTGAATTTCTTGAATAATATCAATTTGCACATTCGCATGCAAAGCTCTGCTTTTTTATGTTTTCTCTTTTGTGGAAGGTGTTTAGGTTTGCATGTCTGATCTAGGGTTTCTAACATGGTATCAGAGCTATTGGAGGTTCTAACAAATTTCTTGTGAGAAAAATTATATATATATATATATATATGTATAAATATATACATAAATGTATATACATATATATACATATATTATTTGTGTTTTATTATGAGCTCATATTGTTATTGGTTTAAGTAGAAAAACCCCTCCTTTGAAAAAATGATTTTCGGATTTTTTTAAAAATCCGGAGGAAAAAAAAATTGAAAAAAAAAAGAAAGAAAAAGAAAGAAAGAACCTGTAGGGTTTGGGGGGGAAAGATTGTGGGAGGCGCTGCCCCCACCGCCGCCCCCATACAAGGGATGGCTGTGGAGGCAGAGCCTCCTCTGCAGCCCCATCCCCGATCCCCCGCGGCAGCCTAAGCACGCTGCCCACATTTTGGTGGGTCGGTTGTGCTTAGCATAGCCGCACCACCAGTATGGGGGGGTCGGCTATGCATTTTGCCACCTGTGCTAAACATGCCACTGCCCTTCCAAAGCACGGCCAGGGGAAAAAACAAAAGCGCCACCCTCTACCTTAAATTTTGTGCACGCGGCCCGAGGTGTAATCCGCCTTAATATCTTTTGGTTTTTTTAAATAAATAAAAAATATATAATCTTTTAATATGATATTTTATAATATTAAATATTGTTTAATAATATTTGATATTATATTTTATAATGTTAAAATATTAATATTTATTGTTAATATGTAGACATAAAATATTTTAAATATTATATTTTATAATATTAAGATATTGTTAAATAATATTTTAAATATAATATTTTATAATATTAAAATATTAATTTACATTAAAAGGTGTTTTTAATTAGTGGCATGTGTAATATAATTGAGAAAATTATATAGCTAAATGCTATAGTCAAATTATGGATTTTGTTTATTTAGAATAATACATTTGAAAATGCAACATTGGTGTTAAGAGTAATATATTTTTATATCGTGATTAATTAATTTTAAAATGATTTATTTTAAATCGAAGGAATAAAGGTTATTTTATTATTATTATATGCAATCAATTAAGGATTAAATATTTGATTCTAAAATAATATATGAATTAATGGATTTTAAAGTACTATATGTTTTGGAAAAGCGGAAATAGTTATTTATTTCGAAACGATATTTTCTGAATGATTGAAATAAATGTCTATTTTTATATTAAATTAAAATCAATTGGAGAATGAAAAATTTGGTGCATATTTCATCTTTGTCTAAAAGAGACGTTGTTCAAACTCAATTTTATCAAACGCAATAAAGTATCAAAGGTTAACTAAGAGTGGATTCAGGAAATCTGAAGTAGATTCAACTTTGATTAAATAGTTTGTTTAAATGTAATTCCTTATGTTATCGCTTTGGGGGAATTAACTAGAAAAGGTGGTTTAGTTTTCCAGATAGGATTTTAAAGATGTGGGTTGTTGTATCATGTATCAACCTATTTGGAATGATGAAGTAAATGTTTATTTCAGTATTATTTAAAATCAATTAAGGAATTAAATACTTTGATTAAATTGTCTTCCTTTACCTGAAAGAGGCATTATTTAATTAGTTTCTTTAAGACAATTAACTACTGAGTTATATTAAGGAAGTGGATTTAAGGTATCCAAAATTAGTTTATTCCTCGCAAATGCTTTTGTGATTGATTCCTCTATGTCGTGTTTGAGGATGTGGGTAAATTGTGTCTTTATTATGTAAGTCTTCCAAAGGTTGGGGGTTGTCGCTTTGTGAGGTCAACCGTTTGTTAATCCCTTGGTTAGTGCTTGAGGTTATGTCAGTGTTATTACCCGATTATCACGAACGGGGATGCTTTGTGCCTCCTATGAAAGGAGTGGATTATGTGTTTGTGGCTCCTTGTATGGAGTGGCATTGATATCATTGTTACTTCCTGAGTTGGACTAGGTTCTTTTTTTATGTTTCCTCCTAGAGTTGGAGTGGTTGTGTCGTCTTGTTGTACGCAATTGGTTTTTCTTTGTGTTGGTTATGTCTGGTATGTTATCAAGTAGAAGAATGACTTCCGTTAGGGGCCAAAGCCGTGAGAGGTAAACTAGGTAACCTTTGGACGTAGCTTATTCGAGTGATAACTTTAGAATTGTAATATATGTCAGTAATTTTTTGGTGTACTTGTAGCTGGTACTTGATTGTTATGTGTATGGTTATCTTAACATACCTAATCTATTATTTCTAGAAGCAATGTAACCGTATTTGAGTTGTGCATACGTTGTACTAGAGTTGTGCCTTGTGTAGTTCATGTGAATGGTTGCATCAGTTTGGTTCAGTTTGAGTTAGCCTATGTCTAGAGGTAGTTGGTCTTGTCTAGAATTCCTTGTTACTATCTCCTAGCATGGGGGATGGGCCTTTGGGTTCCACTTGGTTGGGTGGTGTGCACCTTACTCCGTTGGGCTTTCTTCTTGTTCATGTTGACGAGATTTCCAGTTGGAAATCTCGTGGGATCCAGTTATATTTTATGCTTCATTCTTTTCTATTAATCATGTAATTTTATTACCCATCTTTGTAATCGAGGTGGAAGTTGTAATATGGAATCATGTTTATTTGATTTACCTCATTTAGGGAATGGGAGTTGTAACCTTGTTTTTATTTGAGACCTTATGGTATCTTTATTTTCTTTGATGAATTTATCTTGTATGGAATGTATGTGTTATTAATTTCATAAGTAATTAAATCTTGTGGTTCCAATTCTTTAAAATTGTTTGTGGGTAAATAAGTAATCTCAGTTTCGTAACCTTAGAGGTTGTTGCAATGTGTAGTGAACTTGCATATCTATTCTACTTTAAAAAATAAAAATTATTTCATTTGTTTTGTTAATTGCAACTTCCTCTAGGGTTGCATGGCGGGGCATTACACATGGTATCAGAGCCTCAGGTTCATACACTGGGTTCTCAGGGAACATTTGTGCCCACTGTGTTGTCTATGTGAACCTGTTAGTGGAATTGTTATGTGATCACATGTTCATGGCTTTTATTTTAGCATGATGTACTCTAGGAAAAGAGTAGCATGAAAGTAACCAGATAAAAGGTTATGGTTGGAAAGTTTTGTTATGTAGCCCATGGGTTATGGTATTGGATATTCCTATGGGATTTTGTTTGTAGTTGTACCCCTATAAATGTAATAAACCAGTAATTGTATCTTGTTTATGAATTGTGAATACCCCATACTTTCTTTGTGTATCCATGCGATGGTGATACTTGGTACCCATTCTTGAGGAAAAGTTACACTTTGGTGTGGGATTTACCATACCAGTGTGTGTGTGTGTGTGCATGTTTGTTACCTGATTGAGGGCCAACCCATGTGTGGTTGAAACTTACATATAAGAGTAACTAAGAGTATTTCTTCTTCTTTTGGTTCTCTAGATCCTCAATCCGTAAAGGGATAGTAGCTGTCATAAGTTCCTTGGGTGGAGTGTGTAGCGTACGCATATCGCGACGTAGAGCATCTTAGCTCAACCAATCCCAAGGAAACATAACCACTACTTTCCCTTATGATGGATCAGGATACTTGATCCATAAGTGTTAACCTTATCCCCACAGATTTGAGTACAACAACATAGGTATGTTAGCTATGCCTGGGCATCTGTGGAGGCGTTGATCTAGCATAGCAAGTAAACCTTTTCTGTATGAGAGGTGAGACTCGAAGCCCCATAGTGATGTTATCATATTGCATCATGTATATATACCATATCTTACTTGTGTTTTGACATGATGTACTAGATACGATGCCACACCCGACTAGTGTTCTGACACAGTGCTGGTGATGATGTTGTGTGATGACACGATTGCCACGTGCATAGACACGTGAAGGCGCATTATGATATTTTCTTTGTTAGCCTACTTGTGTGATGAGCATTATGGGGCCTCAACACTTGTATAGGGATACTCATGGTTTCCTTGACCATGTTGTTCGAGTAGCATATGGGTAGATCCTAGCCATGTATACCTCTAGCTTCGACGAGTATCTACGTGTGCCTTCTCCATGAGGTATCGCTATGTGGGGAGTGTTCTATGTGTGCCTACTTCCACGGAGCCACAAACATTTTTCCATGTGGTATATGACCAATGCATGCCTTGCTCCGGCTGGCATATGTCCATGTTGTGCGTTGACACAATGTAGGGTGTAGCCGAGGAGTACCCCTATGCCATGTGGTTGGCGTTTTCACTCCGCACCACATGAGGGACTATCGCGATAGTCAAACGTTGTTTCCTCCTTCCTCATTCGATGGCTAGTATCTAGTCACACAATGTTGTACAGTGGAATTTAAAAGATTGTGAACTTTCTTTTGGTTATTGATGATTTTTTTCAATTGATTGTGAGGGCTGACACTTTGTTTTATTTGATTGAGAAGGTTTAGCCATAACTTGTGATTTTATTTTCTTATAACCCTAGTGGTTATATATTTGATTTAGTGTTGAAATTATGCGCATTATTGCCTTATTGTTGAAATTGAACTTTAATTCTCTCTTCTTTATGAACTTGGTGGCTAAGCTAGTTATCATTGTGTTTTCAATGTCGATTATATGTTAAATTGTGATTCCTCTCCAAGGATGTATGAGACGAACTTGGTGAGTGTGTACAAGGAAGTAGATGTGGGAAACTTAGAGGATGGGAGTATGGGAAGCTGTTATGCAACTAGGACCACTACTCACCTATGTGTGATGACTATCTTTTGGAGGCTAATCACCTTACACAACAAGAGACAGGTCATGGTGGTCATGTTTGGATGGTTTCACTTTATGTATGACCTAACACCATCAAGCCACTGATTGAGGGATATTGTATGTGAGATGGATTTTGCCTCTTGGCTTATGGTTTTGTGAGATGGAGATTGGTTATTGTTTCATGGATTGTTATGCTGCTTACTGGTGTCCAGATGGACCCTTGTGTAACCTTGTGATAATTCTCGGTGATGTGTATTGGTGCATTTGTGTATTATGTATTTTAATCCATGGTCTTGTGTTTTTGGAGACTTGGATTGGTGGTTGTTTCACCATGTTAGTCTGTATGGATTGGCAGTGTACTTGGTTGAGTTGTTTATGGCTCGAGTTGATGTTGATTTATGTTGAGGTTTGGAGTGGTTTAGTTTTGGAACCCTTGGTTATGTGTGCTTTGTGGAAGTTATGCTAGGGGTTTTTGGAGGCTTCTAGGAGTAAGCCTGACCCTAGGGGGGGAGGATGTAAGACCCCCCATTTTTCTCTTTAGATCGAACAGTGTCCTATTTGGTTATGTTGTATTTTCTGTTAGTGCTTGGACTTTGGTACTTGATTACTATTTGATCATTTTCTGTAAAAGATGTGCTTGTTATATTTTGGCATAATGGTATTTTATTCAGATGTTATTATTATGGCATGCTTTGGGATTAGCATTGTGAATATTTGAATTAATGATGTGTTATGTTTGGATAATATTATTGATGTTAGATTCGTCAGTTGGTAATACTATATTAGTGAAGGGGACGGGATTGCATCACTCGCTTGTGAGCACACTGCGGTTCCATGATTCCCTCTTCACGGTGTGTTTTATATGATGCAAATATACATGTGTGATATACTTTGTTCTTAGGTTGATAGGTACAGGACATCGACTCCACTTGATTTCACAGGGTTGAGCGTGTCCATTGCCAACGACATTTGATTGGGAGATAGTAGCTAGGTTTTTTGCATCAAGTCATCACCCTAGTCTTGAGTGTGTCATCAGTTTTTGCCTGATCTGTTGATTTAAATGTTGTTTAATTTTCCTAGATTTTATTTATTGCAAGTTACAAAAGTTAAATAAATGGCCTATGTAGTTAAGTTGTTGATTTAATTAATCTGGTTATATTGTGAAAAATGTTATTTTATTTATTGATTAATTTAATGTAATTAATAAAATAATTAAATCTTGGATTAGATTTATTTTATTAATTAATAAAATCTAATTATGTTGAAATTAAGTTGGAAATTTTGAAAAAGGTTTAAATTTCATTTTTGAAAATTAGAAAATGCAAAAATTGGAAAATAGAGTTATTTGGAGATATTTTCAAAAGTTTGACTTTGGGGTTGAGGAGATATTTTCTTTTTGGCTATTATTTGGATTTTGGGTAAAATTTTGAAAGAGGGATGAAAAATGAGAAAAATGGAGAAGGGAAAGGATTTTTGGTTTTGGGGGTTTTGGATTTGCTTGGAGGAACTGAAATCTGAAGGAGAATGATTGCACCCTTTTGGATCTTTTCAAACTTCTGGAAAACTAGGTTCTTTTGATTCAATTTAAAAGTTACATATTTGAAATGTTGTTTGCAATTCATGTTTGGAAAAATTCAAACAAAAAAGGAATTTTGATGAAAACCCATGTTGAATCTAGTTTTAAAATCTTTAAAAACCTTGTTTTGGAATTGAAAATTCTCAAGAAAATTTATGTTCTTGGTTGTAATTGATCATTTTAATTACTATTTTCTCAATTAATTCTATGAATTTCTTGTGAGAAAAATTATATATATATATATATATATATATATATACATAAATGTATATACAAACTTATATATACATATATTATTTTTGTTTTATTATGAGCTCATGTTGTTATTGGTTTAAGTAGAAAAACCCCTCCTTTGAAAAAAAGATTTTCGGATTTAACAAAAAAATCCGTAGGAAAAAATAAAATAAAAAATAAAATAAAATAAAAATAAAAAGAATAAAGAAAGAACCCGTAGGGTTTGGGGGGGGAAAAGACTATGGGAGGCGCTACCCCCACCGCCGCCCCCATACAAGGGACAACTGTGGAGGCAGAGCCTGCTCCGCAACCCCATCCCCACTCCCCTACGACATCCTAAGCATGCCGCCCACATACCGGTGGGTCGGCTGTGCTTAGCATAGCCACACCACCAGTATGGGCGGGTCGGTTGTGCATGCCACCACCTATGCTAAAAACGTCGCCGCCCTTCCAAAGCGCGACTAGGGAAAAAAACAAAACCGCCGCCCTCTACCCTAAATTTCGTGCACGTGGCCCAAGGTGTAATCCGCCTTAATATCTTCTGGTTTTTTTTAAATAAATAAAAAAATATATAATATTTTAATATTATATTTTATAATATTAAATATTGTTTAATAATATTTGATATTATATTTTATAATGTTAAAATATTAATATGTAGACATAAAATATTTTAAATATTATAGTTTGTAATATTAAAATATTAATTTACATTAAAAGGTGTTTTTAATTAGTGGCATGTGTAATATAATTGAGAAAATTATATAGCTAAATGCTATAGTCAAATTATGGATTTTGTTTATTTAGAATAATATATTTGAAAAGGCAACATTGGTGTTAAGAGTAATATATTTTTATATCGTGATTAATTAATTTTAAAATGATTTATTTTAAATCGAAGGAGTAAAGGTTATTTTATTATTTTTATTTGCAATCAATTAAGGATTAAATATTTGATTCTAAAATAATAGATGAATTAATGGATTTTCAAGTACTATATGTTTTGGAAAAGGGGAAATAGTTATTTATTTCGAAATGATATTTTCTGAATGATTGAAATAATTTTTTTTTATATATTAAATTAAAAACAATTGGAGAATGAAACATTTGGTGTATATTTCATCTTTGTTTGAAAGAGACATTGTTCAAACTCAATTTTATTAAACGCAATAAAGTATCAAAGGTTAACTAAGAGTGGATTCAGGAAATCTGAAGTAGATTCAACTCTGATTAAATAGTTTGTTTAAATGTAATTCCTTATGTTATCGCTTTGGGGGAATTAACTAGAAAAGGTGGTTTAGTCTTCCATATAGGGTTTTAAAGATGTGGGTTGTCATATCATGTATCAACCTATTTGGAACGATGAAGTAAATGTTTATTTCAGTATTACTTAAAATCAATTAAGGAATTAAATACTCTGATTAAATTGTCTTCCTTGGCCCAAAAGAGGCATTATTTAATTAGTTTCTTTAAGACAATTAACTACTGAGTTATATTAAGGTATCCAAAATTAGTTTATTCCTCACAAATGCTTGTGTGATTGATTCCTCTATGTCGTGTTTGAGGATGTGGGTAAATTATGTCTTTATTATGTAAGTCTTCCAAAGGTTGGGGGTTGTCGCTTTGTGAGGTCAACCGTTTGTTAATCCCTTGGTTAGTGCTTGAGGTTATGTCAGTGTTATTACCCAGTTATCACTAATGGGGATGCTTTGTGCCTCCTATGAAAGGAGTGGATTATGTGTTCGTGGCTCCTTGTATGGAGTGGCATTGATATCGTTGTTACTTCTTGAGTTGGAGTGGGTTCTTTTTTTATGTTTCCTCCTAGAGTTGGAGTGGTTGTGTCATCTTGTTGTACGCAATTGGGTTTTCTTTGTGTTGGTTATGTCTGGTATGTTATCAAGTAGAAGAATGACTTCCGTTAGGGGCTAGAGCCATGAGAGGTAAACTAGGTAACCTTTAGAGGTAGCTTATTCAAGTGATAACTTCAGCATTGTAATATGTGTCAGTAATGTTTTGGTGTACTTGTAGTTGGTACTTGATTGTTATGTGTATGGTTATCTTAACATACCTAATATGTTATTTCTGGAAGCAATGTAACCATATTTGAGTTGTACATACGTTGTACTAGAGTTGTGCCTTGTGTAGTTCATGTGAATGGTTGTGTCAGTTTGGTTCAGTTTGAGTCAGCTTGCATCTAGAGGTAGTTGGTCTTGTCTAGAATTCCTTGTTACTATCTCATAGCATGGGGGGTGGGCCTTTGGGTTCCACTTGGCTAGGTGGTGTGCACCTTACTCCATTGGGCTTTCTTCTTGTTCGTGTTGATGAGATTTATAGTTAGAAATCTCGTGGGATCCAGTTGTCTTTTATGCTTTATTCCTTTTTGTTAATCATGTAGGTTTATTACCCCTCTCTGTAGTTGAGGAGGAAGTTGTAATATGGAATCATGTTTATTTGATTTACCTCATTCGGGGAATGGGAGTTGTAACCTTGTTGTTGTTTGAGACCTTATGGTATCTTTATTTTCTTTGATGAATTTGTCTTGTATGGAATGTATGTGTTCTTAATTTCATAAGTAATTAAATGTTGTGGTTCCAATTCTTTAAAGTTTTTTGTGGGTTAATAAGTAATCTCAGTCTCATAACCTTAGAGTTTGTTGCAATGTGTAGTGAACTTTCATATCTATTATACTATTTAAAAAAAAAAATAGTTCATTTGTTTTGTTAATTGCAACTTCCTCTAGGGTTGCATGGTGGGGCGTTACAACTATGAAGAAGCTATGAAATTGGATAAAAAGTATCAATGAGAGTGAAGACTGGAAGAAGAAATGGATTTCTTGTTGAATAATTAGACTTCGAAATTATGCAAGTTTCTTGTAGGTAAAAAATATTTACCAAAAAAATGGGTTTATAGGTTGAAAGAGGAAGGAGGTAAGAATAAATTTAAAGAAATACTTGTAGTTAAGGCATTTTCATAGAGAAAAGACATTAATTTTGATGAATATTTCTCTAGTTGTTAGAATAACTTATATTCATAATGTTTTAAGTATTGTGGATGCTAAAGATTTACATCTTGAACAACTAGATGTGAAAATTGCCTTTCTCCATGAGAATTCTGAAGTAGGGATATATATGCAGCAATTATAGGGGTTTGAGGTCAAAGGTAATGAGAAATCAGTGTGCAAATTGAAGAAGGGGTTATATGGATTGGAGCAAGCACTTTAGTAATGGTATTTGAAATTTAATAGTTTTATGGTTGAGAAAGGCTACAACCAGTGTCATTCTAACCATTTTGTTTAATTTAAGAGTTTGGATAATGATAGCTACATTATTTTATGCTTATATGTTGATGGCATGCTTCTAGAAAGATCTAACGTGGATCACATAAGAAAGTTAAAACAATAGTTAGTAAAATAATTTTTGATGAAGGAATTGGTAGCAGCAAAAAAAATCATTGGTATGAGAATTTTTGGAGATGTATCTATCAACATAGGAACAAAGACTTTGAATTTCTACAATCCCATGAATGGCCGAAAAAAAACAATTGTACCCACACAAAGATCCTTTTACATACAAATTAAATTTCATGGAACTCTAAACTAGACTTGATGTAATATTTTGGGAAGGTTTCTTGTTGCATGGATCTAATACCATGTTAGGATTTCTAACTAATATCATAATAATAAAACAGTTGTGCTTCCACAAAAGAACACTTTTACACAATGAGCCTAATTTTCCATTATCGAAGAGAATGATAAAAGATTTAATTGAAATGTACAATATTATCTTACCTAAATAGGAAAGGTAGAGAAGTTAGTCATGTGTCAAATATAATGAGTGACTAACCCTTCAAATATGATTTTTTTTTAACTCATATGACATGTGTTATAGTGAGTGGAAAGTGATCATCCAAGAGGTGTAGAGGTGTTTCACGAAGAGATAACATTTATCTCAACCACATGAGTTGAGACAAAACTCTACAAGTCCTTTAAGTGAGCTTATGTGTAGTGTGAATAGGAATCTACTGAGTAAGCTTGAAGCTAAATAGTTTAATCATTCTTATTTTCACACTAACAATAAATTCCTTGAAAACTAGTAAAATATTTACAAATATATATTTATATATAGGTTATGGCTACATAGTACATTATTAGGGAAAAACTAAATAAAAAATCAAATTTACCATTTTATGAAATGAAAGGTAATTCTTCATTTATTATGCCTTCCAAAATCAATAAAAATATTTATTTTGATGATTCTTTGTTGATAGAGATTAGTGTTGGGTTCAATAAAAAATGATAAGGAACTTGCAATTGAATTCTCTAATACCATGTTGGAGCAACAAAATATGAATGCAAAATTCAATAAATTCCACAAGAAATTTCAAGAAACAAGAAATTAATTAAAATTATCATAAAAAATGTGTGTGTACAATGATCTCTCCTTGTATATGTAGTACAAGGAGGAATGAGTATGGAAAAACAATAAGGGTGAGTGCAGGATCATGGGGGTCCAAAAAGTGGCGATGTGACAAAAAGGTTACTGATGAATTTTTTATATTTGAATTTGATGAAATGAAAAGGGTTTATTGAGAAAATTGTCAACTTTCAAAAAATATAAGATATAACCTATTTGGAATTAAATAGATAATTGTTAATGATTTTGTACATTCTTACTAAAGTCCTAATTGATAGGATGATTGAAAAACATCTATAATTATTAAATGATTTCATTTTTTTAATGTAAAAGATGTGGCACATTCTATGCTTCTCATACTATAGGATAAAAATAAATAAATAAATAATTTCATAAATTTTTGACCAAGTTATAGTTGTTAGACAAACAAATTTTAATATTTTAAAAAAAATTTAATAAAAAATTTATAACTAATTAGTTACATGGAAACAAATTACAAAAAAAATTGGCACATCTGGGCATGTGTCTTTTACTTATATTGAAAGTTTCAAAACAATATATAATTTTTTACTTGTACTTAGGTTGGTCATCCATAGACCTTATTTTTATGTTTTCCTAAAAATTTAGTACTACTGCATTGAAATTTTAAATTTTCACCAAATCGGTTCTTTTTTCCAAAAAAGGAATAGCATATTAGAAATTATATTCAATTTGCAACAAATTCTATTCTTACCATTTTTTCAAATTATTTTAATAACTTATTCAAACTTTTATGTCAAGTTTCCTAGCTCTGTTTTTCTAAATTTTTATTGCCACTTAAGGGCATAGTTTGGACCCCCATGATCATGCACTAACCCAAAAAATTGCCTAAATCTCCAAGATATTTTACACAAGTAAAACACTTTGGAAAAGTATGAGATCATGTTTTATGTCTCTATGAAGTGATGAAATAAACCACTAAGTGAAATTAAGCTAGTGTGAATAAGTCTAGAACTAGGACTAGGAACTAGATAAATGATAACTAGATGTATAAAATCACTTTTCACACTAAAAAATATTTTGTTAGAGGGTGTGAAATTATGCATATGATAGGAAATAAAAAATATTGATATACAAGGTGACTTTCTCATTTTTATCATCATTATATATAGAATATCTACTCCAATCTAGAAAAAATGAAAATTTATGATGATCTCATCATTCCCCTCTTAAATAGGCTACAAGACTATTCAATTGATCATGTCTACCAAGGGTAAAATTTGGTATTAAGATATCTTGCTAATTTTGACATAGATCAATTTTAAAATACCCTCTTTTTAAATCACAAAGAAGATCAGGATCACTTAAATTGGATTTTCTAATCCCAGGCCTACAAATAAAGCACTCAAAATCATTATGAACCCTTGATAAATGCATCTAGTAGATGGCTTACAAGTTCAATTCCTCTATGACTATTATATCAAAATTTAAGTAGTGATGGTGTGGAGTAAAGGATGTATAAAAATAGAATGGAGTAAGGATTTAAGCTCTTACATTTCTTTGATATTCAAGAATAGTTTTAGAAAAATGTATCCCTTTACATTTTCACACTTGTTTGGGCCCTCCTTGCTAAAATTAGGCTTCTTTGTGCCTTATTTGGTCCTATTTTGCATCCACAAGCCTTATTTAATAAATATTTCTGAGGATAATCTTGAAACATATCAAATAACCAATCATAATTTAATGATTTTGGATTATGTGGCCCATATTTAGTGATCTGGGACTCATATATCACTTTGGGCATATGAGTCCCACCTAAGTTTTGGGGCCTTGACCTAAATTTTGCATAGAACTTAACATTTCTTGAAATTTGTGTCCCAAGTTTAGCCTACTGGGACTAATATGGCCCAACTAGCATATGAGTCCTTCTTATATTGGACCTATTTTAAATTTAAATTCTTGGTTGGGTTTTGTTCTCCTAGATCTGATGTTGGTTTGAAGTGTTGTAATTTCAAGAAATTTTTCGCATAAACAAGTATTAATACAAGGTTATTTCACATGATTTCTCCTAGAAACGTAAGTGATATTATTAGCTTTCGAATTATAGAGCATTCAAGAGCTTATTATCAAGTATTTTGGAGCTACATTCAAGATCAAGCATCATGTCGAATTCATCATGCATCATGTTTGGTTTTGAGCCAATATTTGTGGCATAGGTTCTTATGATTCAGGAAAGCATTCAAGTCAAGATCCATACCATACAATAAAGATTAAGGAACTACATTCATTCTAGCCATTACATACAATATTTTAGCCTCTATTACAAGGGTTTGCTGAGTTACAACATAGCATATTTTTTCATTCATCATTCCTTCATGACATTTGATTTCATTTCAATATTTTATCACGAAAATGGTGTTTGACCAAGTCAAACCCCTGTCCACTAACAAAACAAAATTTTTCCCTCTCTTTGGTGTGTGATTTTGAGATCTAGGTTGAATATCCATTAAAGAGAAAGATTGGATAAAATTTGTCAAAGTTTTCATCTACATTGCAAGATCATAGAAATTCATCCACAAAGCAGAATTTAGAGTTTTAGATTTAGGGTTTTAACAAGAGATAAGATATAAGATAAGATAAAACTTGATATTGGGACTAAATTTCTACTTGTGGCATATGATTCCTAGTATATCAAATTTCAAGCATTTTCTATAGATCTTGGTTTAGCAATTCTAGATTTTGGTTTTAGCCTAAAACCCTAAATTGGGACTAAATCACCCGTACTAGCATATGAATCCAAGTGTGCATTAAAAGTTATATTTTTAAAGATTTCAAACCTTTTTCCAATCATCTTCAATTTTCTAGGTGCTTATTTGTCCTTTCTCAATTCATTATTCTGATTTTCAATTTCATATTCTAGGTTGTATAGGTAGGTTTGCATATCATTTCATCTTATTCTTTTCAATCCTTTGATTGGTGGTCAACCACCTTTTTGTCTTTAATCACACCCCTAGGACACCTTATTACAGATCTCTTTCCCTAATTCATGTTGGACTCAAGGGAACATTGAGAGGGGGGGTGAATCAATGTTCAACAATATTTAAACTTCATCTCATTCAAAACATGAAACCATTTCATCATTGCATTAAAGAAAAGATGTATGCATTCAAAGTAAGCATTAATAACACCATGACACACAATTTTTTGTGTGGAAACCCTATTAGGGGAACCACAATGGAGTTTAATCCATAATTTGAGTACTCAAATATAGTTCTTTACAAAAAGGAATGCACTTGCATTCAGGCACACTGCCTAGAGCTCACTGCTCAAAAGAAAAAGGCTTACTACGTAAAAATTTAGATTACAAATATCTCAAGTTTAATTGAGATAATAGCATCTAATCATGCCAAGTAACAATTTTTGTGAAGCTCATAGATTTGATTCTGGAGCTATTTTTTGACTTTGCACTTCACTTTTCCCTATTCTTCTCTTTACATCACTTATGATCAAATTTGTATTACTGTACTATTGGATCTCACAATTCACACTTCTACACACATGAATTCACATTAGTACATTATCATACACATTTAAATGGTAAAAACAACATCATATGTATCTATAATCAAAGACTTATTCATCCAACAATCGACTTCATGAAATATTAAGTTACTTTTAACTTGTCGGCCAGATCCATCAAAAAATATTTATGCGCATCCTCCATAGTAAGTTAAGACAAAGAGAGGACCCAAATAACACTTAATCCAACATGGAGACTTATAATTAATTCCATCTTATACCTTTGTGATGTCCATCTTTGTCGGGTCGGCCTTCTAGCATAGATAATCAACAAATTAGTGCATTGTATCTTCTTGATCACTTACCAATGAGTGCACATCAAAACCAAGATAATAAAAGCCTCAATAGACCTTCCTCAGATATTCTCAACCCAAAATATCTATTTTTTGGGGTGTTTAGATCAAATTTTATTCCTTTTACTAGATTCCCTATTTTTTACTATGTTTTGTCGGTAGGAGCAAAAATTGTGTTGCTCATTCAAATGCAAGACTTGAGTTGCATGACTTGGGTTTCCATCAATGACAACACATATGAGCCAAAATCCCCAAACATATGCCAAAAATTCCATCCCTAGATTTATATCTCTAATTTTTCCTTGAATGAAATATAAGGAAATAGGAGGGAGGTCCTAAACTCTTTTTGTGTTTCATCTCCTAAAAGGTGGAACCCCTATTTTTCCACATTTCATTTTGGTGAACCTAGCCTTTAGAACAAATTATTTCTGATTTGAAGTGCATCATAGTCTGCATCATAGTCCTATATCTAGCTCACATTAAATTTGAAATAGGTCTTCCTTTAGTTTATTTGCATTTAGGGATTCTAAATCTTGCGTTACTAAAAGTACATATAGGTTGCATTTTTGCATCTTGTATCATTGAATTTCATTTAAAATATGTAATCACATAGTCTAGATTGCATACAAACCAGAAACCTTAAAATTTACTTAGAATTTATTGAATTTAGTGTACAAACCCTAATCTAAGACTCATTTTCCCCTTTGGGTGATTTAGTCCCAATATAGGTTGTTTTTCCTACTTTCTGGGAACCATGTGTTGTGTTTTTTTCACTATTTGAACCTTCTAAAAACTCTAACTAGGACTCATTCATCCCTCTAGGAAATTTAGTCCTATATCATAACTAAAAATTCCATTCACAACATTGAATACTTCATTTTTATACTTCCTAGGCTTGTTGGTAACCTATAGGATCAGTCTAGAAAGTCTTAGGAACTTTTTTTTTATGTATCTAGGTCAAATCATCCAGGTAGTGTAGTAATTTTTAAATCATTTCAATATTACAAAATTTAGATATGTAGGACATTTGTTTACATTTCAAAAGAATTTCATAATTTAGATAGCTTACTTTTTCATTTTATTGTAAGAGAGGGAGACCAACCACAACAATACTTTAGGTCATGAAGAGTCGAGAGTAGAGGAATTCCATAACTTACCTCACTCTAAAGGGATGTCTTGGGATAAGGATCGAGAATGATGAACACTATAGAATACTTCTATCACTTTGAATACTCTGGAATTAGGTCTGGGCTAGGAGAGCTAGTTTTTGGAGTGAATATTATTTCTCAGACAACTCTCTGTCCAAGGATGGCAACATAGTTCTGGGATGATAGTGTGGTGTGTAGGCATCTCTTAGGCACACTATTGTCTATATGGTTAGAAAATAGTAAACGCAATAAAAACTACCTAAAAACTAATTGAAAACCTAGCAAGTTTGTTTTGACAGTAAAAACAAAATGATAAAGTATAAGAAATAGATACTAAAATGATAAAGCAAATAAATAAGAACTAGGGTGGAAAAGATGATCTCACAGAAGCACCTTTTCACTAGCTAGCCCAAATGCTTGGTCACCTACACACAAGAAAGAGGGAAAAAAAATTGGGTTGTATAGAGGCCTACCTTAGTTACACCCTCGTATTGGTGTTTCCACCTCCAAGGAAAACCAAAAAGCAATGAAGTAGAATATGCAATAAAGGAAAGAAACTAATAAGCACTAAAAAATAGTGTTATTCTACTCAATCAAATGACAAAGGAGAGGAGTGAAATGTTATCACCTCCACCCAAAATCTCACTAACCAATGGAGGATTTATGGACTTGGGAAAGTCAACATAGCTACAACTGTGATGAAGGGAGGTATCACAAGCCTCCAATCCCATGCTTCTATGGTTTTCTTCATACTTGCAATGTGGAGTTAATGAAGCTTCAAATGTTGTTGTAATGGAGTGTTGGAATGTTGCTTGAGTAGTGAAGTGGAAAAATGCTAAGAGAATGTGAATTTATTGCTTAGAGATTTAAATGAAATGAAAATGGATATTTTTGAAGGTGGGATGGGAAGAATCTACCATTTTTGAGCTTCGTTGGTTGAAGAGAGACATTATAATTCAACCCCAATCAGTTATGTAATACCTCTGTCAACATCAGATGCAGGAATCCATCAAGGATGGAAATGTGTCGCGTGGACGTCTACATGTCATCCATGCATCCCCAACAAATATTCTCTCACCAAAATAAGGGATAGATGCCAAGTGGATGAAAGGGAGTTAGGTGATGTGGAATTTCACCTTCAAATTTTATTTTCTAAGGTGAGGGTACGTGAAAGGGAAATTCGTGTAAAGGGTGCAAATTTGCTCCTATACATTTTTCCCCCACTTTAGTGAGCACGAATACTAATGATTGCTTCAATAAATTAGATCAAAGAGTTAGAAGGTTTAGATATTTATACCTAAACCACAAAGGAATCAGATCATGGTTTGGTGAGCTCAAAAGTGTAGGATAGATAAAGGACTCCATAGGTACTCTTCTTGATGATATTTGAACAAAATACTTCATAGCCCCATAGAACTATGAAGCTACATAAAGTACACCAAAGGCCCTCAGACCAATGATGGAAAATTCCCACAAGATGAAAGAATCTCACAAGCCCACAAACCTGTAAAGATGAAACCCCCAAGATCTCTCACATAAAGGAAGCCCCATGAAACAAGCACCTTATAGGCATGCATACCTACTAGGATGCAACCCCTAAGATCTCTCACATGGAGGAAGCCAAAAGAAATAAGCACCTTATAGGCCTGTAGACCTACAAGGAAGCATCCCCAAAGATCTCCCACATGGAGGAAACTTGAGAAGTAAGCATGTTATAGGCCTACAGACCTACAAGGAGGCATCCCCTAAGATCTCTCACATGGAGGAAAACCAAGAAGAAATTTCCTTATAGGCCCACAAACTTACAAGGAGGAATCCCCCAAGATCTCTCACATGAAGGAAACCTGAGAAGAAAGCATCTTACAGGCCCACAAACCTACAAGGAGGAATCCCCCAATATCTCACGTGGAGGAAACCCGATGAAAGAGGGCTTTGTAGAGTTAGAAAGAGGATTCATAGGCACACCTATGAAGTGGCATGTTAATTCATAAATAAAAAATATTAGGAAACACAAATTAGCCACGTAGGAAATAAAGTGCATATTCATGTAGACCATAAAAAAATTGGAATACTTTCAAAGGGGTCCCTTGGGAACTCGACATGAAGAGGCGTCCACTCAAGGGACATGTTGTTTGAAAGTGAAAAAGAGATCGATTCATCATCAAAGAATCCTTTAAAAAGATGTTCACTTCATCAAGAAATTCGAAATGAGGAAAATTCCCCCTTGTGATGGTAAGGTCAAAGCTACTTTCACCTCAGAGGAAAGTTTTCAAGTTCTTTCTTTGTGAACCCATGACGAAGGAAACACATTCCGTTAGGGGTCCAAGTCAAGAATGCAATTTTATTGAAAAAGTTAGCAAAGGTTTTAAAGAAAATATTTGTTGGCAATGAATGCATTATGAAAATTAGAGATGTCACACATAAGAGGGACAACTCAAAAAAAGAAGAGAGAAAGATAAGAAAAGAGTGAAAGAGAAGTAATCACAAATAAAGGGCATAGGGGGATCTATTTCATGTGGTTAGGTCTACTCATGCATTTATAAATAATAGGTAGCCATGGTGCAAGGTGAAATATCATCAATCCCCACTAGATCAAGAAGAATGCATGAAAAAAAAAGTAAAAATAAAAAATTAGGTCAACATGGAAGGGAAGCCTAAATGTCCCCAACACTTTGCATCATCCCCAATTTTCTAAAGATAAAACACAAACATGGAAGAATGATGATACAAATAAAATAAGGTTCACAACACAAAATCATTCATGTATCAAGCACCAATAAGGGTGACAAGGGCCATATAAGAAAACAAAGCACAAGTATGGGGGAACACATTATACACACACTTATAATATACAAATGAAGAAGAGGCCTCCCCCTAACACTCATCAACCAAGAGGTCATCCACTTCCCAATCTAGATCATCAAAAGGGGAAGGCAAATGAGCTTTCAATGATGGAATATTAAGGGGAGGAGATTCTAACCCTCTCACAACAAGGGTTAAGGAGGAATCCCCGACAACATCTTCCCTGCTCAAATCTTGTGGAGCTATGGTCAATGATTTCACAAAGATCACCACAAGGCCATAACTTCATCCAAAGATTTGAACATGCACTTTACAGGAGTTCCATGTCATATCTCAATAGATGACACCCAAGATTCACTGCATGGATCACCGAGTGACTCGAGAGCGGTGACAAACTCAGGGGAAGCTGGAGTTAGCTCCATCATTAAGACAAAACAAGCTAGTAAATGACCACCTTTTGGATAATGTGGGATCCTCTTACACCCTCCATTATTGGAAGGGCTAACCTCCACCTTTTTCTTCATCAAGGGATGTGAACTCCCCACAAATAAGGTAAGAGTTACAAAAGAGGGGGGGAAAACCTTAGTGGACACCACTGAGGTATTTGACATGTCCATGGGTTTAGGAAATGTTGGGTTGTCTAGAAGGGACATCAACAAGTGCAACTCAATGGAGGGGGAAATAAAAACCTACACCTTTTTGGAGTCAGGAGTGTTCACACTCATAGCAGAAGTCAAAATTGATACTAAACTCAATTGAGCAGAATCAAAGGGGGGGATAGAGGAGGACACAACAAGAGACCCTGATATAGAGGAAATCATTTCCTCTTTCTTCTTCTACAAAGTGGCCTTCTCAGATTCCAGAGCCTTTCATCAATGCTTGCACTCATGTGCAAGGTATTTTCTATGACTCTTCAAGCTAGAGGCCAAGAGTTGCAAAGGGATGGAGGGATCTTGCTCAGCCATAGGGGTGTCCACTATAGTAGTATTCGGTAGATGGATTGGCTCCTAAATAGGAGCAAGAGGAGTACATTGACAAATAACGGGGGGATTCAACTATAGTGCCTTGATAGTAGGCCTCTTCCCATTTACTTCCTTTTGAGAAGAAGTGATGGGAGGCCACAAAAGTCAAGACATAGAGGATTCCTTATAGGGACCCTTCCTTCTACTATATGGGTAGGGCCAAGATCTAGGAGGTTTAACGAGGAGGTTTGAGATCCTAATCTTAGGTTGGTGTGAAGTAGGTACCATCAAACTCCTTAAATAGAAACCAAGAGTAGACATCCAAAACTATTCCTCAAAAAGAGGAGTGGGAGAGGCACCCCAAGAATGGGCTAGCTTCTCTTTTCATTTTTGAGAAGAGGGGGCAACTTTTTTGTACACTATTAGAAGGGTCAATTTTGGTTGTCCCTTGCCCTCAGTCTTATACTTCACATAGTTCTTGTAAAGTAGGTTTTTTCTTGGGGGAAGTTGACCAACCGAGGCATACTAAAAATGATCCAATGAGTAACCCCCATGAGACACCAATGGCTAGTATCCACTAGCATTCACCACGTGCACAACCACCTTCATAGGGTAATTTTAAACACTTGTGAATGACAGAGGTTATTCCATTTATGGAAGCTAGCCAAGGTATGCCTAACTTTAACCTAAAAATATTCGACTCTAGAATAACATCAAAGACTATGTCTACAACCCTAGGTCCAACTAGGATGGACAAATTTATTGAACCATACAATTTGAGACAAATAATATCATGCATGCGGATGGTAGACTTCATTTTTTCATACTCCTTCCTCTGTAATGAATTCAAAAATAGTGTTTCTTTTATATGACATTCACTCAACTTGTGGGGTCAACTAAGATCCCTGTCACAATGTTTCCATTGAGATGAGCGAGAATGTAGAGAGGAGAGGTCTTGTTCTTCAAGGGCATATCCTACAGGGTGAATGTCACATCCAATAAGTTGGCCGCAGGCTATGTGGTAGGAGTAATCATGACCATGTTAGTGTATGCCTCAGGTTGAGTGATAGAATTGGAGGGATCAATAATAAAGTTGGAAAAATGTGATGGGAATGGCTCCGTGTATATTTTCAACTCACTATTTTCTTTCACCACCAAATTTTTTATATTTTGTTTACTCCCATCTAGATGAATAGTACCATCCTCAATGTGGTCCTATATCCCATGGTGCTAGCACACACAACATTTAGTATCATGTTTGTTGACTTGATGGTACACATAAGGTATTTGCATCATACCAATCAGGGTAAGGCTCCATGAGAGGTTTGGGTCTCTCCAAGGCTGTCATCTTATCCTCCACGAGCTTCTGCAAGATGGAAGAATAAGACTCTACTAACTTTATGAGATTTCTATTATGCTTGAGGTCATTATTGTTCATCACGGCTACTACATTTTCAACAACCTTGCCTTTTCCTGAGATCAATACAATAGATCTACTTCTAGATGGGAGTGTGAGGAGGGTCCCTTAAAGTGAACTACTATCTTTTGATATTCTCGTAATATCGCACACAAATGTGCGAATGAAGAATAATTCATAAGGGAAACTTTTCCTACCAAGGTCTTAGTAGGCTCCCTCTGAAAACCTTATGTATGTCAGAATCAAGTAGCGGGTGCGATATTTTTGAAAAGATCACTTGATATCATGCAATTAAATTAGTTATATTTTCATTATCCCCTTACTTGCATTGGATGAGATCCAAAAATGTCATCTTTGGTCTAATGTTGGCTTGGAACTCTTAGAGAAATTGATTCACAATCTGATCAAATGAGAAGATAGAATTATCAATATAGGAACAGTATCATTCAAGTGCTATATCCTTAAGAGATCAAGGGAATAATTTTTTCATCGATGCATTGTGATGGAAAAAGTCTGTACACATGGCGTTAAAAGGTGGACACATGCATTTTTGGGTCCCCTTTTCCACCATATTTTTTGAATTTGGGAATCTCCATTCCACGTGAGAATGGAGTGTTTAGGATTATCACTAACAATGGGTTATGTTGGAAGAAGGGCTTAAGAGAGACTCACTAGCTAGTTCTACATGTGACCCATGTTCTAAAGAAAGGCATTCAAAATAGGGTCACTAGAAGACAGAGGACCAACACCACCTTTAGAATCACTTCCACTACCACTACTGGGACCACCACTATGACCTCCATTGGAGCCACCTCCATGACCTCCTCCAAAGCCACGTTTTTCAGTGTTGCCTCCACTTCCAAATCCACTTCCACTCATTCCACTCAAACCTCTACTACTAAGAGAAGTAGGAATGAAATAAAACCCAAGGGGTGTTTTTTTCACCTTGAGAGTGTAGGACTCTTGAGGATCAAAAGAGAAACTGATCATGGGCCCTGACTTGGTCATGCACATAGATGTATTAGGCATCAAAGCACTTAATTATCTTTCATAGGAATCAAGCACTTCTCCTCAATTCGTACCTAATCTAGGCCTACAAAAAGGGACATAATATTTGGTTAGATCATTGAGGCCATGTAGAAATTCTATGCTTGTTCAATCTCTCCATAGTAGTTTTCTCACCTTTCTTGCAAGCCTAGCAGCTCTCGCCATTCTCGGTACCTTCTCTAAGTGATTAAAAAGTTCTATCAATATGTTATCTAATTCCATGAGGATTTTGGTGGTAACATTCTCATCTATAGACAAGGGTGTAGGGGATATTGTAGGAGTAGGTACATGAGTGGTTTCTTCCATAAAACCCATCTCATCGACATAGGTCATAGGAAATCCAATAGTAAACTTATTAGTTAAACCAATGGGAAAACTAGAGGTGACCTTCTTCTTCCCCATTAGAAGGTTTCACACACTACTCTTAACAATGTATTCAAAATTCATGTACTGGGTTGTGATGCTCATAAACCTCTACAACACTTAGAGTTACAACAATCACAAGGTACACAGGAAAAGTCTCAATGCAAACAAATGGACAAATGTTATTCAAATTGGGTTCACCAAATCTGTAAGAGAGAGGGACCAACCACACCAAGTCTCCAAGTCATAAAGATTTGACAATGGATGGCTTCCCTAATTTACCTCACTCTAAAGGGATGTCTTGGAATAAGGATCGAGATTGATGAGAACTATTGTGTTATTCTATCTCTTTGTAGAACCTAAACTTAGGTTTGGTTAGGTGAGCTAGTTTTTGGATTTGGTATTGTCTTAGACAACTCTCTATCTAAGGATGGCAACATAGTTCTAGGATGACAAAATGGCATGCTAGTGCCTCTTGAGTTTTTGGCCTTCGTATGGTCAAAAAATAGTAAACATAGTACAAAGTGCCTAAAAACTAACTAATAGACTAGCAAGTTGGTTTCAATGGTAAAAGTAGAATGATAAAGTATAAGAAATAGATACTAAAATGACAAAGAAAACAAACAAGAACTACGGTGACAAAGATGATCTCATAGAGGCTTGTATTTTTTAGCTAGCTCCAAACACATATTCACCTACACACAAGAAAGAGGGAAAAAAAATGGGGCTATATAGGGGCATGCCTCATTGTCAGTTCCTTAATTTTAGTGTTTCCACCTCCATGGAAAGCTATATATAAATGAAGTAGAACATGCGATAAAGGAAATAAATTAATATGCACTATAAAATAGTGTTATGCTAATCAATCAAATCACAAAGGAGAGGAGTGAAATGTTACCACCTCCACCCAAAATCTCACTAGCCAATGGAGGAGTTATGGACTTGGAAACATCACCACAGTCACAACTATGATGAAGGGAGGCCTTGTAAGGCTCCAAGCCCATTCTTCTATGGCTTAATTTACACTCAACATGTTGATTTAATGAAGCTTCAAATGTTATTCTAATGGAGTGTTGGAATGTTTCTTGAGTAGTGAAGTGAAGTGGAAAAATGCTATGAGAACATGAATTTTTTGCTTAGTGATTAAAATGAGATGAGAATGGATGTTTTTGAAGGTTGGATGGGAAGAATCTGCCATTTTCAAGGTAGGTTGGTCAAAGAGAGACATAACAATTTAACCCCAGTTGAGTGTGTAACGCATCTACCAACTTTAGATGCATGAATCTGTCAGGGATGGTAGTGTGTTGTGCAGATGTCTACGTTTCATGTGTGTGTGTCCCCAAAAAAAATTCTCTCATTGTCACCAAGGAAAGATGCTAGGTGGATGGAAATAAATTAGGTGATGTGGAATTTTTCCTTCGAAATTTATTTTATAAGGCGAGGATGTGTGAAAGGGGAATTTTTGTAAGGGATTCAAATTTTCTCCTATACAATTAGCATGTTTTCTTTTCAATATTTTAGTGTTCATAGAGCATGACATGGATTGTATGATTCTATTGTCCCTACTCATGAGCATAATCTAAGAAAAAAATAAAACCTTTGGCAAGCATGTGGGCTACCCTCCTAGCATCTATTAGATTTTTAAGAATGTCATAACACAAGAGGATGCAAGCATAGATAGTCATAACAATCACAAGTGTTCTTCTCTTGATACCTCTCCTATTAGTGACTAAGTTATCTTTGTGAAATAAGATACAATCAATGAGATTCTTGATTTTCTATATCCTCCTCCCCCATGGGAAGATATTAGGAAAAAATATGATGATATCATTGAAAAAATTCTTAACACCTCCCCCACTTGTGAGAGTGCTTTAATGAAATGGGATACAATCTTGAATGATCATGAAAAACACATTTTTGAAGAGGATATGTTGGTATTAAGAGATCCAATTATTGAGAGTTATAACATTATTTCTCCCCTTCCTAATGTCCCTAACATTTAGAAAGGTCTATTTGAACAAGAGGATCCAATAATTGGTAAACATGAAAATCATAGTTTTCCTTCCCTTGATGCCTCCCCTATTAGTAGTGAAGCTACTTTACAAAATATAATCATTGAATATGATGAACCTCTTGAAATATTTCCTTATAGGACACAAGAGAATGAGACCTTTGAGAAAAAGGATGAAATCATGGACAACCCTACCAATCATATTTGTCCCTCTCCTAATATCTCTCCTAGTTTAGAAGAAGATACTTGTGGTCTTAAAGGATCAAACCAATGAAAGTTATGAAAATCCTATTTGTTTGTCACCCCTAGGGAAAACATTATTTAAAAAGAGAATACCATCATCGATAAGCAATAAAATTTAACCATTGATAACTCCCTTAATTGTGATGAAGTAATTGAATGTCATGAACATATATTTTGTTTCTCTCCTAATAGGGAAGACATCATGGTGGAATAAAATGATAGAATTGACACACATCTTTCAAACAACAATAATGTGGATTCCTTAGATGAAGATGAAGAAGTGATATTATAATCCTCTTCACTAAGAGATCATGAAAATATGGACTAGACTTTTGATGTTATGCACATTAGATATACCTTGAAGAAATATCCCAAGCCTAAACTTGGGTAAGTGCAAAAAGATGGGGGGCCAAAAAGTGGCCAATTAACTTTTTCATCCCAAAATAGTGAAAACACTAGTGCATTATAGTAAAAATTTATTTCGTTATGGCTTGGTAATGATCATGCCTAGGCTTGGTCATTACGAAGCTATAACACAAGTGCATTATAACATGCTCACATTATAATATGCTCAGATTATGATTTAAATTTTTAGAAAATCGCACATTTTGAGTTCAAAAATATGCATTTTTTGAAATTAAAAAAAAAAAACATTTCCAAAATGCAAGTGCATTATAACGCACTCACATTTTGATCTACATTTAAATTTTTTTCTTCTCTTTTTCTTGTCTCTTTCTTCTTGTTATCTTTCAAGGAAACTATATACATGTAATAAATATTTAATTTCTTATACTTTAAGTTATAAGTATGAGTTGAAGTTTACATATGGACATTTAATTTCTTATAATTTAAGTTATATTTCATGTGTATAGATTTGGATGTTTGAGAGTGGTTTCAAATCTCTAGGAGTTATAATGCAAATTCTAGTTTTTGGAAGATCTCACAAATTTTAGATAGTTAAATTTTAGTAATCAACATGTCAAATTTCAATAATCAGGAGGTTGAATTTCAATAATCAAAAAGTTGCATCATCTTTCTCTCTCTATCTCACTCATTTTGTATGCCTTATGCTTTAGACCTCTCTCTCACACTCTATCCTTCCCTCTATACTTATATCTATTTAATCTCTCTCTCTCTCTCTCCCTCCATCCCTCCCTCCTTTCCTCTTTCCCTCTTTCCCTCACTAATTCTCTCTATCATCCCCTCTCTCTCTCTTACTTCCTCCCACCCACCTTCCCTCTCTAACTATCTATCTCTCCCTCCCTCCCTATCTCTCTCTCTCCCTCCCTCCTCTCTCTCTCTCTTCCTTCATACCAACCACCTTCCCTCTCTACTTCTCTCTATCTAACCTATCCCTCTCTGCCTATCTCTCACCCTCCCTCCTCTCTCTTAATCTCTCTACATTCCTCCTTCCCTTCCCTCTCTCTTAATCTCTCTACATTAATCCTTCCCTCCCCTCTCTCTCATTCTCTTTATCACACTTCCCTCTCCCTATATCCCTCCATCCTCCCCTCTCTATCTCCTTCCCTCCATGTCCTCATTCCCCTCCTCTCCGTCTCTCCTTCCTCCTTCCACTGTTTCTCTCT